>WBNH01004430.1:1290772-1304364 GCA_013401255.1 Urocolius indicus | reverse complement strand
CGCCCCCGTTGGGCGCCGCGCGGCACAGCCCGCTCGCGCTAGCGGCAGCCGCCACTCACCGGAGCCGGCCACCACCAGCAGCCGCAGCGGCGGGGCCCGCCGGCCGCGGCGCCTCCTCGCCAGCAGCGCCACGGGGACGAGCAGCAAGGAGAGCAGGAGCAGGAGGCCGACAGGCAGCGTGGATTCCATGGCGCGGCCGGGGCCCGCCCTGCCATTGCGCGCGGAAGCGGNGCGGCTGCCCTCAGGCGGGCGGCGGGGCCGCGGCAGCCCCGGCACCAACCGAGCGCCAGCGCCTCGGCTCCGCCCGGCCGCGGCTCCGCCGGCCTTTCATCAGTTTGTAAGTCGATCGACACGTGTGGAGGCGGCCCCGCGGCTGCCCGGCACGCACGGGATCCCTGCAGGCAGCCGCCGTGCCGCCCAGCCTGCAGCAATGCGACAGCATTTCAGCCACCGTGCTTGTTTTTATGCATCTTTCCCCATTTGTATGCGCCTCTTTAGCCGTTCGTTTCGTCAGAAGCGTGGATCGGCGCGCTGTTGGCCGCTGTCAGCACCTCACCTCTCCTGGGGAGCTGGTGCCGATCCATTGGGCTGGTCTCGGGCGAGATGTTCATTGGCTAGAAAGAGTAAGATAGTACAGGCTGTGACTAGGAAAGAGGAGAGTTTCCTTGTCATTGTCCTTGTCTGCTGGGGAACACGGTCCTGCTCTTGGCCTGTGAATCGGGATCAGTGAACTCAGGAGCTCTCTTGAGTGGTTTGACACCAATGGTCCATGGGGTGACTCGTCAAGCCCACGAAACCTGGCAGGTGTGTGCCTGTACCTCAGGTGCACAAACACTGTGCAATTCTGCATCTGCCTGCCACGGTCTCTCTGACTCATTCTTCCTCATGTTCGTCCTGAACGAGTCGGATGCTTTGCATCCCCTGCCTTGGAAACCGAACATTTCTTTCTCATTTTTGACGAAACCTTCTGCCAGGGAATGTTTCCCATGGCTCAGTTCTGCAGATTACCTTGTGGTTTTCTTTACCTTGGTGCAATTCAGAATCTTGCCATTGTTTCATGCAGAGGCTCTTACTAACATTGTTAACTGTGGTAAGGTCTTCCACCCAAGTGAGTGACCTCACTGCTTAATCGTTGCTGACTTTTGGAAACAAGGTTTGAGTTAATAGCTCTGTTGATGATGCATGAATTTCAAAGGTTCGTTTTGCTTTCCAGTGAATTAGCTCCATAAAGCCAATAATTAGGGACAATGGAGGTGCAAGTGTCTAAATTACAGAAGAGAGAGGAAGAAAGCACCACAGTCCTTTGCAATAAACAACTATGTTAATACAAAGCAGTAAGCTCCATAGGCAATTCAAATACTGATTTGTGTGTGTGGTGATCTTTCTCCACTTCTACCTTCTTGGATGAAAAGGATGTCAGTGATGTAGGGTGCGTCCGCGGTGCCACGAGGAGTGCAGCTAGCAATGGTTTCATTTAAGGATTCTTTTTACAAGGCTTTTTGATGTCTTCCCTTTGCTTTTATTTCTCTGTCGTAAGAAGTGTTAGAGACCTGCTTTTTATTAGGCATTTTATTCAGAGAAACAGTGCTGGAATCTTGGCAATGGAGACTTGTATGAAAAGCTTATTTTCCACATTAGCTAAATAATGTAAAGCAGGTGAAGTAAAGGATGTCTGCAAGGAAGGCAACAGCCTGTAAAATGACTAATGCTGCACATGAACATGTAACCTGTTTGGGAGGAAGCCGTGCACTTGCCTTGAGAAGTCGTTTGAGTGATGTACATGCACTAATTACTTGGGCTATCTTTGGTACCTCTGCTGCTAATGCAGGAAGTTTAGCTTTGAACTTCAGAGCTGAAGGAGAAGTAAACCACACTCATTCTAAATAATTGATCACTGGTGTCCAAAAGCAGACTCTGAAAATCTTGGGTAGGAAAAAGAAGGTTTTCATAAAATGGTATAGTATTTTTTACCATTTTCCACTGCGAGCCAAAGTTCTGAAGAAAAACTACTGCTCTCCTCTTCGTATTCTTTGTGGAAGCTGGCTAGGACATCCTGTGCATGTCTCCTGGAAAGTTACACTGGTGAGTGCTAAACTGAACTGAACAAGCTTACTTTCTTTGTGTTTCATTTTCTTTTGTCTGCAATAGGAAAGGCTGCACTTGGAATGTAAATAAAAGTGGGTTTTTTTCCCTGAAATGAAATGTAGGCAGCTTTGGCTATCCAGAGGTCACTCACTTTCTGTGATTCCACTTGTAAGTGATCTGACTTTAACTGTTAAACAAGAGTCTTTCAGTGCAAGTGCAATACACCTTATAGTCATGATTTCTTAACTGGCATTTTGAATAAATGTGAGGGGTTTTTTTCCCTTCTAATTATGAATTCTGAAAGTAGAGCTATGAACAAGAGTGATTGTACATTTCTTAAAAGAGGTCATTTTGCCTTGCTTTGGCTTGGAATGCAGCTCCAGGAACAGTTGCATGAGCACAATTAAGAGGTAAGCTGGCAAAATGCTAGTAGGAGTTGGGTGAGGAAGAGGGCAGAAGCCCTTTAGTTGGGCTTTGCTACTGGAAACATTGTAATGTGGAACCATTTATCACGTTAAACCTTAGACAAATGTTAAATGTATCTAAATATTAGTTTCTGCACCCTGATTTCACAGGAGAAGGGATTTGAAAACCACGATGTGTTATATAAGCACACCTGATTTTCTGCAGAAAACAATTCTTTCTTTTTTTGGTGTTTTCAGAAGCATAAGGAGTGATGATATTACACTTTTTTCAAGCTGCATCTAGAAGATTCTAGAACAGTAACAGCCTTGTTGTAAAACCTTCTGCTGTTGGGATGGAAAGGGGTTTTGAATTAAATCAGGGGACTAGACCATGGGGGATCAAATGGGGACGAGATGAAAGAGGCAGCTGATGAATGTATAAGCTACTGGCTGACCTCACTTGATGGCAGAACTGGGATGCTATCAGAGCCAGCCTGTAGCGAAAGTTGTCCCTTTTAGCAGCAGTTACCTTCAGTTACTTTGTGCTAAGTGCAGTTGTACCTTCTTTTGAGTCATTACAATTACGGGAATGTAATCTTAGAAGTCCTGATTTGTGTTTGTGATCAATAACATCTGTAATATTTATGTTAATGTTGCGGTTAGTGCTGGGCTTCCTGGTATAGGAATGCTTCTCATAGGTACCAAACCAGCAAGTTTTCTTGTGAAAGACTCAGGTCAGTCTCTGCAGTGAAGCACTTTTATTGAGCGTTCCTGCAGGAGGGGTGTCCCAGCTAGCAGGCACACCTGGTGGATATGGAACCTGGCTTTTTATTCCCTGTTCCTGTCTGCAAAGTCCTTCCCTTGTTTCCCCACTGGCTGAGTACTCCAAGCTGTACAGCTTACCTGAGATGCCTCAGATTCCTATCAGCCACTTGAGATTTCTTGCACCCCTCCTGGATTTAGTAGTTCCTCCCTGCAGTAAGACTTTCAATAGTACATCCTGATCATTGGCACAGGAGTGACCTTTTCTTCATTGTTAAATTAGTGTTAAGGCCCTTTTATCCCAGCCCTTGTCACATCTGCTTTATACCGTAAACAGTTATGTTTCATGCCAGCAGTGTGTATCTACGCCTTCCACACACAGCCACATCTCATTCACACAGCCTTATACTGACAGCTGTGTCTGGCTCCACAAGCATTGCTACATTCTGCAAAAGCAACACTGGTACATTTAAGGTGACTGCTATTTGTTGAGGCACAAAGATACAGCCTTTGCAAACACTTAAACACTGCTGGTCCTAAGTAGCCAAAAAGGTGGAATCAAATTCCCTAATTAATGCGATTTATTCTCTCTCAAAATGTAATTATTTCTCCCACTCACGTTTGCCATTCTTTACACTTTAATTTCCAGTGGTGTGCCGTGGTGAGTAATTCTGCTGTCAGCAAAGGGGTTGTGAGTTTACCCCACCTCAGTAAATGAGGTGTCCACCCCTCCCACTGTTTAAAGATTTCCCTCTTTTTGGCAGCGATGAGTTCTCTGTATAAAGTCTTTGGATTTGGCGGAGGAAGAAGCAGGTTGCTTGTAGAGGTTTGTCTGGGTCTAAAAGCCATGTTCAAATTCAGAATTGAAGTAGCAATTTCTAGGGAAAATGTTTTTCTCCAACAGGCTTGAGCCACGCTGCCAGCAGGGGTTTCTGTAACCTGCTGCATCTGCCAGCGTGGCTAGAAAGCTAGCGCCTGTAGCTGTGATGACACAGGGCTTGGTCACCACCTGGGCGCATTCCGAGTGTGAGTTTATGAAGCAAGACAGCATCAAAATTACACATTGCAGCTGGCTGCAATTACTGGGTAGCACATTCAGGGACCAGTCCCCCTAATGTAATGTAAATTAATGTTCTTCTGTCTATCCGGAAAGCCAAGAGCAGGAGACTGCTGTCTCACGCCTTACGAGTACTGCACGTCCCGGAGGTCACCGGGTGCTTCTGGCCACTCAGCCTGTAACAATAAGGCCTTTTTAAAAATTACTCCTAAAAGTAAGTTTGGAGCCAGGTAATTACTTTCCTGGAAATACATCTGTTGATAATGCTAAATGGATTTCGCTGGGTATTTGGGGCTGAGGATGTAGTGTTCTCTGCATCTTCGCTGCTGAAAGTTGATGAGATTCTGGACAGTTTTGTGAGATGCTTGTGTTTCTAAAGGTCCAGCACTCAGTTAATGATGTGCTGGAGTTGGAAAGAACTGGTCGTACTAGAAGAGAAGAGATGATGTGTTCTGGGTTTGCCCTACACTGCCTTTCATTTTCTTTTCCTCGTACTTTTCCTGTGTCTTTTCTTTATCCAGTTACATTTGAAATTATGTCGCTTGAGGACTGTTGTTTGGGGGTGCTGCCAGGTATGGCTGTAAGTTTGGGGATTTGTCCAAATCCTTTTAAAGTCAATTGAATGTAATGACTGTGCTGGCTCTCAACGGAGACAAATTGAATCCTTTGTACCGAGTGCCAGGGCTGGCCAAGGTATCTCAGCATTTGCGTTTCTGTACATCTGTGTATAAAATATTAAAATGTTGGAATCTGACATTGTTTCTGTTGCTTCTGGTGTGGTGTCAAACGCAGCAAACCATGTTCACAGTAGCCCCTCACAGTTAAAAGTCTAGCTCCAGCCAATAGGCTTTCATTATGTGATAACATAAAACTTTAAAACGATGACTCCTGGCTTCAGGTTTTTTCACCGGCCACGGGTGATGTGTAACACCGCTCTCTCCGTGCCTGACAGGGCAAGAAGAAATGTCTTTGCCTGTATGGCAGATTAAAGGAATGTTGGGGAATGATACAGCATCTGCTTTGGTTATTGCGAGTTCAATGCATTGTTAAGCTGTCAAGATTCTTGCTGTTGTGACTTCGACAGTGATGGTGAAACAATTGCTTAGAGTCAGTTTATGGTGTTAGTTATTTCGCTGACTAGTGATTAATACATTACCGAAAACAAGAGATGTTCCACGTGCTTTCAGCATGCCAACAGCTGAGTTTTCGTGGCAGCTTCGGATTTGCTAATGCTAACCAAAGGCAAATAAATCAGAAAAAGCATTTTCAAACAGGAGTCTTCCAAGTGATTTCCTGTGCTCTTTAGAATGCTTTGAAGAGAAACTGTGTTGTCTTTTTGATTGTACCTTTGTGTTTGAGAACTGGTGTGATTTGAAACACAGGCAATTGTTAAGCAGATAACAATCAAGCCTTGTATCCGAGCTTGTACAAGCCTTGACTATTGTCACAGGTTTTGAAAGTAATCTAGTTGAGGAACTTTGTAAGGTGAACTGCAATCACTTTTAAAGAGTACTGTACACACAAAGGAAAAAGCTTGTTCAAAGTGGAACTGAAGAGTTGCTGCCCTGGACTTGTTACCTTCTCCCTTTGTTGTGTGCTTTTGTAGCCAAGAATCTGATTGTGAGAAGCCTTAATTTCTGTAGCTTCCACACTGGTGATGGGGGTTTAAAGTAGGGTGTTCTTGTCCAGATGTCCGTCTTTTTTTTGTTGTTACAGCATGCAGGAATGCTTTGGGACAGACACAATACAAAAGTAAGATGAAGAGTCTATTCGTGCTTTAAGGAGAGTTACTGAAATAGGTATTTTTCTAAAGCAAGACTAATTACTCAAGGTGCAGAGTGTTACCTGCACCAGCACCTGGCCTCAAGTATTTTTCCCTAGGATAAGTTGACATGTAAGGGTTCAGTGGCCAGGTGGCCTGTATACATGAGCATTAAATGTATTGGATTCTGAGCGCCATGGGCTTGCTGCATGGTACGTGTGAGACATCCAGTGAGTCAGAGATCTCCAGTGTGGTACTTGGTGCATGTGCAGGCACTACAGTGTGTCCAGAATAACATCTGACTTGTGCACTGCAGAGCATGGCCTTGGACTGGAATGTCTTGGTCTGCATATGTGCTGGTGCCGTTGCCCAAAGTATCTCAAATCTGAAAGTTCCTGCTTTCAGTGGTGAGATTCCTGTTTCCACTGGGGCATAATTTCCACGTAGAACAAGAGCACGTTGCCAGAGGAGCTCCAGATGTGCAATGTCCATTATTCAGCAAGTCAAATGAACAGGTGCTGAAATGTTGGCTCTTTTTTAAGAAGTCCCAGTGGAATTACCACAGTAAAAATGTGTATGTTTGCAACACAATGGAAGGAAACGTGCAACCCTGGAAAAAAAGGAATGCTGCAGCCAAGCTGTAGTGAGTGTACATTACACTGCAGTTTTCCTGCAGTTCTTTCAGCTTGGCAGAGTGTTTGGTGCAGTTCACAGAGGCACGTTTCAGACTGGTTTATAATGTTTGTATGATAAATTTTTATGGTGAAACTCTTCCACCTTAGCCTTTTTTCCCATGTTCATCACATACACAGTTAGGATCATTTTTAGATATCCTTGGGTTTTATATTCAGTATTGTTCTAATATTTGTAGATACTTGAGTAAAACAGTCAGAGGGAGCGTTGCTCATTGGCAAGAATGTAAATGGTGCTGAATAGTGTCACTGGAGGTTGAGGCCTAAAAAATGCCCCACTTGATCGGAAAGGCAAGCTTTAATTGTGTGTTTGAACACTGATGGATTTAAGTACCATTTCTTTCTTTTTTTTCTGTCTTTCTTACTAGGGCTGCTGTCTTAAATCTCACGTTTGGAAGTTACAGTGCAGAGCACGATCTCCTTCATATGCCTAGAGTTGCACAGGGGGACAGAAATCTATGTGAAATAACATGCAGACCACGGCTTTAGGGAGGAGGGGAGTCACTAGACCTGCTGATATCAATGGAGACTAAGAATTAAACTCTAGGTAAGGATCTGTAATAGTGCCAATATGAAATTTGCAAATAATTACAGTCTTAACAAGTAACACTGGTGAAAGCAGGGTCTGTGCTAGAAGACGTTATTGGCAACAAAAGAAAAACGAGTACGTTCTGGAGCTCCTCAGCTGACAAAATTAGGACGTAAAGTATATCTCCTTTTGAAGCAATGTGTAGCACCACTTCAATAAAAGAGATAAAATACTGAAGAGATCTCAATTTTGAAATCATGTCAGTCTCTGATAAACATAATTATTACAAGTAATATTAAGCACCGTGTTTGAGAATTGTGTGAAAAACAGTTCCTTGTTTTCTTATTTAGGGTTCTTTGATGGATTTCAACAGCATTTAGACATACATACTGTGAATGTGCCCCCGGGCTCCTTGTTTCCTCGTGCCACTAAGTAATTTGCCTTCCTGGTTTCCTCAAGGCTTTCACAGACCAACAGAGGATGGAAAATATCACTAAAAATGATAGACAAATTTCTGCAAAATCTTAAAAATTGGCAGACGGTCTGAGGAAACGATTCTGTCTGAAGAAACCACTTAACCTTCACAGGCTAGTGTATCTGCCATTAGCATATCTTCACAAACCATTATTTCCGCGCCGTGGTGCACGCTGAAAGAGGCACAGTTAAACATTGTGCAGCTGCTGTGCCATGTGCCAAAGTTTAGGCTGATCTAAGTGAGGCTTGGAAGCTATCTTTAGCATACAGATGAGTGACAACATCCCAAGCGTGTGCGGTCTTTTTACCTGATGTGCTGCTCCTGAAAATCTGATGCTGTCACATAAAACAAAACGCCTCGTATCAACAAGCACCGTTTCTTCTCGACTTGAATTATGCTGATTTCAATTAACAGTCTGAACATGAAAAAAAAGTGTTGCTTTCTGACCCTTTGTGTGTTGAATTGTTGGGAAATCATTTGTTTGGTTTTAGCGTTGCTTGGCACCAGTTTCATGCTGTTCAACTGTATGCCATTACAAAGTACATCTTCCATTTTCTGCTCTTCTGACATCATCAAATTCTAGTCACTACCCCGTTCTACAGCACTCTTGTTGCTAAGGGCTTCGACTCTCAAAAGGCAAAAGGAGGAAGTATGTGCATGTGAATAGAAGAATCTGATACTATTTCAGGCTTCCTCTGCTGTTTCTGGTGTACTCCATCTCAGAGATTAGGGAATCAAGAAGTCGTGGTAATCTCAGACCTCTCTGGTTTAAGCCTTTGGGAGTGGAATGTTTTCTAGACCTCCAGTTTGCTGATCCCAAAGATGCAGCCATGTGCAGCTTTGTTTAATAAAGAGCCAAGGACACATTCAACAAAGCTGCAGTACTGCCTCTGTTACAGTCCTCTGTGCAGGCACATTGGAGGAAAGCAAATGCGTGGAGAAATGTGAGGTGGACCATGAAGGAAGCCAGGGGAGATGACTGTGAGAAGGAACTAAATAAAGTGACAAAAAAGAAAAAGGTGATAAGAAAAGAGAGGATAAAGTGGGAAAGGGGAAAAAGAGGAGGCACAGCGACCTGGAGAATAAACAAAGACGGCATTTATTTGAGCTCTGTGTATCAAATACGGCTCATCTGTCTGAATGCTGTTTGCTGTTTTGTCATAGCACTGACACGGTGCGTTGGTGAGGTGGTTTCTAATGCAGTGTGATAAACTCACAATGTGCTGTTTTACAGGTCCTCAATAGCTTCTGGACTATTGTAATCAGGACAGTAATACCAATAGAGAGGGTGATGCAGCAGGTGAGGTGTAACTAGATGCAAGACACAGCATATGATGAGAGATAAAGGGAGAAGACAGAAAAACTGGAAGGAAGCCAAAGAAGGGAGGCTGAGACACAGGAAGAAGTTAGTGGCTGAACAGCTTTCCTGAAACAAGCCTTTGTTCCATTACTGAGAGTAAGTACTGCTGGCAGAAATGCTGATTTAGCTAGGGAAGCTAAACTAACTGCCCTAAGATGAAAAAGGGAGGGTGTATTTAGAGGAAGCAAACTAAAGCAGGGAAAGTGAAGGTACTGTTCAGTACACTGCTGCCTAAAAAGGTGACAGGATATGTTACAGCCAGGTAAGCTTCACATTGTTTAGCACTAAATCTGGGCAGGTGTAACACAGGATGCATCAATACACAGAACATACATATTTGGAAGATAACACTTTCCCCTCAGGGGAGCATACAGCTCAGCAGCTGTTAACTGAGAACATGCAGTGTGTTTAAAAACACCCAAACAATGCAGATGCACTCTGTTTTTTTTCCATGCCAGTTTTTTGAGAGGGGAGGGAGGAGTTTCAGAAGTGAAATCTTCTGGGTCTCTCCTTTTCTGTTTTCCATTTTCTTGCTATTTTCAGCTTCTTTTCAAGTTTAGAACCTTTCTTTCCAGCAGCGGGCTTTCGGAATTAAACGCTGCAATATTAGCTGCCTACAGTTACTATGATTGGACTCCATGGGCGGCCTGAGCAATTTTCAAACAATGAAGCTGGTTCCTTCCTCACATACATCAGTGTAACTCGTTCTGTTCAGTGGAGTTACTCTTGATTCACGGCATTGTGAAAAGGAGAACTGTGCTTGTTCTTTCATATGTTCTTTCATCTCCATGATATTTTTACTTACATGTATAATTGATTTTCTGGGAACATCTCCTGCTGCTGACAGGTAGACCTAGGAACTTCCTAAGATAGAAGTAAATTTAAGCATTTTTTAGGTCACTGAGTTCAATCTGCTGCTGCTACACCACCATGTTATATAACTTCTTTCATAAACCGATCAAGCTTTAAACATTCATTAAGGCTCTATTCTTACTACCATTGGTAAATTCAGACACAAGGGTAGTTACATCCTGTGTAAGTTCAAAACCACAACTGAAATAATTTTCCAATGCTCTGAAAGTCAATTTTCCTTTTTCACGTAGACCTCGCTGTGCAGCAGCCATGATAAAGGCTTCATTCTTGGCAGAATTCTGTACGCTCAGCGGTGAGAAGGCATGGTTCTGAAATTACAGACGTGCTTAGGAAAGGGTACTGTGCAGTTTTGTATTCATGGTCACGTCCCTCCCACAGAATTCAGCGTTACAAGCAGACATCTGACAACAAGTTTTTACTGTACCTGGAGTGCCCCCCTGCAGTGTTCCCTCTGTGTCCTCCCTCCCTGCCCTGGGGTCGTTCAGCATGTGTGTCCTCTGTCCACACGGAATGGAGTTTTATTTTTTTGCCCTGTGTTCCTGAATCTCTGTTGTACACCTGGCTTCATCAAGTCAGTTGCCTGTATTTCCCTTCCCTGCTGAAGCTTGGCTTCAGAAGTTGCATTTGTTCCTGGGGAAGTTCTCGACAGCTACCATTTAGCAGTGTCAAGTTTTGCTTGCACCTGCTGGAAAAATGGTGGCTGTACCTCACAAGAGAGTGAGGAAAAGGCGTGCTAGTTGTGGAAGCCAAGCTGTGGTCACCGTATAGCAACCAGTTAGCTGTGGCTGTTATCCTACCCTGTGGCTACTGTGTTTCTGATGCAGACGCAGGTGCACAAATTGCATCATGCAAGTACAGTAAGCATCCTACCTTTAGGACTTGCTGGAATTGTTCAAAGTAGTTGTGTGGTAAGGTCACGCAACACTTTGTAGGAGCGGTAGAGTACTGCCCTGGTTTTGTGGAAATTGCTTTGCACATACAACACAGGCCTGGTGTGTTTGCTCTGAGTATCTCTTTGGGATTGCAGGATATGGGATGTCCAAGGTGAGGTAGTAACATCCAACCTGATGAGGCCGTTAGATACCAACACTGCTAGATACACAGGCAGTTACAAAAGTCTTCGCGGAGAGCATTTCTGGTTGGAAAAGGACAGACAACCAGTCTAAGGCAGCCTGGTCTTATGGTAGCCATATCTCACCATGCTACAGGCTTCCTTTCTACTGGAACACATTCATACCCCTGTAGCCAGTTTTTTCTCTTACCTGCAAATTCTCTGTGTGAAAAATCTGAGAGGTATCCTGCAGTGTGCTCACATGGTGGGCAGCTGCCAGCCAGGATCACCATTCTCAGCTTTGCAGTCACCGGTGCTCATCCCAGCATGTGTTGTTGGGATGTTGAAAGATGGCATTGCCCCTGGTCATGATCTGCTGCATGCTCGACAATGTGCTGATCGTGGGCCAAGGGGAGAGGAGTGAGGCAGGTCAGACTAGTTTCTTTCACCCACGCAGCACACTGGGCTGAAGAAATTGTTTGGCTGCATGGGCCCGATAGGGAAATTTGGGCAGAGCCTGATTTGTCTTCTAGGTGTTTCCTAACCTGTAAGTGGGTAATAGTGATGGGTTATTTTGAGGCTTAGAGCTCTGGCAGAGTTATCTGTTCAGTTTAAGTCGTTACGCTCAATTGTCTGCTTTACCCTGCTGCTAGGTATTGCCACACTTGTGGTGGAGAAGCTGGGTCGCAGGCTGGTGTATTAACAGACTACCTACTTTGTTGTGCTCTGCTGGAATGATTTTGACCTCAGGGAGCTGGGAGAAATAATGTCTCAAGACATAACAGCTAAATCTGCCAGAACTTCTTGTTCAGAGCCTTTGGTTCTAAACCACGAGTGCTAAGAGTCCTCACCTGTGCCCACAGGCCCAAGGACAGCTATTCCCGCTTTGACTGCTGCTGCAAATCCTCTGTCCCCCCAAAGGTCCACTGCTTGTCCATATGAAAGACTCTTGTGATGGTGGTTAGAACTTCAGAGGGCAAGGAGTATGTGTAAAGAAGCTTCAGAGTCAGTTGATGCCAGATTAGCCGAACGTGAGGACTGTTTGTTTGGAAGGTGAATTATTGAAGAAAAAAGGTCTCGGAACTTCTATAGTTGGTGTCATCCTAAAGTGGCTCATGATCCCACCATGCTGTCCTCAGGTTTTAGTGGCTGTTCTGTTTCATTCAAAACTAGACGTAATAGAAAACAGGTTGAACTCTTCCTTTATATGGGCAGTAAAGTGACGTGACATCAGCGTGAAAGATGAGGTTTTAACCTCAGTTTCACTAAGAAGTTGTGTTGCTATGATATTGCTGTCTTTGCTTGTCCATTCGTTTCTGGGATGGAGGAACGGCACCGTCTCCTGCACTCAGCTGAGAGTGTCTTGTGGAATTTTGTTAAGAAACATCAGTGTGAAAGCTGATCAGCCCTAAAACACAAACCGGCAGGAAATCAAGCCTCGGCACTTCTGACGTTTACACAAACGCTTATCTGGCAATTGAGTCACGTTCAGCAATAGATTAAGCCAACATGGTCTGAAACAGTTACAGATGCTGGTGGTGTGCCCTGCCCACCTCCTACAGGTTACAGATCCTGCAGCAGGCATGGCTCAATGGCTCAGCGGGTGCCTCTGTAATCAGTACTGGAGTTTCTGCATGTCTCAGGTCGGCACACTGAGGCAGCCAACACCGGTTTCTGTTCAGGCTTAAGCCACAGCATTCCTGCCATGGGAGACACCTTGCGAGAGATGTTGGGGCAGGTGATTGTCACACGCAGCTTGATCTAGCGTGAGGTATGCAGGAATATGTATTATGTTGTTTGAGAGAGGAGGCTTTTTAAATTACTGATGTGGAAGGTCAGGAATCCCTCATGGAGATGGAAGGTGAGGTGGTTTAGAATGTGTATAATACGAGTATGGCAAGAGGAACAGAGTCCTGGCCGTTACACTTCCCAGTCGGTAAAAAACTAAGGCTGTCGTTCATCGTAATATTTAATTTTGTCAATGTCATTTCGCTGCTCTGACTTTTCAGTAACCTGCAACACTAAAAACGACAAAAGTCGCAGCATTTAAATGAAAAAGGTGCAAGTATCAGCACTAGCTGCTGCCCGTGTGAGGGGTGTGGAGCCCGTGCTGTGCACAAACGCGTTCCTGAGGCACCAGCACTCACGGCAGCGTTTCGCCCGTGATGCCGGTGTAAGGGGAAGGCATAGACACTACAGCTCCGGTGCTGTACCTCGCAGGAGCTTTTCCTCGCCCAGCGCATATAAGCCGCTATCAGCCACGTACATTTGGCGGAATGTGGGGCCCTGGGAGCCCGTCGTGACATCCCGCACGGGCCGCGGCCTCCCGCAGCGGGGCAGAGAGGGCAGCTGCGGCCCCGTGCCGGTGCCCGTTCCCATGCCCATTCCCGTTCCCATTCCCATGCCCGTGCCCATTTCTCGTGCCCGTTCCCATGCCTGTTCCTGTGCCCGTTTCTCGTGCCCATTCCCATGCCCGTTCCTGTTCCCGTGCCCGTTTCCCGTTCCCGTTCCCATGCCCGTTCCCGTGCCCGTTTCCCGTTCC
>WBNH01004430.1:1265456-1290463 GCA_013401255.1 Urocolius indicus | reverse complement strand
AGCGGGGCCGGCGGCGGGTGGCGGCGGGCGCTCGGCTCCTTTAAGGCTGCTCCTGCCGTAACCCGACCGCCGCGGCCGGAGCATCCTNTGTGTGTGTGTGTGTGCGCGCGGCGGCTGCTGCCCGCCGGCCCTGGCCGGGGCTGTCGGCGCGGCGTGCGCGGGGGGCTCCGCGGCTGACGGCGAGCGACAGGTAATGCCCGGCCCGGGAGCGCCCGGCGGGGCTGTTGGGGCCCCTCCGCGCCCCGGCGAGGGGAAGGGAAGGGAGGGGAGCGAGGGGGCTTCCCGTTCCCTGTTGCTTTCTCACTGCAAACTTCTCCCAGGCTCGTGGGAGTGGACGTGGGTAGGTGACACCGCGGCGAGCAGCGCGCCCTGTGTGCCCCGGCTTTGTAAAACGCCTGCCCAGGCTGCTGCTAGTTGCTTTGCCGTTTGAAGTCCGGAAAGCAGCGTGGCCTCTGGAGTATGGATAGCCTTAGGTAAAAACGGGGATGGCTTGANGAGCGGGGCCGGCGGCGGGTGGCGGCGGGCGCTCGGCTCCTTTAAGGCTGCTCCTGCCGTAACCCGACCGCCGCGGCCGGAGCATCCTGCGCCCGCCCCGTCCCGTCCCGTCCCGTCCCGTCCCCAGGCGCGGCGGCGGCAGCGGGCTGCGGGTCTGGCGCGGCGCGGACAGGGGCGGGCTGGCCCGTTCCCACGCCCCGCGCGGAGCCGCCGCNCGAGGGGAGGGGAAGGGAGGGGAGCGAGGGGGCTTCCCGTTCCCTGTTGCTTTCTCACTGCAAACTTCTCCCAGGCTCGTGGGAGTGGACGTGGGTAGGTGACACCGCGGCGAGCAGCGCGCCCTGTGTGCCCCGGCTTTGTAAAACGCCTGCCCAGGCTGCTGCTAGTTGCTTTGCCGTTTGCAGTCCGGAAAGCAGCGTGGCCTCTGGAGTATGGATAGCCTTAGGTAAAAACGGGGATGGCTTGAGCTGTGGGGAGCTTCAGTTCTGTCGTGTTCCTCCTTTTACCGAGCTCGGTGAGATAAACGCAGTACGGCTCATCCAGCTGGAGCAATAGAAACCGCCACTCGGAACCAGCAGCGCAGCGAGACTCGGGCACTGCAGATGTTTTGTTACTGGGCTTATAAAATGTGCAGATGGTCAGTAGTCCCACGTGGCTCTGCAAATTAGCGTGGCAAGTTTTACAGCGGTTAGATTGGGCTGTTTGAAACAGGTCAGGAGAGCACAGAGCTGAATGGGATGTCCTGCTACCCCTAGCAGCTTTGGAGTGTAATCTTGTTTGGAAATCAATCCAGCTCATCTTGAAACCCGGCCTTGGGGAAAGTAAGGGCTGCAGGCTTTATACCTTTCTCTATAGCTCCTTTGTTTGTTTTGTGGCTATACATTTGCATTTCTTATTTTTGTGATGTGAAAAATCGATGTGAAAACATCAGTGCAACGGATGAACGTAAATTCTAAACGCCACTGATGGTACAATGCCTGGTGACTTCTTCTTTACGCTCTTTCAGCGAGTGCTTGTTTCTATCAGAAGTTCTTAATGGTTTCATTTTGGTGGTGAACGGATGCTGAGTTTTATTTTTGTTGGAATTTCTCTTCTAGATTTAAAGTAGAAAGAGAATTGCAGGAAAACCACCACGTGTTAATAGCAGATGAAAAAAGAGCCTATTTGCTTATCTTTCTTTCTTGAGTGAGGGAAAAGCTGTGTTGGTAATTTTCAGAATTAGTGGGGTCAGTAATTTGCTACCGTGGGAGACACTTGTAAGCAATACTTGGCTGAAAGTTGTTAGTTTTAACTGTTTGATGATATTTATTTACACTAAAGACTACATTGAAAAGCTGTAAGAGTGAAGTTCCGATCACTTGTAATTTCTAACTGACTGGTTAAGACAACACCTTGGGGTAAGCCAGGGAAGAAACTGCTAAAAAAGCTGATGTTGAAGAACCAGCCTGGATGTAGTACTCTTCTTCCTGAATTACAGCGTGGCTGCTCTCAACCTCCCAGCCCACCCAGCCGCCTACTAGCTCAAACACAGTATCAGCTGACTGAATGGTAATCAATGACTATGCAGTTTGGGCTGTAAAGTGTCTGCTCATATATAATCCATGAAGTTCTGTATCTTGATCAGACTTTGCTGGATGGCTGTAAGAAGACACTAGGTCAGAAAAACAGTGTATTTGAAAGCTGCCTTTGACTCACAAACTTTGCCATTGTGCTTAGGGTAAAGAAGACCGAAGTAGTCAGAAGTTTATTGTGTTTCTTTTAAGTGATAGACTTTGGTTCAACAAGGGGAATATAAAAAGAAAAAAAACCCAAACCAATGGGGTAAACACCAGTTAATTTTCATGTAAAACAGGATATAAGTTGAAAACAACTTGGAGATAAGCTGTTCTTCAGTCTCCTGTGAAGCAGTGTTTACACCTGGTCTCCAACTTGGATTAAAATACAGCACTCTAGCCTAATTAAACTGTGAAATTATTGTTGGACTTGGTACTTCCTTTACTTAAACAGCATCTTGATAAATGTATATGAAATCACCTTCTGGAATCAGTCTTGCAAAACTCTTAGGAGTATCTGTGAGACTGACTGTAGAGGCTGTCTGGCTACTTTCTTCTCTGCTACCATCATGGCTCTGTCCTTCATGGGCATCGTGGTTCTGCACTTGCCACTAAAACTTCTGAGAGATACAGGTATATAATACTTCTGAAAGCCATGCACTTCTCATGCAGGTACCTTCTTCTTAAAATAAATGAACTGTACAGACTCCTTAGAAGGGAGATTAGCTCATGTATTGCATGTCTTGCAAGGGATGCTTGGAAGGTTCTTTGTTTAATTCCACAGCCTCCTGTACTAAAATGAACACACCCATCACAGGCTGAAGCATTACTTATCTAATACAATATGGTACTAAGGAAACAAAACAAAACATGGGTTCCTTTTGTCCAAGAGATTATGTCGGGTCTTTGAAACTCAGAGGTGCTGCTGTAGTCTTTGCAGATGAGTAGCGTTGGTAGCATGGCAAGCAAGGTAGCAAGGCAGGTGTAGTTGACGCTCAGTGGGTTTGACGTTTTTCGGAAGAGCATTGTCTTCACCCTGCATTTTGGCTTCCTTCACTTCAGGAATTAAACCAACCGGGTTTTTTTTTTCTCTTACATGGTCCGAGAGAGGATTTGCTTCCTATAAATGAGATGATATAAGTTTTGTCCCTGGGAGTAGAATCTGGAGTGGACACTGTACAGCGCTTATCAGTGGGTTTAAACTGGAAGATGTAACCTTTAATTGATTGTTTTATTCCTTCAAACAGGAAAGTTTTAGAAAACTAAACTTTATTGTCTCTAGTACTTTGAACTGTGTAAAAAAAAAAAAAAAAAAAAAAAAAAAGAGCAGAAAGCTGGGTTTTTGGTTTGTGTCTCTGGTCAGTGGAGACAAATGAGAAGTATGTGGAGAACAGTGTGCAAGATTCTTGAGACAAAGCTGAATATTCATGATAGTATTTGAAATAGGAAGTTTTAATAAGCTAACATTAAAAAAGTGTGCAAGACTAGTATGCTGCAGAACTGGGACAGGTCATCAGATAAGCAGCCAGAAAGCCAATCTGTTGCAATGCTCTGCGGTGTGTGCATTAAAGTTCTACTTTGGAGTAAAAATGCACTGAGGAACTGAATCTTCTGATCACTCTCACTTGCTGCCCTGTAGTTTGTGTTGCATAGCTGTCTCGGAGCGTGCAAGCTGGATTCCTTTTGGGATAATCCAAACAGGAAGATAGTCCCAAAGAGCATATCAAGCTGTTCTGAAGTAAACACTCAACGCGCATGGGATAGGTTTTACTTGGCATCTCTGCTCTTACGTGTCCTGCGTTCTGCTGGTATAGCTGTAGCTTTCACTGGGGGTGCCAGGCAGAGGGAAGTTCTGGGCAATCAGTGATTTTTTGTTTTGTTTTTTTTTACTCTATTCTGGGGAAGGGAAAAAAAAAAAGAGGAGGAGGGGGAAAAGTTTGAGAACGTTGAACCTTCTGCTTGTGCATTATTGAAGACAAAAGTTTATTTTTGTCTATATGTAATACCCCTTTTATTAAAGTTGTAGCTTAAATGCAAACTGTGTTTCAACGCACTCACCGTTTACAATGGAGAATATTGTATTACATGAAAAAATATAGATATTTTTACTGGTGGACTTTTCTTTCTGTTTTTTTTTTTCCTCCCCTAAAGTTCAAGTTCCTTTCCATCTGCAATGCAGGTACAGTGTCACAAGTCTCAGGCATGTTCCCTCATTCTACAATGCCTGCGAATGAAAGGTGGTCTTAAGTGTATTATATAATTGTACCTACTTTTGCTGACCGTTTGGTTTGTTGTAGCAACATCACGTTATGCTGGGCTCTAGGTCTTCATTTTATTTTTAGATATTTTCTTCTGTAAAACTGAAATAAGTGTCAGCAGTTATTTAAATGGCTATTAAAATAATGAAGATAATATTTTAAATGAAGCTATTTGGCTTTTTTCCTCCTTTTCTGTTCAAGTTAATACAAATTGACTTTTCTGAGTTTATAACCTTTGCCAGTCTTGGAATGTAAACCACTTCATGACACCATCGAACCAAAGGTGTGTTTTAGAAGTGTGTGGCTTCTGGGAAAATGTCAGTGTGACTTGCAGAGAAACCGAGACTGGCGACTCAGGAGAAACGACTGAAGCATTTAGAGACTGACATTGATGTTTGGAATTGTTTAGCTATTTATTTAGACATCATGAAATAGCTAAACATCCAGCATCTGGAAAGTGCGTTAACTCTGATGGTGGGAAGCTTTTCGGTGTGCTCTGCAACTGTTTGAAGTTTAGTCTTCCATATGAAGAGGAAAAAAAATCTCCAGTGTGATAGCTGATGTGCTATCAGAAAGAGAGCCCCTCAGCTGTGAACAAAGTGCCAGCTGAGAGCTACTGTCTCTGTAAAGTACACAAGGGTAAAGCTGCAGTGAGGCTGTTGCTTCCCGAGGCTGACCCCAAAGTTCTCTCTGCTACAGCCTGGTTTCATTGCTGCTGCTTAAAATCCCGTTGTCAGCGGTCAATCTGGTAAGAACGAGATGAGCTTTTTAACTTTAGAGCATCTTGTGCGCGGAGTGGAGGCGCCTGAGCTGGCGGTTGCCCTGGGCAGGGGTCCTCCTCGCACCTCCTGTGCACAAACGTGACTCTGGGCAACGAAAATCTGTAGCATGCAAATGTTGCAAAAAAAACCCCAAGGCAAAAGGCAGCTTTTACATACAACTGTATCCCTAAACTTTTATACTGTTAAGGCTGAAGTAGAAATGTTGAGCAGGACGAAACTTCTAGTGGTTAATATTTCCATTGATCAGAGTTGTCAAAAACACTTTCTGTGGCTGCTTAAAATAGTTAAATGGAGAATGGACTGAAATTACTTTCTGCTTCTCTTTGCAGGCTGAAGAACAATGGCTTCCTTCAGCAACCTGACTATTGGCATTGCTGTTGCCAGTTTTACTGTATTTCAGCTCCTGTTCCATGTTGTAAGTTCTTGGTTGTCGACTCGAATAACACCTGGTTTTAACAATCTCAGCCAAAAAAGGAAGATCGAATGGAATTCAAGGTAGTGTTCAAAATCAGCTGTAGCTAATGACCTACCTGAAACTGTCAATGTCTGAGCCACCTGTATCTGTATATATAAAACTGCAGAAAATGTTACTGGGTAAATGTCTGTACAGGGCAGAGGGACGGCTCTAGACGCTTGGCAGGTTCTGTATGTAGGATGCTGAGGCCCCTTCTTGAACACACAGCATTACAAACACTTGTCCGTTAAATGCTTTATTAGGCAGTGATGCCCAAATGAAAGTCAGCAAAAGAAAAAGGTGACTGATGAGAGGTAGTAAGCTGGAGTGGATTTGTTTTAAGTGGCTTCTCTGTGGTGCTTCTGGTTAGAAGGAGTACGAAGTTCCCTTCCCCCATACAGACATGAAAATAAAAACTGCTGCAGTTTATTCCATGATCTAAATGCTGCTGTATCTCTGTCGTGCTTTTGGGTGCAAGGCAAATTGCTCTCTGTTTTCTTGGTGCTGCTACACTAACTAACCCTTTTTTCCCTAAAAGTTATGCTTTTCCAAGGAGTTAACTTGTAGTATTGAAGTGAGCAGGGTTAGGCAGGTACATCTGTGTGTTGGTGGTGAGGAAGGATGCAAGAAGCAGGGTGGGGGGAAGCTCTGACAGTCACTGTTTGCACATTCAGGAAGGAGTTCCAGAAACTCAAATTTAAAAACTTCCTCACTCCCTTTGTGCTTCTCCAGTTCTGTCACTGGGATGGATCCACCTGCATTACACTTGTCTCTTCAAGCAGAGTGCTGTTACAGATGGTGAATCTTTCCTGGATGCTTTCCTCTCTTTTAAGCCATAAGGGAAGTGTAGGGTAGTAATTGCAAACTAAATGATCACTGAGCTTTTATTTGCAATGTACTACTGTGACACGGTGTATGTAGTACATTGGCTTCTGTGGTTGAAAAACTGATACTTTATGCTTGAGTAGCCTGTTATAACTTTGCAATATCTTTCTGGCGTTTCTTAAATTTGAAGCCAAAAATGTGTACTGCCCTCAAAATGCGTTAGCTCCTGCTCGGTACTGTGTAACGGCCGTATCACGTAGGTGCTTCAAGAGTTGTTTCCGTTGTTCTAGGCAGCATTAGCAGCTCAAGTAGTCTTGCAAATGTCCACCTGCAGCATTGTGAAAGGCATCATCTTCATTTCAGTTTGATCTTTGAATAATTACCTGTCTGCCAGAACAGCTTTGTAGGATCATGACTATCAGTGCAGCTTAACTTTATCTCTGTGCTACAGTTGATGATAGAGGCAGGCAGAGAAACTAAACTGTTATGATGTTGGAGCTGAACTTTTGCCTCTAGGCCACATCGAGTGACCCTTGAATTGCACAATAGGCTTACTGAGAATTTGGTCCTAGTAGTGCTACACAGAGTTGTGGTGCTTTACATAACAACATGTGAATTGTTTCACACGTCACAAGTGTGCTGGAAATAAGCTGCTCTGTAATCTCTGGGCTACTTTGTGGTCAGGTGGTGAGCTACTCAAGTCAATACAGTACCCCAGACTGAGTCCTTTTTAACTTCACGTTTTTTTCCTGGGTTTGGTAGCAGGATATAGGTGTTAGCACACAGACAAATCGTGGCCCAGTGCTACATCCAGTCCTGGAGTTAGAAGGCATGAAACACAATGCATCGTTCATGAACAGCTTGTTGTTACACCTGAGGAGGGCACAAAGCGAAGGAAAGGCTAACTGTGCCAGCATTTCTCCAAAAGATTGCCTGTTAGCACTGCGTTTTGTCAAGCCTCCTCATCACTCCAGTGTTTCACCAAAACAAAGAGACACCCCAAGGAGTGTCTTACTTGGTCAGAGAATGTAGGCGGACATCTACATACTCTGCAGACAGCTGTGCACGTAGAGAAGGTTACTGCCTCCCAGTAAAAGGAGTTGGGTTAACTTCAATGATTTAAAAGTAGGTGGTTGTTATTTTGTCCTGTATTGAACCGGCGTAAGGAGTGCTCACACAAATGGTTCTGTTGGCAGTCCTGAGGGAAACTGGCACAGAGGATGGTTATGCATTTTTATCAGCTCAGCTGGGCCTGCAAGAGGGCATCTGCCTGAGATGAGCTGTAGCATCGAAAACACGTTGTTACACTTTGGAGGGCTTTGTAGTCAAGCATTTGAGCTGCAACTTTCCATCTTGTCAGTCTGTTGGTTCTGACATGCCAAGAATTAAGAACCAATCTGATAGTTGCTTTTGGAGTCCAAGGTATGCAGACACTCCAATCGAGTTAGAAACTGTACTTTGACTCAGACGTAGCACAGCTCTTCAGTTTGTTGTGCGCTAATTCTTACCACCTCTTCTGTAATTCATATTGGTACCGCAGTTCCAAAATCAATGATAAAGGAGCAGAGATGCAATTTATCAGTGCAGCTTTTTTCTTCACGGTTTAATGAGGAGTCAAAGGTTGCAGGCTTTGACAGTAGTTGCAAGGAAATGTACAGGGCTTGATAGCTTGACCTAGATTCTATATTAAAACGGAGCATTGCACTTTATTTTTCTGTCCATTTGTTTAAGGAGCAGCTTCAAAGTCCAGTGTTAAGGAGGAAACCTTTCTTCTTCTTCTTTTTTTTTTGCCCTTCCCCCTTCAAGTGCTGTCCTTGTGTATGGCTGGTGTGCTCAGCGCTGAGGTTTGGACAAACAGCCACTCCTGACACAAACTGCAAACTAACGAGCTGTTTTGTAGGACAAATTTTCCTTCTTTCAGCACTATTCTGAAGTTCAAAAGTCCCAGGTATTTTGCAAACACTGATATTACGTGCCATGCTTTTTGTTTACAAGGAAGCAGAGCTCCTAGCTCTCTGTTAATTCTGTGTTGTGAGAGTAGACATTTTGGTTAAACTATTAATTATCATTAAAACTGTTAGAAAAAAACAAAAAGGCGGCCTGTGCCACAATGGTCAGTGCAAATGTCCTCATCCAGCTTGTTGCTTTTGACTATTCATCCTGTATTAATCTGCTCCATTCATTTTTTGGAACACTGTGGCAAAAGCTGCCGGAAAGAGCGTGACGACATTCTCTGAACACATTGTAAAGAGAGACTTCTCTTATGAAAACTTACAGAGCCTTCTAAAGCCAGCAGAAGGTAATGCACCTTTTGGGAACAGACGAGGGACTGTAACCTACTCTTTCTTTGTAAAGTCTTCCCCAGGAAGTAAGAAGTTTTCTTTACATCTTGCATGGTGGAGTGGAGACTTCTGAGAGTGGTTTATGCACATTTAAGATATTAGTGACTACCGAATACGTGTCCTCGATATGTGCGAAGCCAAGACTAATAACTAACAGCATCTGTACCTTTGTGTGCGTATTGTTAGTGCTGTGAATATGTTGTAAAGGTGTTTCTGATAACCCTTCGGAGTTCTCGTGTTTCAAATGGCATCCACGATTCAGTAGAGCTATTTTGGCACATATGGGGTTTTTTTTTTTCTTCCTGGTTGCACTTGACAAGTGGGAAAGCAGACAGTAGCTACACAGTGTTAGGTGCAGTTCATAGTTGTGTTAAGCCCATGGCTAGAGGAACAAGGTTACATGTTTTGGAGCCCTGCCCGTTGCTTTGTTCTACCTTCCAAGAATACTTGCGGACTGAAAAGGGCAGGACCCCTGCCAGGGCCTCTGTGAAGAGGTAATGCTCTGAAGTGCTTGTTAACATTCAGAGCTTATCCGCAGTGTGTATGCAGGCTGTATCCTTGAGACTGGTGTCTTTGGAGAAAGGAAAAAGGGATTTACTACCCAAGTATGGACAAGGCAACGTTGGTTACTATAACTCTGTAGGATGAGAGGAGTGTAAAACAAAGTAAAGCTGCAAACTGGGAGTTTGTCTGAATTATTCAGCCGTTATGCCTCAAATCCTCAGCTACAGCCTTTTGTTGTACAAACCTTCCTCTTTGAAAACCAGAATCATCTTCAAATGTGTGAGAAATTCTTCCCTGCATAGGGTATTTCATTTAATGCTTCTTGTTCCAAAACCTGCACTTGGTAGATTTATTTGATGTGTATTAATTTGGTACCTGAAAGGAGAAACCTGCTGCTACAGGACTCGTGGGCCAGTCTGAATGTGGACTATTCAGTAACAATACAATGCAGCATTTGTCAGAGAACTGGATGTTGTATTGCCTTTGAGGGTTCAGTAATGTATGGGATAATTGGAGGAAACTGCAGGTCTTGGTTACTAACCAAGATCTGACTTTCTATTTAACATGCCCCCGCCTCCCCTCTCACAGTTCCTTTTGACTGTTTTTTTCCACCTGTCATTTTATAAGCAGTTGAATGGAGTGTAAAGAGGAGACGATTGTCTTCCACAGAGCTATCTGGTTGCAGCTGAGAATGTCTTTGGAAGCCTCCTGCCGCGAAGTGTAGACGGTTGTGAACTGCAGTACCTCCTGGTGACTGTGATCTCTTTTTCCAGGACAGTGTCCACGTTCCACGCCTTGGTGGTCGGTGGGTTTTGCCTGTACATTCTGTTGTACGACGATGCCGTTAACGCTGACCATCTCTGGTAAGGCACCTTACACCTGCGCTGTGTTTGCACAATACAGTAACGTTATTTGGGGCGATGCTTTGAGAAACCTGGTCTAAGGGAAGGTGTTGCTGTCTGTGGCATGGGGGTTGGAACAGGAGTGATCTTTAAGGTCCCCACCAACCCAAACCATTCCATACTGATTGAGAACGAAAGAACCCCAATCCTGCAGTGTTAATTGCTGAAATAATCGTTTCATTTCCCATTAAAATACACAATTGTGAGGTGTCCGTTTTTATGTCTGTACTACTTGACAATTCCAAATGATTTTGTCAGTGTTAATGGCTTGGTGCATTGTGTCTCTGTGAAGTGGAATAGATAAAATACAAGCAATTGATTGGAAATAGCATATGAAATTACTAAAGCATAGAACCAAGATGTAGCTGTAAGTCAGCATCATGGAAACTTGTGCTGTTTAGTAGAATCAGTTTAAAGGGAGGTTGAAGTGCTGTTGCAAGTCTGGGGTGTCTCTGTGTGTGTGAAACAGCTGGAGGGGCCTATGATCGGTACAAAATTTATACATGTCTAGATTGATGTTTATATTTCTGCCTCCCTTAAAGCTGCTGTCAATCTTTGGTTTTAAAAAAGGTGTGAACATTTCAAGGGCTGACTTCACAAGCAATAGGAATATTTAATAAATGGACTTCCAACATATTCTCTAGTATCAAAGTATTCTCTACGAAGTGTGTTCTGTCCTGATTTTGATTTGTGCTGTTTTGTTTCAGGTGCATTTCTTGGCCGTATTTATCTTGGTAAATTGTTGTTTGGTCAAAATTGCCTTAGTGGCTTTGGGAATTTGTCAATTAAAAGTGCACAGAGCACACTCTAGATGTAGAAATCTGTGGCTTTAGTTACTGAAGTAATAAGTTTTAAATATGTCAAGTGTCACGTGGTGTATTTAAAACAGTTGCAAAGACCTTTCTTAACCAAACCTTGTAATGCCTTACGGGTGGGCCAAGAGTAAGGTGAGCCGCTGGACATTGTGTGCTCGGTATGTGTATGTCCTTTGCAAAGCACCTTCTTCGAAAGGCTGTAACTGTGTATTTTTGTTATGTTTACAGGGGTGACCCTTCAATTGTGAAACTGAATATTGCTATTACCACAGGCTACCTCATTTCTGGTAACTATGCAGCATGTATATAACGCACACAGCCTGTATGTTTATACTGAGTCACTATGCCTGAGGCATTATTCTGGAGATGTGATACGTGTATACAATACAGTTTCTCCTGTGGCTTTTAAAATTGCTAATGGAGTTGTGGGTTGTGATGAAATCACAGGATCTTGCCATGGAGCGGTATCTCCCCAAGCACGGAGGAAATGCCGGTGTGTGGCTTTATGATGGCGTGACACAAAACCACCAACTCCAGCTTCACCCAATTGAGAAGGTGTTAAAGCAGTGCCCTTCCACTCCCTTCAGGGTGTCTATGACTCGTAGCTTTTCTCTCGTGTTTCATTTCTTCCTGTGACCTCAGACTGCTGGCAGAACGTTAGTAACCCGCCATACAAGCTGAGACAAATGAGGCCACGGGATGCTGCCCACTTGTCTTTTAGTCTCGCTTTGAGCCAAAACTTAGTCATGCACTTTAAATTGCTTTCTTGGAATGACATTTACCCCTACATACGTTTTGTGGTTTGAATTATTTGCTGTCAAATAAAATTGGCACGGGAATTTTGCTATAAAATGCTTGAGACCTTTCTTTTACGGTGTGTGGGGATATCACTGGCTCACAAAGCAAAACTTGTTGTGGTGCGGAATATTGTTGGGGAAAGCTGCTCATATTAGGATGGAGTCTCTGGTCAGAGACTGGACCAGGGACTTGATTATCCCACAGACTAGATTTCTCACTCCAGTGAGACTGATAATCTAGTGATCAGCACCCGCAGCTAAACTCTGAGTTAGCTCAAGTCTGTGGTTTTCATGTAGTAGCTTCAGCTCCACGTTTAAATTCATTGGTGTCTATTTTTGAATAATTATGCATTAGCCTTTCATTCTGAATTGATGGATGCCTTTGAACAGAGACCTGAACCTGGACTCTCACTTCCTAATATAGTTGACGTTTAATTATTAATAGGAAGTGAAATGGCTATGCCAGATGATAGAGAGTCCTGCCTGAGGACAGCTAAAAGAAAAGAGATGAAGGCACTCACTGGAGATACAAAAGGCACAGGGGTAAAGTCTTTGATTTAGAAACTTGGCCACTAATATTCCAGTCCACAGTAGTCATTGGAGAAAGTAGGGGCAGAAATTGCTTGTTTCATTACAGAGAAGAAAGTGTTCAGAAATCTCAGACCATCGTGGGACAAGGGAAATTGCTCCTGTGTCAAAGCTTTCCTTACAACATTAACTCAGGTCCACTGTGTCACTTTTACTGGAATCTTCTCATTACTGCAAAATAAAGCAAATGTGCTTCTCGTTACAAGTGCACTTTGCAAAGGGTTTTTGGTAAATATTTCCCTGTTGGCTAATGGAACTACTTTTTGAGTCAGAAATTCCCCATAACAGATCCCTGCATTTATTGCATGTATTTGTGTATTGGTCGTGCCCCTGTAGACACTCCGTTCCTCCCCCCCCTCCACTCTTTTTGTCCCCCCAGTTGTTTCAAATTTCTGGGTTCATAAGTGTGAAGTCTTGCCATGAGGTTTGAGATCCACCTTTTCCTTCAGAAATATTTGAGGTAAAGCCTCTGTCCTTCCGCTGGTGTGGAAGGTAATTATGTGTCGCAGCCCTTTGAAGGCTGGTGTTGCTTAATGCCTTAAGTCCTTAGGATAAAGATGTTCTCTTCAGAGAGAATTCGTTCAGAGAGTTTCTACTGACGTGGCATGTTGGATTCACACCTTTAAAACTTAGAGAAGCACTATTGTGAGGTCAGTGGTAGTATAATAAATTGTTTTTTATTTCTTTTCTCTTGTAGATTTGTTGCTTATTATTTACTACTGGAAGGCAATTGGTGACAAGTTCTTTGTAATACATCACTTGGCAGCTCTGTATGCTTACTACTTTGTACTGGTGAGTGCTATATTTTCCGGTCACAAAACGAGCAAATGAGGTTGAGGACAATGCTTTTCTGGATCTCATTTGCCTAATGTTTAAAAGAATCTTCCCTGGGTGGTGTATTAGTGTGTATTTTCAATCATCATTAAGCTTCTCAATGGTTTTACCAGCCGTTTGTGGCGATTGCATGCCAATGTTACCGTCCTTCCACAAAAACGGGTGACGGCTCCTGAAATTAAAACTCTCCTCAGTTTGTGTTGTAGAGATTTTGGCAAAGGGGCCTTTCACATAGTTACAGGAAAGTGCTTCAAGTGAACCACAAGTCTGAGTATTTAGTTGGAAAATTAGAAGGAAGTGGTTTGAAGAGGTTATGCTCTGCTTGCAATTGTATTTGTAAGGCCATAGGTCAGTGATCCCTAACTCTGGCCAACATGCTGCAGGCAGCTGGGTGCGTTTTCGGAGGAGTTTTGGGTTTTTTTTCTTGTTGCTTTTTTTTTTGCTTGTTTGGTTTGTTGTTTTTTTGAATCTGTTACAACACAACTGATCCTCTGAGACTTCTTGTTGACGGTTACTTTGGCAGGGAAACAATGGGTGATTAACTGTATGTATCAATAGCTGTGGCATACATACATTGAAGGGAAAAGGGGAAGAGAAGGATACTGTTCTGGGATAAAGACTAAGTTCCTCTTTGCTGCTGCTGGAATTTCTCAAGAGTGCCCATGTGACTTGGTCGGAATCCCATTGACCTCCGGAATAATGCTCCTGAATTTCTTCTGAAAAGCTCATTCAGTAAATAAAGAAGTATTATAAAATGCAATTTCCTTCTCTTACAACCTTCCTTTCCCTGCCCACTGTGTGAATCCCGGGCTTATAATATTAAAACTGTTGAGATGCCAGATTACTGTCAGGTTTCCCATGTAACGCTTTAACGGGGATGAAGAACACTGACAAGTAAATACTCGGTTTAGCGTTGAAGATAATTAGATGTACTAATGTTGTCTTGAATGAAAGAGAATTAGAGAAGAGTATCAGAGAAATTAAAATACTACTACCAAGGCTAAGCCCTGGTGCAGAAAATCCGTTAGTTGTTTCTGGAGTGAACGGAAAGCGTGGTGTGACTGTGAACTTCTTTTGAGGAGTTCTCATTATTTGGATGTAGCTCTGCCCTTGGATGTCCGTGTGTTACTCTCATTCTCTTCGCTTCAGAGAAAGTTACTCACAAGTGTCTTGTTTCAGAAATTGCTCTTGAAGATAGGAGGGAGTTTTATTAAGAACACAGATTGACAGTTTGGTGCAGTGCAAACTGACACGAAGTGCCTGAAGTAGCGGGTGTTAACATGCTTGGTGGGGGAACGAGGAGCCACGACCTACTGAAATGTTTTAAAACAGGTTTTTTTCCTCTGCATCTGCAAGGTGCTGCTTACCCAGCCATTGTGTCATGGGATGCTATTTCCATCACAACCAAAGAATGTCTTCAAAAGCTTTATTTATAAGTAAGAAACTACCGGTCTGAGATAACTGAAGGACAACTGCAGCTTTTGTAGCAATCCTCGTTTTGAAAGGGCAGGGAGGTCCAGCACAGCTGGAAAACTCCTTTCTATCAGTTTCAATAAAGAAGCTGAGGTGCGGTATCATTCTGTGTGTGCTTGAAGCCTTTAATGGAGATTACACATCCACGTTGTTGATGGCTGCATGTCTCTTGTTTTGCTAACCAGAGCAAAGGTCTGTTGGCTTACTTTGGGAACTTCCGCCTGCTCGCAGAGTTCTCCACACCTTTCGTCAACCAGCGGTAAGTCCCTGGGAGTTTTTGTGTAGTTCTCTTCGTTTTAATCCGTGTTGTTATTTCTCTATCTTGTTGCTGAACGTCTGCTGGAAGGGAATATATTATATATCTAAACCACTAAGGACTACTACGTGGAAACCTTTTCTGCTGTGAAAACCTTTTGCTGCTGTTGCTGTACAAATACAGCTGATACATTCACTTGTTAGAGCCAGCCACCCTCCGTATGAAATGACAGTTTTTTATGGAACTACTGAACAAAAAGTTCACAAAGATGCTTCGACAGGGGGGTTGGACTAGACGATCTCTAAAGGTCCCTTCCAACCCTACCATTCTATGATTCCATGAGATATAATATTGTTTATTACCTTTATATCTGCATTTAATCATTACAATAAGAACATCATTTTCAGTAGGGACTGGGGTTTTGTTTTTGTAGTATTGTGATCCAGGAGAAAACCAAGATAAGATTGTTGTGAGAATCCTGGAATGGAATTGCATTGCCCTGGATGATTTGAAGTTTATGTTGCAATACTGCACAAGTATAAATCCGTATGGGCATGACTTTGCATGAATACAAAGAGGAATAGAAGTGTATATTCTTTATTTGCTTTCCAGAATAGTTGTGGAAATTATTTTGAGCACTTACATTGCGAAAAGCATCTTGATATATCCAGAATGGTTAATCTTCACAGTTGGGATCGGAGGAGAAGGTGGCAGAAGGCTCTTTCACAAAGCTGAGTGAGAGCTGAAGGCTGCCTGGACTTCTGCTTATAGTGTTGCTACTGTGGGAATCGGAATGGAGGTGGGATGATGCCACATACCCCAGGCAGGGCAAGGCAGCCAGTGGAGTTTCCCAGGGCTCTGGGAAGGGCGGCCTCTCTCCTTATTCCATGGCCACGGTGACCCAGCTGGGGACAGGGATTTGCCCCAGGAGGACTTCACCTCAGGAGAGGGGCTTTGGTGTAGGGCAGTGCTGTGGTCCTCTCATTATTTTTGCAGGGTTTAAGTGGCAGCTGTACTGATGCTTAGCTTTTAGGCTGTGGCGTTAGGAAGTCTCACGGTACACCCAGATATTAAAAGTAACATGTATTGTACTTTTCATATGCCGATGGTGAGATCACGTGCCTTTGAATTTACTGCTTTCTCAGGAAAACAAAGTCACTGTAGGAAATGGAAAAGTGCCTTGCACTGAGGGATGCCATATCATCAATGCTTGAGTGTTTTGGTTTGGGTTTTTTTTATTCCTTAAATTTGAAGAGAGCCAGACTGTTAAGGCAGTAAGCAGTGGGTGATGGCAATGACTTATGCTATGCTCCTTGTTTGCATTCTTAGTATTACCAAGAGCTATTATTAAAGTATAAAATGCTGTTCTAATCTCAGCACTGTCTCTGTATTTCCTGTCTGTGTTGTTAGGGATATCTAATTGGAGGTTGTCTCCGCGCCAAGCATTCAGATCTTTCAATGTTAGTGTCAGCGATAAGTAATTAATTGTGAGCTGTGGTGGGTAAAACTGTGATGATAAGGTATGGCTGTCTAATAAGGAATTAATCTGCAAACACTTGTTTTTAAAGACCACCCAGCAGTGGTAGTGGGAGAGGGGGTTTTTGAATTTACCTTTTTCGTTGCCTAAGGTACCTGGCTGTGACATGACCCAGGGCTGTTTGCAACGTCTGGTTCTCAAGTTCTGGTCACAGGCTGAGCAGAAGCAGTTCGGAACCCCCAAGTCTGAGAAACTGGAAGTTTCCAGCCCTCTCTAGGTTACGGTATCCCAGCACAATGCTAGGATTACACTGGGGAAAGCAGACGGTGTTTAGTTGCCCATCGGTGCAGACTGCAGTAAGAAGTAACAAATATTTGCAGTTGTTGTTTGGGAAGAGGATTGGAATCCCAGTGTGTTATACAACAGCCTCTGAAACGGCATGCTGGCTGTCAGCTGGTTTGCAGGTCAGACCAGGATTCTCTGCGTGTTATTCTGCAGTGTAGTGGGTACCACACACTGCCTAAGTGGAGAGAAAAAAAAAGGCAAGGCAGAAGAATTTGCAGCCAAGCCAAGACACAGTGGGGTAATTTAGGAATGGCAAAGGCAGAAGCAATTCATTAAAGTAAATGATTAATTGCAAAGCTCTTGAAATGAAATCCTTTTTTGCTGGGATGGCTTCAAGTCTGCCTGCTAACACTTCTTCCACAGGTGGTTTTTCGAAATCCTGGGGTATCCCAAATCTTCCAAGGCCAACATCGTCAATGGCGTGCTGATGACAGTGGTGTTCTTCGTGGTGAGGATCGCCGTCATGCCTGTCTACTACAGCCACGTCATTGCCTCGTTTGGAACAGAGGCTTTCCAGAGACTGGGCTTTGCAGCCCAGAGCGCCTGGATTATCTCAAGTGTTGTCTTGGATGTTATGAACGTGATGTGGATGGTCAAAATTGGAAAAGGATGCTACAAAGTCATTTGTCTTATCGGACGGGAGGAAGCCAAAACTCACAGGAATGGGAAATCTGAGTAGAAACCGTAGGCATAAACTGAAGTTCCCGCGGCGAAAGTGATTCGGGTTCGCTGACACAGTGCACGTTTCTGCCATGGAATGCTCCTCCTGAGGAAACAAGGTATTACCTCTGTCCTGACCTTCCTCTCTCCCTAGCCACACTGCCTGCACGCCCAGGGCCACGCTTGGCGGATCCCGTCTGAGGAGCACCGACAGCAGCAGCTCACGCGGAGGAGCCCCACGTGTCTGTTGGAGGCAGTTGCAAGCTGCTGAAGTTGGAAAGGAGCAGGCTGGTTACTCGCTTGTTGCCCACCAGTGTGTTCAAAGTGTTTCACTCAGGTTTCTCAGATTAATGTGTTTTATAAGTCCAGCGAATACTGACATCTCTCTTTTCTTTTTAGAAAACAAACCCCCTCCCCGAACTCCTGATACGGTGCAATTTTCCTGGCACGTTTCTATGTTTTCTTCTAGGAATAACTATCAAGACTTCATTCTCGACAACTTTTTAATTTTTGCAAGAAAAGCTAAGATCTTGGCTTTGATTCTGTGAAGCCTTTTACTGCTTTGTGTTCTGCCTTATGGATGCAAACCGTTTTGGTGAATCTGTTAAGCAGTTTTTATCTGAGATGCTGTATTATAACACTACAAAATGTCTGAAAATATCTGTTGGAATTACCTGATTTTGATGGGAAGGACTCGCTTTTGCTCTGTGGGGTTACATGCAATAGTACAACTTCTGAATTGCCCGTGGAACTTTATTTTTTGGGTTTTTTTTTGTAAATGATGTGTGGAAACAGCATAATTCTTATGGGAATGCTTTTTCCTTTGCTGCTACTGCCTTTGACAAGTGCTGCAACTCTCTTCAGAGAGAGGAGATTGTGACTATGTGGAAGGAAGCTTAATTGTAAAGAGAGAAAACTCTTTTGTGTATGTGATGTGTAGCTTACAGGAATACTTTCATCCTCTTCTCACAGAGATGACCCGTTTGGTACGAGGCCTTGGGGTTCTTTGGTCACATTTTCCTTGTGCGATTAGCACCACAACTCTGACGTGTTGACTACAGAGGTTCCTGAATTAACTGTGCCAAGCTCCTGTGAAGTGTAGGGTGACTCTGCAGAATGACAATTCCCTTCTGCAGGCACCATGTTCTCATGTTTTTAACCATGTATTTGTCAACAGGTAACCCTGTTCCTCCTTCTGCCAACTGAGTGGTTTGGAGGGAGAAATCTGTCTTATCATCTGGGAGTAGTGTAGAATCTGACTTAGAAAGCAGCTTGAGGAAATTCTGGGGTTTAGTTTGTGTTTAACGGAATTTGAGAGCTGTACTTGTGTGCAGCTTGTTTTTGTTTTGCCTGCATCTGAACTGGGGCTGATTGGCTTCTGTTTTTTCACTTGGTGTGGTTTTTGGTTGGTGTGTGGAGTTTGGGTTGTTTTTTTGATGTTGTTATTTATTATCCCCTTCTGGTAAGGTGTGCTAAAAGTATCCACCTTCATGCAGTACTTCAGTGCACATCCTAATTATTGTAACAGACTGTTTTAAGCAATTGATATTTTTCAACACAGAGATAGAAAGTTTACCCTGTGTGGGGTAATTTGTTTTCCTCTTGCCCCGTTGCTTGCAGCAGAGCTGGGTGACCTGAACTCCGTGGCTGGATGGTGAGTGCGGGAGAGGGATGCAGCCTTGTGCCCAAGGCTCCTGCCATGGGTTTGGTTCCGAAGGTAAAGTGATGTCAGGGAGCATCGTTTGGGCTGGGCTAATACACACTTTCCTCACCTTTGTTTCACAATTTCACTCTTGGGGCTGGGCAGGCCTTCTTCCAAAGCCATTTCCTAGTCCTGCCTGGCCGAGGGAGGCATCCAGGATTGTTCTCTGGATTCTGTGCTGGTTAACGCTTCAGGAGCCTGCAGACAAAGGATCCATTGATGCCTTGAGAAAGCTAAGGATTAACATTTAGCTGCACGGTTTGAGTGAGTGCAGTACCTTCCCTTGGGTGCCAGTAAATCCATCCTCTTTGAGACCTGATCCTGCGACCTGCTTTGCTGAAAGAAACAGCCTCTCTTTTATACCAATTTGCAGAATCTGCTCTCTTCTACCAGAATTGGTGATTTCAGTGTACCTGATGCAAAACCTAGGCTAAGTACAGGGGCTCCACGGTGCCGTCACCTGGATGGCTTCAAGGTGTACATGAAGTACTTTTTCCTTGAGATTTTGAAGTCCCTAGTTCAGTGAATTGGTTTGTAACAGCTTATTGCTTCCTGAGAGAAAACTTAAACTGAGCCAATTAAAAACATTCTGGAGGATATGTGAAAGCAGAAGTGTGCTTTTGTTGTTTAGGAGGTGGGATGAAAGGAAATGGTAAGGAACGTGATTTGGAGCAAGTCTCAAAAAGTTTTCATGAGTGATAACCTTAATTATCCCATCTTATTGTCACTTGAATGTGTTGGTATTTGAAATATCTGGCTTTTGGTGGAGAAGATTCACTAAAACGGTCCATTTCCCTCATGTCTAGAGAGACTTGTATCTGATGGGGGAAAGATGAAGGGAGTCAAGCTGTTATAAAATTAGGTTAAAACTAGATTAAAAAAACCCGCAAACTGACCCCAAACCCCTGCACAATACGCTCTGGGGAGCAACCCAGAATGGAAGGGCACTGGGATAATTGCCTAAAGACATTTGATGTTTGGGATTGCTGTAGAGGATTAGTGCGATTCAAACAACACTTTGTGATGCATTAAGTTTAGGTTTTGTAACTTGTTGGGTTTTTTGTGTGTTACAGTTACCACCTGACACATCTCCTGTGTGTCACAAGACAACTTTTTATTAGCACTTGCATATTCAGCAAGGCGTGCAGCACACAGGCTGCAGGGTTGTGCTGTAGTGCATGCATTCGTGTGCCAAATGAGAGCTTACCTGCCGCTGAGAGTTTATGATACAGCGGGTTAGATGGCTGCAGCACCCGTGTTTCAGTTGCACTTTATTGATTTGAAGACCATCACGAGGTATTGATGGGAGTTAGTGTTGCAAGCTTGTGTCTTTGCTTTTGTTTTTAATACAAAAATGTACATGCATGATACGTGGCTTGATGATAAATGCTTCCTTTGGAATGTAAAATGTTATCTCATTCGTGGCTCAAAACTTCTTTTTAACAGACGCACCGTCTAGTGTAAAAGCAGATCCCGAGTGTGTCACCAGGGGTCTTTGCCGTGGACGTATCAAATGGAAGGAGTTAGTCTTGTAAAAACATGGTCAGATATCTTGTTTTACTACTTTTCCTTTTCACATTCTTCAGTACCAGGTGGCATAAAATTAGCACTCTGGCTGCGGGCGGGTCGGTGCGTTCTGGCCAGGCTGCACGCAGGAAAGGCAGGATTCTGTCTGGTATGGCCCTGCTGTCTCATCAAGGGATGAGTAAATAGCACTTCCAGAACTACTGCACAGGCAAACTGTGCTTGTGTAGTTGATGTTGTGGATACGGTAGGTGCAGAGGGGGAACGCACTTCAGCTAGCCGCTGTCTCGGGGAGCGTTGCAGGGGGTTTGGGTGAAGTGCTGCAGGGATGCTGGCTGGGCTGCCCGTGCACCTTCTCCCGTGGGGAGAGCTACATCTCTGAAGCCTACTCTACCTCTATGAATACATGCTGTCTGGAGCAAGCTCAATAATTGAGTAACACAGTTGCTTAAACAGTAGACTCCATTGAACAACAAAAAGCATCTTATGCACAGGAAAAAGAAGGGAGCTGACTTTACATGGAAATCCTCAACAATTCCAGATTTTTAACTAAAATTTATCAAAAATGAAACTAACTGCAGTGTCTGGAGAAGGATGACTTCCATCCTTCCTGAGAAGATTATGGGAGGAGATTACTCATGCTGCAGAACTAATGTTAACCTAAGAGTGAAGTGAGCAGATGCATTCAAGCAGGTATAAAGAGGAGAGAAGGAGGAGACCTTAAGAACACAAGTACAGAGATCCAGACACCTTCCTACTGGTGTGGCTGGGACACCAGCAGGCTGATTGGTAGCAGAAACGTTCAGGTATTTCTGTATCTCTGCTCACAGTCGAACATGAAAGTTTAAGCTGTGTAACTGGGTTACCAGGTGTTGATTGCTGTATGCAGAGGGCATTTCTCACGCACTTGTGTGTGTTTCAGTATATGTACATACAAGCGCGCTGTCAAAGGTCCTTTGATAGAGAAGTTTGTACAATTGTTTTGTGATGCTTCTCCTGAGCCATTCGGAGGAGAAACAAAAGGGCTGCTTGAGGCTGACTCCAGCGTAGGTTCAGGTACGGTGTTAGCTGCTGGGGAAAGCCATCCATAAAGCACATGGGAAGGGACTGGAAATTCCAGGTGAAAACAACACAAGCATAGAAGACTTTGAAAAGCATGAGCAGCCCTCTTTTGTATGTTTAATAGCCTACTGTGCAATGTTATATGGCTACAAGGAAAGAATTGTTCCTGGTGGAGTTTCTCCAGCTGTGGAAAGAGCAGTGCTGAACTGCTGTGATCCTGACAGCAGCCAGGTGGAACTAGCTAGTGATCAGTATTGGTGAACTTGAACGTCCGTCCACACCCAGGTACAATTTCTTTGTTGGACAGGTCTTGCGATTTTCCGAGAGCAACGTTAGAGTCGGTACAGAGAGGAAAGATGTGCTGTTCGGGGTGTTTAGAGATCTGGGACTGAGCATCGAATCGTACTTTTAGTTGGTAACACTTGGTGAGGTTTCTTATCCATTGTGAATCTCTACTGGCTACCTCCTTGGACATTCTTGCCCTGTTTATAGGAACCAAGCACTTTACAGCTCAGTAACGGGTGGACGGTAGCTACGAAGAAGGAACTGGATTGTTTGGTATGAGAAATGCTTTAGCAGAGTTCCTTCTGAGCTGGGTTTCATTGTGTGATGTCCTGCACTGAGGGAGCATCTGATTACAACCATGTATATAAATTTTTAATCTGGTTGTAACCTAAAGGAGGTGTCTGAGAGAGTGAATTTTGAAGAACTCAGCATGGTGTGGACCATGCAATGATTCAGTGTGCTATTTATAGCTTCCTGCCCACTGAAATGGAAAATGCAAAAGCAAATAACATATTCTGTATCTTTACTGTTAATCTATGTATGGGATGTCAAACATTGTACTTGTCTTGAGCCTATAAATATTTAAGCAGCGAGAGCCTGCACCCAGTGGGACGAGCTGCGTTGCAATTGGCTTCTGAGGTCTCCACCTCCGTGTTCTTAACGTGCTGGGTTTGAAACCGACCTTGAGGTGTTAACAGTGCGCTACAGTACAGACGTGACATTTGTGGGTGCAGTGCAGCATATATTGGTTTCGTTCATTGTGACTTGAGTTTCACAAGAGAAATCCACCCCACGTGACAGGGGAAAGGAGGAAAAGGGCTACTCCTGAGCTCGGCTGCTCAGTTTGCACACTCAGCATGCACACATCCACACGCTCTGCGTTTCTTGCTGGCGTGCACACGTCCAGCAGTGGTTTTGTTCTATTGACAGATGCCTGTGTACATAGAACACTCTGACACGTGAGCACAGCTCACCCTGTGCAAAAGCAAAGTACAGCTCGTGTTATGTGTTACACGTTAGGCATCAGTAGCAGAGCCTGTAATTCAGAACTGTTCCTATAATCTGTCTGAGAAGCAGCTTGACAAATGTATCCAACCTAGGCGAAAAGCAGGGGTGGAAGCTGTAAATTGCCCTAGACTGATCTCTGGTAGATCTTGACAATCCTGGTTTCCAGTAAACACTAACACTGTCACAAAGTGTCAGGGGCACCTTATCGAAGTCCAGTAGTGCCGTGGCCTGGCTGTGGTGGCAATCTTCCCCACAGCACAAGGACCTACAGTGCAGTGTAACGGTTCTGCAGATGGGTGGTGAAAGCAATCAGTCCTAGTAAGGCAAACGGTCGAGTGTTCCGGGTTTAAATTGCCTTTTCATTAATAAATAGCACCTGCATTGTTTGTTTGCACTTCATGGGTATTGTAAAGCATTTCTACGCTGTGTTTGGGCAGCTTAGGAGCTTGCATCAAATGAGACTGGTGGTTACCGGTTTCCCTTTGATATATGCAATAATGTCAATGAGCAATAAACTGCATGTCGTATGCAAGGTATCAGTACTTCATAATAAAGGACAGCAACACAGCTGCCTGGTTTGTGAGTTTCTTTCTTGGCGCGTCACGGAACAGCACATCTCCGCGGCCTCAGTTTGGAAACAAAGGCACCTTGACATTCCGTGCTGTGTCTCTAAGCCCCCCCCATGGTTCAGGTGGTTGGACTTTTAACGGCTCGAGTTCCATCGCTGGGGCAGGACTGTAATGCAATGGTAATTTGGAATTACACTTTGTAATAGTGTACATTGAGGAAACAAATACTTGCTATTTGGCTTATCTTGTAGCTGGTGAAAGCTGTTTACAGTGACCAGTTGTTGCCCCCAGTGGAGAGTGATGGTGGAAAGCAGGCAGGCAGCATCCTGACAGCAGCAGTAGAAGGTGCTTTGAGAGGAGGCTGTAGAACCAATTCCCGTGTGAGGACATCAGAAAGCGGGTTTCACCTTGGAGCTGTTCTGCTGCCGACTGAAATATTGGGAAGCAGGGATGTCAGGTGGTCTCCAGGAGACTCTTGTGATTTAACTGCCTTGTCAGGTGAGGCTAGTAACGACTGAAATGATTTGTGTCTTTAGTGCTGCTCACACTGTTGTTACTGTGAATGCAGCCTTAGAGGCTGCAGCAAAGCCAGAGATGCCCGAGACTCGGGCAGTGCTGGGGACGAGCCTCGTGCGTTCCTGGGGCACACCACAGGGACTGGGTTGTGGACACGGGGCTGCTCTCCTCGCTCAGCTTCTCCCTGTGCTGTGCTGGTAGGTGCCGCGTGCAGAAGGGGTAGGAAACGATTTCTCCTTACATAATGAAGCTATAAACAGGCAAAAATGAGTGGCTACCTGATACTGCTTTGTACTTGTGTTCTCGTTTCGTGTTCATGCTGAGGGGCAGCGTCCTTAACGAGGAGGGTACGTGAGTGTGTGCTTGAGAGGAATGTCCAGAACAAGTTGTTAAATGCAGGCAGTGACGTGGTTTGAAATTGTGCTTGTTAAAGCTGCTTCTGTGTGAGTTAGACTTTGTCTGGATTCATCTTCCTGAGCTTTTCCAAAAGAAATGGGGGAGAATTGCTCATTTCTTTCTTTGCACCAGAATACAGCCAGAGAGCGCAAGAACCTCCTCTTCCAGGTGGGGGTTTTTTCATCCCAAGTTCATGTAATACCGGGGCCACGGGAAGGTTCCATTCCCTCCTGCTTTAAGCGGCTGCTCAGTCGCTCCAGTGAAATCCCGTGTTTCAAACGAAAAGAACACGGGGTTTCGTGCTGAGCGTTTGTCCTGTGCCTCGGCCCTGCCTGCTGCGCTTCCAGCCTGCGCGGAGGGCAGGTACGGGCTGACGGCCGAGCGGTGCGGCGGGGCTGGCGCAGCCGCGCACCGAGTCCCGAACTGCAGTTACGGGCGGCCCTGCGCGGCACCGCTGGCACCGCTGGCACGGCGGTAAGGCACGGCGGTAAGGCACGGCGGTAAGGCTGCGCTGCCTTCCTGCCCGGGCTGCTGTTCAACGGCGCTCTGCGGCAGCGGCCTCGGCCGGCGCGGCGCGGGGGCGTGTCC
>WBNH01004430.1:953628-1265395 GCA_013401255.1 Urocolius indicus | reverse complement strand
AGGCCGGGCGGCTGCGAGCGGTGTGTCGGGCTCCCGGCCGTGGGGCGGTGGCCGGCTCGTGCCCGGGGCCATGGGCCTGTCCGCGTCCGCGCCGGCCGCGGCGTGTCCCGTGCGCCAGGACGCCCGTCCCGGTAACGGCGCTGGCGGCGCGCCCGGACGGCTCGCGGGGAGCACCGCGGCGGGAGCGCTGGGCAGCAGCGGTTCTGCGGGTAAAGACCCGCTGCTCGCGGGTGACGCCGCGTTCAGGCAGCGGCCGACTCGAGCTGCCCTGCGGCTCCGTGCCCTCGCGCCTCGCCCCGATGGCCCCTGGCGCCTGGGAGCAGGGGGTGGTCGCAGGCTGGAGAGCACCTGGCGGAGGGCAGCAGAAGCGTGGCGTGAGAGGAGTGTCTGGGGAGGGAGGATGTTAATCAACGCGCTCCGTAAACGTTGCTGGGAAAATCCTGAGCGCGGGCAGCTCGGTCTAGGGAGCAGCGCGGGGTGGGAAACGGGCGTTTGAGGACACCCTAAGAAACTTGGTGTCACAGTGCTGTGTCCTAACGTGCAGCAAAGGGAACAGCTACAACTGCTGCAAAGCTCGGAAGCAGCAGCGAGATACCAGCCTGTATTTCTGCGAGCATTCTTGAACTCTTGTCCCTTTCCTGCCCTGCCATGCCCTAGCGTTTTCATCCTGTAGCAAAGTGCACACTGTTCTTTCCTGCGTTCCAGGTTGCCCGATGCACAGGAAGACTCCTGACGGCGAAGCTGAGAACGCAGACGACGTTCCTGCCCATCAGGAAAGGGCATATGAATTCGTAGCATGTCCAGTGACTTCTGGTGCATCGCAAGTGAGAGATGACATAGACCCCAGCAACATGGTAACTTGTGCTTGTTTCAGACCTTTTCTTCAGCCTCCCTTCTTCTGACATGCCATCCCCAAAGTGTAAACAGTGATAGGTGCAGGCTCTGGAAAACAACACTATTTTTCAGTTTCTGACGCTGCTTTTCTTCATTTCTGTGTGCAAAACAAGTTCCATCTTACCTAGAATTCTCATCTTGAGATGTAGATGTTTTTGGTCAAAGGTGCTTCCCAGGTTTGTCACTCTCCGTGTTGCTGTTTCTGTTTGTTAGTTACACGTGTGGTTTTTACGCTGCATTAGTGGGCTTGAGGTTCTGTGTGATGGAACTGTGGATGAGCTCTGGTTCGGGTCTCCAAGATCTCTGCAGATTTACAAAAAGCAGCTCTTTTCGAAGCTGAGCTCTAGGCAAAAGGGTTTCTTTAGTCTTCGCTGACCAACTTGTGCACAGAGTTGTGCTGCAGAAAAGGGAGGTAATTTCGATGGGCTCAGGGAAGGCCGAACTCTGATCCTTGCAGCAGCTGTTTGGTTATGCTTTGATTTTTATTTTCTTTCTCAGACACTGTTAACATTTAAAAACATCTTCATGCTCTAGTGTGTTGTTGCTGTTCCCTGTTTTCTAGATGCCTCCTCCAAATCAGCAGCCATCTCCAGACCAGCCGTTTCCACTCTCAACTGTTAGAGAAGAATCTTCCATTCCTAGAGCACATTCTGACAAGAAGTGGGTCTACCCTTCAGAGCAAATGTTCTGGAATGCGATGCTGAGAAAAGGGTGAGTACGCTCGGGGTCGTCAGGTGGAGTCTAGGGGCCTGAAAATCATGAAGTGACATCGTTAGTTGTTATCCATCGATGTCATTTGAGAGTTTGTGGACTCTAAATAATAACCAGCTCTCTTAAACATTACTGGTCTTATGAACAGCTTTGTTTTAGGGGGTGAATTGGCCTAAAGGCTGTGTCTCCTCTGCTGCTGAGCAGGGTGGTGGGGAATGCCAGGCAACTGCCACCGGCTCAGAACGTTTTCTTAAAGCCCCATGCGTAGGCCTGGAAAACTGCACGGAAAGGGAAGCGGCTCTCAATGTGCTTAAGCAGAGGAGACAAGTTTCTGTGCTTGCTTAGTCCCATTGTGCAAAACCTTGAACCTCTTGATTCAAAGACTCATCGGATAAACTGAGGAAGGTGGAGTAGTTGTGCTGTAGTGCTTGTCATGGTTTTCAAGTGGTTGTTTTTTAGGTGGAGGTGGAAAGATGATGACATAACAAGTGAAGACATGACCAACATCATTAAAATTCACAACCAAAACAACGAACAAGCGTGGAAGGAGATCTTGAAGTGGGAAGCTCTTCACGCAGGGTATGTGCTTAAGAAACGAAGAGCAGATGCTTTGGCTTTGCTCGTGTTCTTGAAAGCCTTTGGAAGGAGAATCGTCTCTTAGTCTTTGCACAAACATTCTGCTCTCAGGTGCTGCGGTCTTGTAGGAGCCTGTGCTGTGATTACTGTAAGATTATAGAGGAGGGCTTCCTGGAACTGATTACCCTGTTGATATCAGGAGCTTTGGTGATGTGTGTGTGTGGAGTTGGAGACATTGTATCTGTTTAGAAATCATTTAATTGAGGTCTTTATCTTACAAAAAAAGATACGGAGATATAAACTTAGATTACAAGTGAGTGGTGTGAAGCAAAGCGTCACTTTTTAGGTCAGCCTAGTCCCTGTTCCTGGAAGAGACGGCCTAGTTAACAATTTCTATGGACAGAACACTTCTCTGGGGTGCCATGGTCTTTGTTACACTGTAGTTTGGACTGTGGTTTCTGTTCTTTACTCAGTCTGTGGGTTGGATTTGCGGGGAACTGCTCTGTTGGTCAATTAGAACAGTGGTGCGGAGCACATCGAGGGTCCTTTATCACACCTGCAGAAAGTGCTGGAAGAAACTGGGGGACTTTTCCAACTTAGAAAGCGGCTGGTTTAGATGACGTGGTTGTTGGCTGTTGCTCTTTCTCCTATTCTTTGCCTAAAAGAAATGACCGTGGTGGTTGGGACACTTAGGGCTGTTTCGAAAGGTAAAAGCTAACTCGTGTTATTAATTGTGCACCCAGGGAATGTCCGTGTGGCCCGTCACTGATGCGGTTTGGGGGCAAAGCAAAGGAGTATTCACCCAGAGCCAGGATACGCTCGTGGATGGGGTACGTGGTGGGAGGGAGGGCACGGGCGCGGGTCTGGGAGCAGGGCGTGGAACTCGGTTTGAGATGATTCGGAACGGGAACGGGGAGTTACAGTTACCAGAAGGCAGAAGTACTGGATAAGTAACTGGATAAGTAGACTTTTGTAGGTAAGGCTCTGCCCCTCATTAGTTGTGCCTGGTCTGTTGTCTGCAGCTATGAGCTGCCCTTCGACAGGCACGACTGGATCGTGGACCGCTGCGGGAGGGAGGTGCGCTACGTTATCGACTACTATGACGGCGGGGCCGTGGATCAGAACTACCAGTTCACCGTGCTGGACGTGCGCCCCGCGCTCGACTCCCTCTCGGCCGTCTGGGACAGGGCCAAGGTGGCCTGGTGGCGCTGGACCTCCTGAGTGACCTCCGGGCTGCCTCGGGAAGCAGCCGCGGCCCTCCTGGGGTAACGATAAGTCACAACTAGGACTCGGGACGGAAGCGTGCTGCAACTGTCACGTTCCGTCATCAGCAGTGTTGGCTGGGGGTGGGAAGGGGGGTGGGGAAAACTGCTGTGAAGTACAGTGATGCTTTGTGGTGCTTTGAGTGGAATAATAAAGTTACAGCAGCAAAAACATGCATCTTAATTTTCTCAAGAGCTGGGCAGTGTTTTGTTGCTTGGCCACAGAGCTGCATAAGCTGGACGCCTGGTCATGTCATGGCTCTGCTGCTGTACCCACGTAGGCTGGGTTTTGGATTCTGACTGGAGTTTTGAGTATTACCTCGCTGGTGGAAACTGGAAATGTCATAGCTACAGTACTGGATGCTTAGATGATGAGCAAAGGGCAAAAGACCTGGAGGGTTTCAAACTGCATGTTCTGTTAGCCATGCCTGGGTGTCTCTGTTGGTTTTCACCTGGGCACTCTGCCTTGCGCAGATCTCTGCTTCCTTGGAAAGCTTCAGGCAAGTGCATTCTGTTAAAGGACATTCAGTGCAGGATGAGTGTTTTTAAAGGTATGTGAAGTTGGAAAGGAGAATATACTCATGCCTGAACCTGCAGTTTGTCTTTGGACAGAAGAACGAGAGGTGGGAAATGCATCAGTTACTCATACAACAATGTTTGTGTAAGGAGGGAAAATTGCTGTTGTATGGCTATTTATTTGTGTGTTTGAAAGGTTTGTTTTCTGATGTAAGAAAACCGTATTCTTGTAGTAGTGTCGTGCCTTTAGTGTGTTTCATGTAACGTGTTCAGGAGAGAATGAAGCCTTATTAAGGACACTGCCAGGCAGTACCTCTGTGTTTCGCCCCGGGCCGCATCCGCGGTGCCCCGGCGTGCTCCTTGCCTCAGATGGACTCGCACAGGGGTGTGACTGCTCAGCACAGTGCTTATGCTGAGGTGTGTTGCAGATGTGTGCTTGGCTTGGCTTAAGGGCTTCCAAAGTGCTCTCTGCACAGTGCTTATGCTGAGGTGTGTTGCAGATGTGTGCTTGGCTTGGCCTAAGGGGTATCCAGAGGGCCAGGAAATAAGGGTGATGTGAGGGTTTTGTAAGAGTGGTGCATGTTGGTGCTGTGTGGCTTCAAGGTTTGGTTAATGTTGGTGTTTAATAAGGGAAACTTAACTCTTTTAAAATCTGCCCCTGTAACAGCTTTACACTTGCATGGCTTGCTAAGTTTCGGGTGCCACGTACCCCCTACGTTTAAACTGTTCCTCCCTTTCAGCATGTATTACTCTTGAGAAGGAGTCCTCCATGTGGAACACTTGGAGTGAGAGGATGTCACACTGTAGCTTCTCAAACAGGAGAGGCTTCCTTTGTCAAACTTCACAACCTGAACTGGGAGCCAGCTGTACATTTGCTTTCTGAAAGTGGTTGTTTTTAACTGACACTGGAAGCTGCTTTAGTTTCTTTTCTTTCTTTTTCACCCTGAGTGAACAGCCCCTTGATGTAACTTCCCATCTGGGAGAAACTGAGGGAAGCTTCTGTGCTTTAAGGTCCTAGTGGAGATGAATGGTTCCCACTGCAGAGAGAGCGGTCCTGAGTGCTATCAAATGTCCCAAGAGCAGCCCACGCTCTTACCCCTCTCTGCTTTCCTCATTCTTTTTTTCACCTTTTCAGTGGTTCGCACATACATCAATGAGAAGAAATTCCCCCCTGAGTAGGCAGCGTCTGGGTGAGCCGTGTGAGCGTGTCTGTGAGGCTGGGGTCACTGCTGCTGCGGGAGGGGGGATTTCATTTGCTTGCTTTGTGAATACATTTGGTGACTTGATACAGGCAGAATTCTGTGTGTGAAAGGTACACCGGGGTGGGGTGTAGTGCTTCAGAGGCCCCGAGAGAAAGAGTTTGCTGTGGGGGTTGTGGCAGTGTGATGTTGTGTGTCACGGAGGCTGTGACTGCAGCTGCACCTGGGGAGGGGTGTGACGTGTCCCTGCCCGCCTTTGTCTGCGTTGTGTCCCGTCTCACACACACTCACAACTGCTCTCTTCTCTGCTGCTGTTAATCAAATGTACTATTTTGACATCAAACAAAAAGGAGAATCAAATAAATATACTTTTCCTAACTTTGGTATTTGGTGATGATCGTTTTAGCTGTAAGAATGACTGCGATGACTCTTGGATGTGTCTGCTACAACTAATCACACCTTTACATAGATACTGCTCACTGCTTTAGGTGAGTACAGGACCAAAACCCAAGGACTGCCAGACAGAGCAGTGGCGCTCAGAATAAGAGCACGTGACAACGAGCAGATTCGTCCTGGGTCTGGGGTTTTGAAGAGAGAAATGCAAGGTTCTTCCTTTTCTCCTTTTCAACAGTCCTGGAATTGGAAAGGAAAATAATGCACTTCCACGAGCAGTGAGACTGAAGGAAGTGAACAGGGAGTTTTCACTTTGAGGTCTGGGTTACTTTACCCATGGAGTTGGCAGTTCACTCTTTCTCAGAAGACGGGTGTCAGAGTGATTGGAATTCTAACGTAAACTTGACAAACAATGATTGAAGTTGATGCTTCTACTTCGAAACTGTTGTTTAGGTTAGATGAAAGGCAGTGTGTGTGTATATGCACAAATAAATACTTCTGTGTGCTTTCTCTCCAAGTATAGAAGGGTATGGAGAGTTCATGAAGCTCAGGAAAGTGAAGAACCTTTCAGGGAATCCTGCAGCAGCAGCATCAGGTTCCTGGTCCAGAACGCAGCATCTCAAACCAGGTCAGCCTTGTGCACACACAGGGGAAACTGGGCACTGTCACCAAAACAGGGCCCCTTTCAAAATCAGCTGTGTGTTCAGGTATCTCGAGTCCCCACCGAGTCAAAGCCCTGCTTGACCTGTTGTGTTTGACTCTCAGCTCCCCGCCGGTCGGGTTTCCCAGCCGAGCTGCTCTGCAGCATGTCCTGTTTGTAGGGAGGGAGCAATGCAGGGGCCCGTCCTCCTGGGCTGCCCCAGCCATGCCATGGCACTGTGCCCTTGTGCTGTCCCAGCGGGTGGTGTGGAAAGGGGAGCTGCAGCTCTGCTGTCACCCATCCCTGGGAACAGCATCCCTCCTCCCTCACACTGTGCCAGTGCTCCTGGCTGCAAGAATTTTTCACAGCCCTAGAATTTCTGTTGTGCTTTGCTGCAGGAGAGAGCCTGTGTTGGTGGTAAGAAGGTGTTTGTGTCCATTGTTGAGGGTTGTTATTAGCTGCTGCCAAAGCAGAGCGTTCTGAATTGCCTTTTTTGAATTGTGAGGAAAGGTTGCTGTAGCTCAGCAGCTGAGAGCAAACGGAACTGGCGAAGCCAAGGAGCACTGCCTGACTGTTGAACTTCAATAATGTGCTTTTACAGGGGGTACTGATGCCCCTTTCAAAACCACAACTCTGTTACTGTTTTAGGGAGATCTGTCCCCAGCGTTTACTGAACTAAATGACCCTTCAGTCCTCGTTCCCCCTTTGCTTACACCTGGAGCAAGGTGCATGTAGTAAGGACCCGTACTGTTGCGATAGCTGGGATGCCAGGGTGGCCAGCACGACAAAGACAGTCAGAAAAGATGTGGATGGATGTTCCAAGTGCCTGTCTGCTCCTCTTTTTTTCACCGCTCAGGTGAAGTGAAAATGGGTCCAAACTCACAGTTTTGTGTATAATCACCAGTAGTTGTCAATGCAACGCCTAATTGATAGCGGCCACAATTATAGGGTGAAATCAAAGGACACCACCTTTGCAAATAGCACTGGCAGGATTAATCTTACCTACATCTGAAACGTCGTGTTCTGTTTGCCTGGCAAGGCAAAGTGTAAAGTACCAGTATTGCCAGGGGCATCTCGATTTATGGCAGGGTGCCGGAGCTGGTTTCATGTAGGCTGACTCTAAACAGCCAGATTTTTGTTGTTCTTTGCCTCATGGAAAGCATCCATTGAGAGGAATGAATGTGGCTAATGTTACTCTGTCGAGCACCGCAGTGCTTGAAGAAATCATTAAATGAAAGAGGAGGGAAAAGAAGAACTTGGCTTCCAGTTTAATAATGATGGAATGTGAAGGCCAGATTGTAACTGTGGAAGTTCATTTCAAATTTAAATATTTAGCATTTTCGCCAGTCTGCAAATACAAGAAAATTTATTACATTAAGATGTGATTTAGATCTTTGACATGAAGCTGATATTTTCATGGTGTGAGAAATATCAAGCTGACATTATACTGTGTCATCTGATGACTTGCAAACGTCAGAGTGCGGTAACTTATTCATAGGGACCCCGCTGTCTTGCGATAGTGTCAATTTAGAAGACATTTACGTCGAGGTTTTTTATTTAAACACGTAAAATGGAATATGCAGAGTGGGTGAGGAGGAAAGGGGGAAAGACCATGCCCAGGGGAGTTGGGCACAGCCGGGACGAGGCCGTTCAGCGGCTGGGGACGGCTGCTGCCCGCGCCCTCAGCCCCGGCGCGGCGCCGCGGCGCTGCTCCTTTCAGCACGGAGCGGGGCACGGGGCGGGGCGCCTTGCACTGCCCCGGGGCTTTAAACGTCATTTCGCGTGATTGACAACAGCGAATGTTCCTCCCGAGCGACCACAGCTCGGAGCCCGCGCTGCCACAGCCCCGGCTGTCCACAGGCAACGCGGGGGCGGCCCGAGGGCGCTGGCGCCGCCATTTTGCTGTGCGCGCACGGAGAAGCGCTGCCGAGCGCCTCTGAGGCACGGGCGGGGCGCCCCCTGCCGGCCCGCGGGGATCCCGCCCCGCCGCCATGTCGCAGCCGGCGCTGGAGGAGCTCTCGGCGCTCGCCGCCATCTACTGCGAGCCGGACGCCTGCCGCGTGCTGGCGCTCTCAGGTGAAGGCGGCCGCGCTTTCCCCCGACCGGCGGCGTCCCTCCCGCGCTGCCGCGGCTCAGGCGGGGCCGGGCGCGCTGTCCGCACAGCTGGGGCGGCCGCTCGCTGCGTGTCTGAGCCACGGGATCGTGCAGCAGGACACAGCTCCATGGACCTGTCTGTTCACCCGTGGGACACACCTCCATGGACCTGTCTGTTCACCCGTGGGACACACCTCCATGGACCTGTCTGTTCACCCGTGGGACACACCTCCATGGACCTGTCTGTTCACCCGTGGGACACACCTCCATGGACCTGTCTGTTCACCCGTGGGACACACCTCCATGGACCTGTCTGTTCACCCGTGGGACACACCTCCATGGACCTGTCTGTTCACCCGTGGGACACACCTCCATGGACCTGTCTGTTCACCCGTGGGACACACCTCCATGGACCTGTCTGTTCACCCGTGGGACACACCTCCATGGACCTGTCTGTTCACCCGTGGGACACACCTCCATGGACCTGTCTGTTCACCCGTGGGACACACCTCCATGGACCTGTCTGTTCACCCGTGGGACACACCTCCATGGACCTGTCTGTTCACCCGTGGGACACACCTCCATGGACCTGTCTGTTCACCCGTGGGACACACCTCCATGGACCTGTCTGTTCACCCGTGGGACACACCTCCATGGACCTGTCTGTTCACCCGTGGGACACACCTCCATGGACCTGTCTGTTCACCCGTGGGACACACCTCCATGGACCTGTCTGTTCACCCGTGGGACACACCTCCATGGACCTGTCTGTTCACCCGTGGGACACACCTCCATGGACCTGCCTGTTCACCCGTGGGACAGAGCTCCATGGACCATGTTCACCAGTGAGGGCTTTCGTCGTTCCAGCTGGTGCTGGGGCTGTTTGGTGTTTCTGTGCCGCAGCGTGTGGCGAAGGGCAGCAGCTGCAGCGGCTGGTTGCTGTTCAGGCAGATCAGCAGCTGTTTGCTGCACCAGCCAAAGCCAAGGTGGCTGCTGCTCAGAGCGTGTTTAAGAGATGGCTTTTATCCGGCTGTGCCATGGCAGTGCTGTGGAGGTGCCCCTTCAGCAAGGGAGAGTAAATCTCAGTAGCCTCGGTGTACAAGAGCAGGTACTGTCAGGCTTAGAGACAGCGCCAGGTGAGGTACTGAAGCATTGCCTATCTGTTCACATCCAGGGCATAAGAACATTTTGCTTAGTGCCTACCACAGATGTGACAGATCTCTCATACGTTCATTGGAGACACGCACTTACGTCTATAGACACACAGATCCGCATGGACTGCACGTGGCTGTTGCCCGGGGTCTGGAGAGCTGCTGCAGGGTGCCGTCCAGCTCCCCAGCAGTGAGTCACGGGCATGAGGCGTCCTGCTGGATGCACTACAGTAAAGTCCTTGAGACTGCTGTTAAAAATGGATCTAGTGGCCTCCTGCCACATTTTGTGTGTGTATGTATTCAGGCCTAAAGAACTGCGGTTGGTAAGGAGATGTTTTGTTACTGTGAGGGTGGCTGAGCACCAAACAGGCAGCCCAGAGAGGTTGTGGAGAGCTGTAATAACCATTGGGACGTTGCCCTGGGCAGCCTGCTGCTGTACGTAGCCCTGCCTTGGGAGGAGGTTTGACAGGATCCCCTCCAGAGGTCCTGGCCAACCTCAGCCCTTCCGTGATTCTGTGGAATCTGCTGCTTGGTGTGAAATTACACGTGGCAGCTCTGGAGTGACTCACTTTAACTACAGAGGTACTAAGAAAGTAATTGAATAAACCCCCAACTTTTATTTGAAAGCAGTTGTTGAAATAGATTTGCACAGAACATCAAGTGGTTATTTGAAAAGGAGACTTTGTGTGTAGAGAGCCTGGGAGGGATGGAGACATCAGCATCTTCACGGAGCACAGTGAGCTGGGGTAACGTAACAGCAGAGTGGTTTTGTGCCTAGAACTGCGTGGCACACCTCTTGGTCCAGTGCAGGCGGAGGATGTTGCCATTTTATTACTTTGATTGGTGTGTTTTTAAAATGCAGTTGATGAAAGGTTCCCACTCGGTTCAGGCATGTTGTTTCAGGAGTTGTTTGAAAACAGAGTATCCAGGCTTAGCAGATGTTTATTTTAAAAACCATGTTTGTATCTAAACATTGCTCATGTGTATCCCTTCCTCCAAATCTGTGGAGAGAAACGTAGGTACACAGATAAATGATTTTGTAAGTTACCAGCTTCTAAAGGGCGTAGAAACCTTCCGAGTACACGATGGGAACAAGCCGTTACATTTATATCAGTGCTAAGTGACTGTTGGGGTGTGTGTGTTGGGTTGGCTTCCCTTGTTTTCTGCAGCATTTGGAAATATTATTTGCAACAAAGATTATTGGTAGTTTCCTCACTTTTAGGAATTTACTTCTCTCTCATGTTGGAGCTACGGAATCCTTTAGTTTGTACACAGTTCACTTTTGATTGATTCATTAGCTTATGTTTGCTTTACCTCTTCCAGCCACGTAAATTGTCATTGACAAATGGTGCACAGAAGTAGCTTCCAGTAAGACTGTGCTGTTATGCTGTCTCTGATACGTGAAGAGTAGTTTGCCTGTAGATCCACAGGATCAAAAAGGAGGCCATTGGGGGTTGGTGGTGTTGAGGAATGTAAGAAAACGCTGTGCAGGTCCCTCGGTATGCTAAAGGCTTTGTGTTTCTGGGACTTAACAGTGAAGTGTTCAGAATGTGAAATACGTTTTCATCAAAACCAGCGTGTTGATGAATTAAAATCAACAGATAGAAACTCCTAAGTTACTTGTTGATCTGTTCTCTTCTGCTTTGCTCACCAAGCTTGGTCTGAAAGTATATTTATGTATTCTCAGCTTGCACGTTAGTAGGTGCCATTTTCTGCATTTAAGAATAGACTGTGTGTTGCATACAATGCCTTTGGGCAGGAGAGGAGGGGGATATCTGTCTGGTTGACATGGATCATATGACAAAATCTGAAGTATTCCAGAGCTGAATGCACTGATAAGCACGCAGCCCTCGGGCAAAATGAGCAGAAATGTATGGAGTTTAGGCTTATTCGCACACTAAATACCAGCGGAACAGCCATAGCCAGCCTTTTGTGTCAGCAGTAGTCCCCGTGTTGTGGTGAGGGCAGCTCACTCCGTGCAGCGTGTGCGCAGGACCCGTCTCAGAGCAGGGTTAGGCAGGGAGGGTGTGCTTGCTCTTTGTTCCGGCGGCCGCTGCAGCACTGCTGCAGAAAATGGATGCTGCAGCCTTCAAAGAAACTTTAGACTCCATAGCTCCCCAGGTGTTTTGAACCAATCCTGCTTTTTAGAAGCAAGTCTGAGGCAGATGTGAATGAGCACAGCGGGGCTCAGGGTGACGCAGCTTGGGCTGCGGGGCTGCACTGCCCCCTGCGAGCTAGGGCATCGGCACAGGGAAAGGTGGGAGGTTGTTGCAGGCTTCAGAGTGTGGTCACTGCAGCAGGAGGCCCTTGCTCAACGGGCAGGGTTGGCCTGTCTGTTTATCCCTCAGTTACCTCTGAGTTAGCGTGAGGTCCGTTGCAGCAGGCTAGTGAAAAAACCCCAGGGGGATTATCAGGAAGGTAACGTGTTTTTCTGTCACTGTGATTAGGGTGGCCATGGAGTAGTATTCCTCAACTCGTTTGTAGGTTGCACACTTCAGAACGTCTTGGCGGCAGAGTGATTCACAGGAAGGAACATGATCACGTTGGTAGTGTTCAGGGAAGTGCAGCTTGCTTTCAGCTGTCTGTGTGCCTGCCGTGGCTGCCCTGTGGAGGGGCTCTGTCTGTGTGCGGGACAATGCTCAGGTGTGTGTGCAGACCCTCCATGGTGGTACAGAGGGTGCTCTGGGGTCCCAGGAGGTGCAGTGCGGGCTTTTCTCCTTGTGTGCACCAAGCCTAGCGTAATGGCAGAGGAGCCGCTGTTGTTAGTGCTCAGTAAGAACCATTTGTCATGGCAGGGGAAGAGGGAGATTGGAATGGGAAGGCTTGAGGTCCTCCTGTGTACTGCACGTCAGCAAGGGCCACAGGCTGAAGATGGCTGCTGTGGATACTGGAGTCTGTTCCAAGGCTGGTGGGTTTCTGAGGAATAAACTTGCCTGAAAAGTCGTCTGGAACTTTTCACAGGGTCTTAGAAGACTGGAAACTAACTTCTGTCAGAAGGGAACAAGGCTTTGACATGAAGTGCTTGTAGATATGCTCGTGGTTGGGTGTAATTTCATTTAATTAATTGGATTTGTGTCTACTGCTTTCAGCACTGGATTTGACTCTGTTTATGGTTTGTAGATGTTTGGAGACATCTTTACAGGAGCACTAGAGTTCAACTGTGGGGTTTAGAGGGTTTGCTTACTTTATTTTGTGGCTGCTCTGACCTAGAGAGTTCTTCACGTGACCTCAGAAGGAGGTCTGGAAACAAGCTCTCTGAAGTGCATCTGTCTGTCTAAGTCACTTTTAGGTTCTTTCACTTATTTAGTAGAGTTTAAATATAAAATCATAGAGAGCACTGAGATTGGTTAGCGCCGTCAGCAATGCTAATCAAACATAATTCAACTGACTGTCATGTAAGGGAAGGTAAGATAAGGTAGAGGGAGAAGGCAAGTCACTTCAAAAGAGCCCCTCTGAAACCCAGCTCTGCTCTAATCTGCCTTTCAAATCTGGCTTCTGCTGCCCTTGTAGAATGAATCAACCTGACATTTTAGCAATTTTTTAAAGAAAAGGGGTGAAGTGTTTGGAATGCATCAAAGGGGTGAAGCAGAAATCATCTGAGGAAGATCATCTTTTATCTGATACCCTCTTTCTTCATGGCAGAGGAACAAAAGTAGGTTAGTCTTTGTCTCCACTTTTCGCTTTATGAGGTTTTGTATTGTTTTTTTCTGTGAAACGTGTTTTAGTCAAGAAGGTTTTATTGCAGGCATTACTTCAGATAGCTTTCGTATCCAGGGCCTTTGGGTTTGTGATTTTTCAGGAGGATGTGGCCTTTTTGTCCTTCCCGCCACATGCCCTATGGATCCTTTTCACTCTGGAAGTTATTATTTTCTAACACCGACTGACAACAGGTTTTGAATAGATACGCAGAGATATACAATACACGTACATTTGTTTAAGTGTCTGCATACGTATGAGAAAGTACGTGTGTAGGATCAAGGTCAGACGTACCACAGAGATGTTTTCATTATGTCAGTCCAACTGTTGAAAGTGTAGGGAAGTTGGCAGAAAAGAATTAAGCATTAAGCATAAACTCTGAAAGTTGTAGGGGAAAAAAAGGAATCTGACTTTTTTTTCTTTCCAAGTCTCTCTTTAGTGCAGAACTGCTGTTGAATGGTTGTCTTCAAAAATAGTCAGTACAAGTCCATTTGCTGTGCGCTGGTGTAGAAGTTAGAGGCCTCACACGTCTCTCTGGAAGCAAAGATAGGACAGAAAAGTCACTATTTTTGGTGTCCTTGCCGCTGCTGTTGAGCTGTGGAAGCTGACTTACGTGTTTTTAAGAGAGACAATTCTTTATTAATGTCTTGTCTAGACTTTGAAAGAGCCAAAAGGTGTGAATGCTTTTTAGAATGTGCTAATAACTTTCCTGCTAGCATGATTTGGAAGTGTTTCATTTCAGGATACCCTGCAAGTGTAAGTTGAGCCGTTGGTTGCAGCCCCCTACCCTGCAGAAAAACCCACACCCTTTATCTTATATAGAATGGCAGTCATTTGAGTTGAGTCATTAGAGGAAATAACATGACTTAATAACACGTATGTATTTCGACTTCAAGCAAACTATTAATGCTTATTTTTTATACTTTCCAGAGACGCATGGAATCACATTTAGAATTCAAATCAGTGTGAAAGAACAGCTGGATACAGATGTACTTTTAAAGCTGCTATTTCATTTACCAGTCAATTATCCATCAGCTCTGCCAGATATTTCTGTTGACTCGGACCAGCTTACAAGGGCCCAATGTACGGAGGTGAAAGAGAAATTACTTGAACAAGCAAAGAAGCATCTTTCTGAACCCATGGTACACGATCTGATTCTTTGGATACAGCAGCATCTTAAATACGTCGTTAAGCAATCAGCAACAGTTTGCACTGAAAAAACTACTTTGTCAAAAGGCACAAGTACAGAGGATGGTACCTGGATGCTGCTTTTGCATTTAGATCACATGAGAGCAAAGGCAAAATACATCAAAACTGTGGAAAAATGGGCTTCAAATCTAAGACTGACTGGAAGACTGATGTTCATGGGCAAGATAATATTGATTCTTCTCCAGGGTGACAGGAGCAACATTAAGGTGCAGGAACAATGAATGTTGACTAGTTATATTGATTTACCACTGAAACCTACGTGTCTGAATATTTTGTGTGTGTTTTTCTAAGATTAGCAATTTTGGAAGCAAGTTGATCATTAGGAGGATAGAAAGGCCCAACAATTTTATCCTGTATTTAAGAAAAAGAAAGTATTCTGTGATTAAGAAGCCAGTGATACCTGTAGACCTGTGGCCTGTATTGCTTTGTTTCCCACTGTAATGATACCCCTGTATTCCCTGACTCTCGTACGCCCAGGTTCAGTCTCCTGTATTCTCCAAATGCCTCAGGAAAGCAGAAAAGGATGAAATGAGAAGTTAGTGTCAGACATACTTCTATCTCGTTACTAGCCATCTCCTTCCTTGGCTTAGACCACACGGTGCTCCCAGCGCATGCCTGGGCTTTGAACTTCTTACCTGCACTTAGGAACCCCCACTGCATTATGCAGGTTTTTGTGGTGATGCTGGAGGAGAAGGTTTGGTGTTTCCAAACTCATGCTGTCTGCATCGCTTAAGACTGTGCTTAACTTCAAGCTGATGAGTAGAAACAGACATCCACTTTTTTGGACAGGCACTTTCAGAGTTTGATGGCTATGTTCTGAAAATAATCCATCTGTTTCATGTAGATCTTTGCATTTTACTGAACTTCAAAGATACTGGGTGACATTTAGTATTTTGTTCTTTTTGTCATTTAGGAGTACTTGATTCTTCAGAAAACTTCTAAGGTAGATGTGGACTCAAGCGGAAAGAAATGCAAAGAGAAAATGATCAGTGCACTGTGTGAGACAAAAGTACAGTCACAGCATACAAGGTATAATTTAATACTGTTGTGGATAGAAAAGTAACGGAATTGATAATTACATTGTATGACTTTCCCTCTTATAATGCAGGTTTCAGACGTTTGAAGTCAAAGAATATTCAACGCTGGGTGAGCTACAAAATGAATTTGAAACTGCAGGACTCTCGGCTCTTTTCTCAGAGTTTGTGCCTCCTCTCTTAAAATAAAATGAAAAACCCCACTGGACTTTGTGCCCAAAGCAGTAGTTGACTCAGGTGCTAATGGAAGATAAAAGGACTGATTTGACAAACAATGTCAGAGCTCTTCTGCAAAAGATGCCAGAAGTGGCCATCCTCTTGCACGATGGAGAAGGCAATTCACACATTAAGCATTTGTATTTGTTTGCTATTTGTGTATTGATAACCTGTTCCAAGGAACCTGGAGTTAATTGAGATAAGGGAGATTGGGAAGAAATCAGGTTGGAATAATACACTTCTAGTTAGACTGGTTTGCAGTCCCTGTTTTTCAGTGTCTTGGCTTTTATCTCCTGTGGTTTTTCATAATGACCTGCTAGAAAACGTGATTAATTTTTCTTTGAAAGCTTATATGAAGATATTTATATCAGAAGCATTGCAAACACAGGTTTGAATATGTGAGGACAGCATGTACCGAATATTCTGTGTATATTAATCTGCTAACTTTTCTGTTTATTTGACTGTAAATGCCAGACAGTTGATTTTAAAGGAACAGCTCATGACACTTGAGGCCTGAAAAAACTTCTTAGTGTCTTTTTGAATGTTAGTTTTTATTCTGACATGTATAAACCCACCCAAGTGGAGAATTCAGTTGATAAAAAAGCTGAGGTAAATCCAGTGGTGATATTTTCTTCGATTAGTTTACGGCTTCCTTCCTGCACTTTATGTGGTTTTGCGTCAGCGCATTTTTAGATACCTCGATGCAAACTTCTTCTGTCTCTCAAGACTCGTGTTGTGTGTTGTCACTTGAGAAGCCGTGAAGTTTCAGCTCCCTATTAAAATTTCCCTATGTTGAACTTCATGTGTTTTGATTGGTCGGTGGCCTTGGCCAGTTCATCATTTTTTTAGCCATCAGTCAGTGTGGTGTTACAGATTATACTAATTATTTTTACAGATTAAGCTGTCAAGTTCTGTTTGCCTAGGCAGAATTGGATACTTATTTCTTAGAATTATTGTTGTCCTCTTGTTTCTGTTTTACCTAATCCCGTTCTTTAGCAAGACTAGATAAATTATCCAGCAGTAGTATTTTGAAGTCATGAGTTTCTCGGTAGCTAGCCAAGCCATTTCATCTGGGTTTAGCATGTAGCTAAACACGTGCTTTACTGCTCTCTAAAACTCACTCCCAGAAGCCAGATGTCTCATACATTCTTTGATAACTGAATAGATCTGATCGATTCAGTGTAAATTAATTTATCTCACTTATCCTGGGAGAAGACTTACACAGGGTGGTTGTGTCCCATGGTAAGACGTTTTGATTTTCCTATTCAGACCATGAGATCATACCTCTGTGTGTACGAGAAAAGCAACTAAAGCAAGCTGTTAAGGTTTTTTAGGATTTGCTATTTGAGATACCAAATGCATGAGGGGTTGTAGGCTATTTGAGAGTTTCTCGAGTTTTTAAGGGATTTGGTAATTTTCCTAATACAGAGTGTCTCAAATATGTGTGTTGCCTGTTATTTTAGGCACTGAGGCTTGTTTAATGAGACAGCAGCAAAAGCTCTTCTTAATGAGTCTTTCTTGTATAGCACGTAGAGAACTTCAGGCACAGTAGAAAACAGACTGGGTTAAACAGGTGTTGCAAATCTGTTCAGTACTATTTGGAAATAGCTTCCAGAGAGAAGTGAAGTCTAATTTTCCATCATTTTAAGTGTGTGCAGAGATGAATTTTTACTTTTATGGAGAAGAATAAGACAGAGCCATGAAGAATTGATATGATACAGTTTTCAGAATTGAGCTGTACTCAGTTAAAATATCTGTGTTGAAAAATTGTGTGTCAGTGGAGTGTAAAGCCTTGAAGAGACGCAGCAGCTCTCTCCTTATACTGTGCAGTGGCTCTGACAAGTATCAAACCCAAGTAGAGACCTGTGCATTGTACAACATAAGAAAACGTAGTCAGTATCTCTCTGCCACTCTCAGCGTTGTAAGGGTTTCCAGGTGGAATTTACGTCCTCTGCCAGATCCTTACTTTAAAATGCTCCACTTTTTTTTTTCTGGAAAGAGAGTAGTAAGGTCTTTCAGCACAACATAGATCCCAGTCTTGTCCATTAAAGTCTTATGTGCATCTGGGTCATCCGTGTCTGCTTTCTGCTGATCTTGGGGGACTGTGTTGAGTAGCTGTACCCAGTCGTGTGGGCTCAGATTGCCTGTGACTATAGAAACAATTGAGACATGTAGTTGTTGGTTGTCTTACTTGCAGGGTGAGATGTCCCCATCTTTTTCCTTCCTACTATAGAAGCCGCTGTAAGTAACTGCATGGGAAAATCCATTTGAGGAGTCAGTGATTGCTGGTTGCACTTGGATATAAACTCATGTTTTCTTGACCGTTGCTGCCTGATGCCTCCTTGGTTAACTGTTTGGTCAGAGCTAAATCGGGACAGTGAAAAAAGTGCAAGAGCAGATGACGACTTGGTAAGTTGCAGCTCTCTCCTGATCTGTGCTCATCTTCTCCCTAAATGAAACTGTTGTAAGAAGGCCGATGATTTCTGTGTCGCACGAGTTGTGAAGAGCAGTTCATACAGTGGATTGAGTTTGGTACTCACTAACTTATGTTGGACAAATCAACAATTCCAATGTAGGAAGGGGCTGCAGTTTTTTTGCTTGGTTTGATGTGCTTCAAGAGAATTACAAATCTGATCAGCTTGATACTGTTCAGACAGCAGAGAACATGAAAACGGATGTCAGCCTGATCCTGTCAAAGCAAAAGCTTTTGCCTGCCCATCAGTCAGTCACTTATTTTGAAGGGTAGGAGGCTCTCTTGTGTTCCAACAAGTAAACAGAATTTTTAAAGGTTGCTCTTTTTGGAAGGGTGTTGCAGCTGTCTGTCAAGTGATGGTTTGTTTGCATTTATTGTAAAAAGAGATGGGTGGGCCCCAGGGCACCAAAGTCATTGAGACACACACTGTGGTGTGTATTCTGCCCTCGGAGGGAGCTGAAGCTGACACAGAAGAACAAAACGCAGAGAAACAAAGTCAAAACTCCCGAGAACCAGTAAGAGAGCATACCAGTGTCTAAGAAGTTAGTGTATAGCTATTGGACAGTTCAATTGCGAGGAAAGAGAAATCCCCAAAGGAAAAATGGTTTAACAAATAAGAAGCTGTCTTTCTGGTGGATGTTGTGTTATAAGTAGTCCTTTGAGCAGCATGGCTGGTAGGGCCTGGTTTCCTGCAGACTCTCTTGTTTCTAAACAATTGTGCACATGAAGCCTTTCCTGCCGAGGAGACATTTGTGATGGTGCTCTCCCAGGTGGGTTCCCCAGTGCCTGATGCTGATAGTGCTCTCTGCAGCAATCATTAAGGTATCGATAGCATTTTTCTTCTCTGCTGCCTCTTGTCATCAACGCTGGTTTCTTTCCAGCTGTTAACCTCTCTTTTTAATTGAATGAGTTGAACTCAGAAGCTCACGCGAGGTCCATCGTGCTCCTGAGGGGCCTGCTCGGTCTGCAGAGCACGGGGGGATCTGCCTGTCTGCACAGCTCTGGGGATGGCACTGCCTGGCTGGGGCAGGTGTGTTGGCTGACGGCACCTGGTCGCTCCTGCTCCTTCCATGCGGTTCCCGAGTGCTGTACGTCTGTGCTTTCCGTGGGACTTGCTGTTGCAGGGAGACGCTGTAGGAACTCGCAGGCGAGAGTCCTCGCCGCAGTCAATCCAAGGAAATGGAAAGCAGATTTGATCATTCTGCGAACAGCACAAACTTCTGCGGTTTTGTAGTTGTATCTCATTTTCCTGCAATGACTATTTATGTGTTATTTCTGTGTGAATGAACCACAAAACCCTCCAAGATCCGTATAAGTTATGTGCAGAAATAGTATAATGAGCCTAAAGAAACTTGATGGTGGGAAAGTGTTTCATTTTCATTGTTTCTTATATAAACAGTTTAATAAGCCCTAAGTATGGGTGATTTAGAACCTAGTGTCCCTTGATTTGCTCAGCTCTGTCTGTGAAAATACAAGCAGTCACGGTACAGCTGATTTGAAATAAGGTGATGAAATGTTGCACGTGCTGTATTTCTGCCAGAGTCTGAGGCTGAAATTACTCCTATTATGAAATAGTGCAATGGCTGGAATCAGCTTTCCTGTATCTCATGGTGGTACTAAGCATTACCGTCCTGCCTCGTTGTGCATCACACACGCAGCACTGGCAGCACTCTGCTCTGGTTTTGTGTTTTCCTGCATGCTTTGTTTTACGTTACCTTACGCAAAAGTTACGATTGTTTCTATGATTAATTACAGACAGAAACAGAGCCTGAAATGTCAATGTGCAGTGTAGCATTTTGCAGTTGCTGTTCTGTGCTGTTGTTTGCACGTATTGGCTTTTACATCGATACCAGTTTGTGTTTTCTAACCTCAAAGTATTAACCTACAGTGAAGGGAGGGAGCTCTTCAGAGGGACAGAAAAAATGGCCTGAGATGCTAATATAACAAACTCTTTGGACTCTAAAACCAGACTTCTTAATATTTTCAGCTACTTACGTGTTCTTTAGTTTTGTGCTGATAATAAGCGCCACACTTTTGGTTCTCTTTGTGTTTCTCAGTGCAGTACAAGTAATGCATTTGCATCTTGCGTTAGAACACAGCCGGTCGTGGGATCGGGGTCAATACTGGGCTGGGGTTTCCATCGCAGGTACCTGTGACTGTGTGTGTGATCTGTGTGCATTGTTAGCTGCTGTGACTCGAGTGCAGAGTCTGAAACGGTACCAGAGTGAGAACCTTAACTTGGTGCCTTTTTTCCTGTTGTCTCTTTTTCCATTCCTGTGAGTAAGGAATGAATACTGATTTCTGTGGGAAGTAGTCAAATAACCACAGTTCTCTTGAGTGGAACTTGAACTCCCAGTGTTAACTAGACCTTGATGCCTGCTGGTCAGAGGTTGGGTGCTCTCTAGGCCTTTGTGGGAACACTTCTGGCAGCGCCTGACTGCTCCACTGAAGCGATTTGCTGGATGTTTCCTCGACTTGTGTAGGAAATGGATAGAGCTAATTTGACCCATGCGGAAAAAAAGTGGTTGGCTTCTGCTTACTGCTGTCCTGATGGAAAGCTCAGAATGTGGTAAAAATCAGAAATGTGCAGTGTCTGGCAGGTGGCTTTTTGGTCCATTTTGTTTCACAGCCTCTTTTGTACTGAAAATAGACAGGAGAGCAATTAAAAGGGCTCGAGTAGCAATCGAGTGCTGATGGCAGCGTCCCGAGGTGTCAGTGGTGAGGTGTCCTTCCCTGCAGGATAGCTGGCAGCGGTAGAGCACTGCTTGCTGTGTCAGGATAGGCTGGGTGGCACTGCAGGTGCTGCCTTTGCCAGCACGGACCTGAGGAGGGGAGCAAATGTTTGCTCGTTCAAGGAGTGAGTGTGAGAAAGCAATGGGCTTCCTCTTACTGCTGGTGTAAGTGCAACTGCATTGTGGAGGAGCAGCAGGTGAGTGTGAGTTTGGGCAGCTGAGGCTGGAGGAAAGGGGGCAGTGGTGTGCTCTGTGCCCAGGCCCAGGAGGCAGAGACTGCTCCTGGCACTGGCTGTCTCTGGCCAACTTCTTGGCAGGCACGAGGGGTTGGGCGGGCATCAGGGCTGGTTTCTGGCTGTGTCAGAGAGGATCCTGACAGTGCCTCTGGGGACATCTGCCTGTCACCCCACACACACTGCGTGCCACGTCATCCCATTCCCTTGTCCCACTTGTTACACAGGTTGCTTTTATGTGTGGGTAATTCTAGCCCTGACGCTAGGGACCATCTTGCACTGGTGAGGATGGAAAGACCACACAGTTCCAGAGCTCGGTGCTGCAAGACGTGTGCTCCGTGCTATTACTGTGACATGTCTTTCCATTTGTAAAGTGTAAGAGAAGAGCCAAAGAGCCCAGCGCAGTGACACCAGCGTGGGATGCAGGCTGCTGCTCCGTGAGGGTCCCTCCGCTGTCACTTAGATCAATGGAACAATAATTGTTTGTTCCTCTTCACAAGTGTAGTTTATGCAGTCTATGTGGAGGCAAAATATTTAGCACAGAGCAAGGAAAATCCTTTTTTTTTTCCTATCTGAAACCAATTTAACGTTAACTGATGAAACCATCAGAAGATGCTGAGCCCAGTACGAGTCCCTGCGGTGGATCCACGCTGTGGAGGAGTGGCTTATCTCACAAAAAGCCTGCCTCCATTTTGGAGGTAATGGGGCTTTTTATTTTTTCACTTTCTTAATAATAGAGGAGAGAGAGGGATAGATGTGCTAGAATACTCTCCTTATCATCTTTCCCGCCTATGCTCTCCTGGAGAGGAGTAGCTGAGAGTTGAAAGGGGAAAAATCCTGACTATTGTGCTTTCCCTGAGATAAAGAGCATTTTAGAGTCCCTTGTCTCATGCATGAAACCTGGTAAACGGGAGTTACATTAACATATGGAAGAGCTTTGGGGAAAAACAGGTCTTAGGCTCAGGAGCCTGCTTTTGACTCTTGGCTAGTCTGGGTGTTTTGTATGTCTTTGAAAACCAATGCTAAAAGGGGACCGTGAGCCACAGGGGCTGAGATTGCTGCAGTGACCTCAAGAGGTGAAAGCACAATTGAAAAGGTCTGTTGTAAATGTTTAAGGAATTGATAATTGCTGAAAAGTGCAGATCACTAGAAGAACAGGCATCTTATATGCTGTGGTACAGACAGATCTGGCACTCATGGGAGGCATTTGTGACAACAGTCTTTCAGTGGGTGACATTTATGTACATGGTAAAGAGACAAGACCTCTTCATGTGGAATTTACAACGAGTTTTCTAATGTCATCAGGCTTTTTACACTTAAAAAGTTCCTTCTCACATAAAACTAACTCCTGGTGTTCAGTGTTCAGCTTCTGAGGGTTGCAGAGGTGCATCCCTGTGGGGTGTGTGGCAGAGGACAACCATGCGGGGTGTGAGGAGAATCCTCATGAGTGATTTATGGCATTGTAACACCTTCAGCTTTAGAATGCAGGAATTGATAATCGCTTTTAGTAGAAAGCCATGAACGTTGTGTCTCTTGAAAGCCGTGAGAGTCTCCAGTCCTTCAGAACCTTTCAGCAAACTAACCCCAGCAATAACCCGTGTGCCATCTGAATTCATTTTCCTGAGAGAAACCAAACGCTGGAGGGGTTTTGGGTGATAAGTGGACAAGGCTTTGGATTCGGCCGTCACTTGACGTTCTTACCTTCAGAAATAAGAACCTTGTTTCCAGGTGCTGTAAGTGGCAGCTGTGTGTGGGTTTGAGGGACAAATCCTGCCCTGCTGCCTCTGCAGGGTGCATGTTTTTGCCCAGCGTTTGTGTGTGGAGGGACAAGATGTAGCAGGGGCTGCGTTTTGCCGAGCAGTGCTGTGAGAAGGCGGCTTTGTGCGTGGGCTCCAGGCGTGCCCGGAGGTGTGTGTGGGTGGCTCTGGGGAAGCAGTAGCCCCGCTGGGTCTCTGAGCACGGGCTTTGGCTGGCCGTGGTCCCTCTGGACCCCTTCATCCCGTTTGACGTGGCAGCAGGAGGTACAGATGCTCCCCCTCTCTCCCCACACTTTGCCTTCTCGCTGCATCCCTGATCTAATCCCGAGTAAGCTGCGCTTTGCTGAGAAGGGCACTAGCCCATTCAGATCCTGACTGAGATCTGGCAGGCTGTGCCGCAGCGCCGTGTTGTGATAAGCATCACGTCTCCTTGGAAACTACTACTTAGCAGCAACTTGATGCTACATTTGGAGTGTTATGATTAATTTAAGCCTCACTTCTGCAAAGACACATGGTACAGGCCGCCTCCTACAGAAGTGAGGAGTCTTGTTGAGCTTATCAGAACAGCTCGTGTGTTCCAAAGAGTCCCTGTGGGCTCCAGGAGTTCTTCTCTGAATCTCTTCAGGCTCTGCTCTGAGCTGCTTGGTTATAAATCTCACTTGTTATCCACAGGTATGTTTTTAGGACTCTGTTGTCTAAGTCGACATTTTAAGAACATTTCTAGGAAGTCTACCTCTACGTCATGAGTTAACACAAAGCCCCTTCTGAGGCCGTTAAAGAGTGTTTTAATTAGGCTGGCGAAATTGCTTTTGGCTTGCCTTTAAAGCCTTTAGTACCTTATTTCTATTAACAAAATGGTAATCAACGTTAAAGTCTAAAATGTAACCGAAGTAGGTCATATTTTTATTAACTGGAGATAGATAATGAATGTGCCCTATATTGAGATCTGGATTAAACCCTCTGAGATTCTGAGGATAGTGTTTTAATTAAGGTAATCCTTATTGCATCTAACAAACACTGCCGCTGCTTAGAAATGTGGGGCCTTAGCGATGCACATTAGTGCGTTTCCTCGACGAGCCTAATAGAGATTTAATACTTGTGTTTGAAGTAGCAATCTGTCATAAATTAACAGCATTTGCATAATAAATTTAAGCCACGTTATTCTTTGTGGAGTTTTATATAATTAAGGAGCACGTTAAACATTAGAGTCTCGCAATTCTTGTAGCGCTGGGAACGGGCACTTTGATGTTGCTGTTAAGCTAGTGCTTGTTCCCACCTGCCTGCCAGCGCAGCAGCAGCGCAGCAGTGCCCTGTGTGTGAGGGCTCTCCCTGCCCTCCTTGCCCCTGCCGGTGCTTTGGGACGCCCGGCGTAACGCACGGGACTGTGTGTGCCATCCCCAGGAACAGGAAAGTGCGGTCACAGATAGTGCCTTAAAAACGTCATAGGAGAGCTGGTGATTTGCATTGTGTTAGCAGTGCCTCCTCCCTTCTCCCTTTGGCTTTTAGTTGCACTGGCTTCTCCTCAGGACAGCCTGTATCACTTAAAACAGGTGATGCACAGGGATCTTCTGCCCGTGGCTGCTGAGCATCATCTGCAGAGCTCCACTCCCGGCAGCAAGGGAAGGACGTGACAGCGCATCTGCTGTCGCCTTCCAGTAACAGCTCTGCCTGTGCTGGTGTTACTGTCCATGGGCCAGATCTTCCTTCTGCTTCCATAGTGGGATGCACAGAACGGAGTCCAAGCAGCTTTGGCTGCGCTTTGTGGAGTTCCTGTATGGAGAGGGATTTCCCTACCTCTTTGACTTCTGCTCTTCCCCGTGGGGGAAAACCATACTGCTCCTCAGGCTTTAATTTGTGTTTGCATAGCGTAACCCCGCTGCTCTGCTGGGAGCCATGCGGCACAGCCCTCGTCTCCTGGGTGTTTGTGGCTGTCAGAAACGGGATCTTTCTTGCTCACAAACAAAAAGCAAATCAATGGGAAGATCATAAAGATAATCTTTATTGGCATCCTGCCAGCGCAACCCCACAACCGTAAACCAGCTTTGTGCTATAAGCCAGTGTTGTCCCACAAATGAGCATGAAGTAATGCTGCTGGATGCAGTCAAGTCCTATGGAACCATCGCTTCGTGTCAGAGGCACCGAACGTTACACGTTCGTGCTGTCTGCAGGTGGCCGCTGCTGCCACGGTCACAGGTCGGTCTCTCTCAGGATGGACAGCTTCGCTATCCTCTCTAAGTCTGCTTTTCTGCTCGGCGGTTGAGTGAGGAAAGGACTGTGTGTGGCAGCAGAGCAGCCTGGTTCAGGCTGTTCATCGTTGGCTGCAAGCGCTGAGCTCTTTGCCGGTAACCGATGTGTGAACGCCCCTCGTTTCCAGGGTCTGCTCTTGGCGTCGGTAGTCGGCAAGTGCCGGTCTCTCCTGTGCTGGGTCCCCTTGGGGCGCTGGCTGGGTGCTGCTGCCTCTCGTCTCTCTGTTCTGGCATTCCCTAGATTGATGCTGAAAATTGCACGTTATTTTTCCTTCGGTCACGAGCCCGTGACACAGCAGCAGAGAGACCTCAGCTACTGAGACCAAAGGTGGCCGACCTTTGCTGGCTGGCGCGGCACAAAGCTGGTGCCGGGGCTTGGAGTGAGCGTGAGTCACTGCGCCGGGGCAGCGTTGGTGTGAACTGCTGCCTGGAAGCATTGGCAATTTCCCATTAGTAATGAATTACAGGAGTAATTTCATTAATTTCTTCACCTCAGTCAGGATGTGTTAGTGTAAGTTGCTTAACCAAGCATCAGAGGAGCCGTTGCAGTTGACCTTTAGTCCTGTGCCGTGTAACCAGGGCCAGTTGAGGAGTAAATTAGCGCGGCGTCCCTTCTACAAACCCCGCTGTAGATAAGCAGGGGACATAATTTTTGCCTGTTTTTAATTTAATAGCAGGTTTATGGTTTTATGCAAAACCATTCCCATTACATCTGACCCCCTGGGAGATGCGGGGTTTCTTTTTTGTCTCTGTAATTTGGTGTCTTTAATAATCTGCTGTCTGTGAAACCCAGCACAGGCTTGATTAATGAATGGTGATGAACCAGTGCATTCATTTACAGGTTTGGTCTAATACCCTAAAAGGCTACATCAGTGCTTCCAGTTATTAATGCTAATAAACTCGGGAGAAAAAGTGACATGGGGAGGGGTAGGGGAAGGTAACATGTGACAAGTCTTGTCTCTGTCCAAGCGTTTATGTCTGCGGCTACGTTACAAGAGAACTGCAAAAGCCTTTGACAGCTCAGGGCATCGAAGGGAGAACAGCTTAGCAGCGTCTAGAAATACTGTGGAATCTCTGAAGCTGTCTGTGTTCTGCAGCCCAGTCCTCCTTCGCTGCGGAAAGTCCTCACACAAGGCGCTCAGCTTTTCACGCTGTGTTTGCAAACACCGCGTAGCGCCGTTCTGAAGTGCTTGGCTGTTAAATCCGTGCCAGCCACGCAGCCTTGGCCGTGACTCTGTGGCAGGTCACTCGGAGCCTCGGCAGGGGATGGATGGGTCGCTGTGCACGTAGCGCGGCACGGACACGAGCGTGGCGGGTGTTTGGCAGCGGCTTTGCTGTGACCGGCAGCTCGCTCCCGAGGTGCTGTTGAGGCTTTAAAACGACCCTTCTGAAGACTTTAAATCTACAAGGAAAAGTGGCAACACTTGAGTCAGTGTTTGAAAACCCTGTCAGGGGTTCAGTGCTTCAGAAGGGCAGAGCGTATTCTGGTCAGTCTGAAGGGAGCTGGTGCGCTGCGGAAAGGCGACAGGGACGGGCTGATGGATTGTTTCACTGAGAGGGCGGCGTTTGGGAAGGGGCAGGAATGTGCTCTGAAGATTCTGGGTTGGTGTAGAAAAAGGATGGAATTTCGTGTTTGATGCTGAGCCTTTAGGTCTGGAAAAACACCTTAAAACAGCGCAGCAGCACAAAGGGGCCGTGTGTGTCCCTGTCCTTGGGCATTAGCTCACAGTGCTGGAGCCCGGAGCTCTTCAGATCACACCCCAGCCTCGCCTTGATCCGATGAACACATCCCAGCATTGTTACCTCAGACGCTGATGTATCCATCTTTCTGTCTGTGACAATGCAGCGTGAGGCTTAAAGCCCGCTACAGCAATCATGCCTCGGGCTGCTGCTTCTGGTGGGGCGCAGGAATTCTCACTTGCCCTTGAGAAAAGTGACACTGCTCTAGAACTGGCGTCTCAGGGTCTTGCTTAGGCAGCCGTGGAGCAGCAGAGCGTTGCTGGATGAGACCAAGTGACTGATGCTCAGCAAAATCATCTCCCCACTGCTTCTGCTGCTTCCTTCCCTTCCTTCGTGTTCGGGAGAGAATGGTCTCTGCTGCATCTTGGCTCCTTTAATAGGATTCAGAACACACCATCGCATTAGATACTGTACCTGAGGCAATCTGTGTTTAGACTGGTGATAATTACATGCAAAAGTCATTCAACAATGAGGCAATTAATGCTGATGAACTTTAATAAAGTCAGCTGTCAGCACTAGATATTGCTGGCAAGTTTCCTAATCCGATCTTTATAAGGCTTTGAAATTCCCTTATGCTCCTGTAACGCATCTCTGTTTAATGGGTTAAGAAAGAGACCCAAGGAGTTCACCACCAGGAAATATTGCCAGCAACATGTTTATATACGGCACAGACATGAGCACGGAGGTCAGAAGGCAGCCTGCTTATCAGATTTACGCCAGTGATTGGTGTTTACCGAAGGTGACAGACAGAGCAAGGCAAATCCTGTGGCTGTCCCGGCAGAGGAGAGGGAGGGCGTTAGATAAGGGACGCGGGGCTCGCGCTTCCCCTCGTGTCTGCTTAACAAGCATTGCATTATGCTCCATGTCACATGCAGGCAGGCCCTTGTACTGAGGTGTCGGAGTAAAATTAGGAGCCAGACAGTGACTTCCAAGCTTTCTTTGCCTGTCTGCAGGCAGCTGTGAGGCTGTAAGGGGTGGGCTGGTGGCAGGAACAAAGTGTCCTCTGCACTGGGCTTTGCTGAAGGCGGAAGGCAATGCAGAGCTGTGGGCCTTTTCCTGGGCTCGGGTGCTGTGTCTTGGTGGGCCCAGGAGCCATTGCTCTGACACAAGGCAGATGGAAAATACCATAGAGTCATAGAATGGTAGAGGTTGGAAGGGACCTTTAGAGATGATCCAGTCCTGCCCTCCTGCAGAAACAGGTTCACCTAGATCAGGTGGCACAGGAACATGTCCAGGGGAATCTTGAAGAGCTCCAAGGAAGGAGCCTCCACACCCTCCCTGGGCAGCCTGGGGCACAGACACGAGAGCTGACAGAGGAGTACGGGCCCTTCTGTGAAATGATGCATGAAGTCAAGATGTGGGAACAGTTTTAAGTGGCAGAAGTACCATTGGTCTCTGCTAACCCAGTGCAATACATATAAATCACGTGTGGTTACAGAGCTGTTTGTGCACTTGGCTCGCTCTGGGACAAGAGCTGTGCGGGGAGGAGCGCTGAAATCCATCTGCCCTCGCGGGGAGGGACTCCTCTTGTCAGCAGCTTTCCCCCTGGTTTCAGGAGTGCAAGAGGAAAAGCCAGGGAGGTGTTTTTCTTCCTTGTGTATTTGCTGTTTAAATACAAAGGCATCTCCTGTGAGGCTGGGGGTGTCCGGGGGAACGTCCCTGCGGGTGTTGGTGTTCCCCTCCTGTCAGAGCCCTTGCCTGGGTGCCCTGCTTCCCGGAGCCAGTGCTGCTCTGCTCACGCTCTTCTTTCACCTGCCAGCGGGAAAGGCAGCGTCAGCAGTCCCACAGGGCAGCGAGCAGCTCTTAAATACAGGTTCAGTAGCTGAAACCACACGGCACTTCCCATTTCAGCTGCTGCACCGTGTTAATCACTGAAGACCATGCAGAGCTGAGGCAAACCTGGTTCTGATGGTTGGACGTGTGCTGTGCTGGCTGTTGAGGTTACCGGTGGTGGTTCGTGGGTACAAGCCCTTAGTTTCAGTGAGAAAACTCCTGTGCTGGGGATGAGGTTAAGTTTCTAGGGTGAGGTTGGAGACAAATCGCAGCTGGATTTTGGCTTTTGGCTGTAACGTCTACTAATCTTTTTCCAGCAGCTGACAGAAAGATCATATTGAGCTAGATAAGCTGCACGAAATTCCTGCTGTTTTAACCTGAAATCGTATGGTGGAGGACGAGAGTCAGAAATGAGAAATGGAACAGAAAACGTTCCTCGTGAAGCGCTGGAGGCGGGAGGCAGCCGGGGCTCACCCGGGGCTCTCAGCTGTGGGGAAAGTCCCCTGTGTCCTTTAGGAGAGGGAAACAGGGCTTGAAACAGGGACCGTAGGGGCAGTGGGGAGGGGAGGGCCTCGACACGGGCTGCGTCCAGCGCGGTCCCTGGCCAGGGAGGGTTAGGAGAGGAGCAGCGTGGGGGTTTGATTTGTCTCACGAGGTGGTTGTTGTGGAGTCACAGGTCCAAGGGCTCTGTCTCTATGATGGCTGCTGTGCTTCCCTGGCTCCCTGCCCCCGTGTCCAGACCTCTGTGTTTAGGGCTTATGAAGACATAGGAGGGATTATGTAGAGGCACCGTGTGCAGGAGCCAGGTGACCCCCGAGTGGGGTTTGGCTCGAGTGTCTGCGCAGCAGCCCAGCGTCTGCGAGGGCTCTGTCCCCCCAGGCTCTCGCGCTGCCTTTTGATGCCAGGTAAGTAGCAATTATTAATCGTTAGTTTGGGCTGAGTTTATGCTCACTGTTTGCTTTCCTCACATTCATTCCTCTCTTTCTTGTTCAAATAAAGTGACATTTAGTAGAAACTTACAAAGGAGCTTTTTATCCTCCTTTCAGTGGTTTATTTGATTTCACTGATCTCTCTAAATCATAATCAAACTGATTTTTGTAACCAGAAACTGTCTGATCTTACGCTTTCATTTTGCTGTGTACCAGGAGAGCAGCTCAGGCTCGCAGAGCTCGGCAGCCTTGGTGAGGGCTGCATTTGGGTGCAGGCTGTGGAGCAGCTGGAGCTTTCCTGCTGTGTGTGCAGGTCCCGGTGCAGCAGGAGCGCGCAGCCCTGGCTGCAGCCCTTCCCCTGCCTGGGGAAGCTGCGCGTTTGCGAGGGCATTTCACTCCCCCACTCCCTGCAGCCTGGCACTTTGGGGCTCCTCCGGGTGTCTTCATTAAAGAAGAGGTTCATTGCCTGAAACAGGGGTCCATACTAGACCCCAAATATCACAGATGCCCTTTTAGCACAGCAAGGGGCACGATTTGAGGAAGTTTTTAATAGCGTTCCCTATTCATGTACAGCAGGTTGTCTGTTAGATCTTCTTCCTGAGGATAACGACACTTTAATGAGGTGAATCGACGGTTTTGAACATTACTCGCTTTTTTCTTTTCCTCCTACTCCCTGCCCCCCATCCCGAATGCCAGGAGGAGAAAACCTGTGTCAGGAGCACAACGCGAGAGCAGTGTGGCCTGGGCTACCCCAGACCCCTGCGGAGACAAACAGCGCTGTTTCCACTTGCAGTGACTACAGCCACACAGCTAAGAGTAACCCGGGATGCCCTTTCCCTTTCCCTTTCCCCTTTCCTTTCCTTTCCTTTCCTTTCCTTTCCTTTCCTTTCCTTTCCTTTCCTTTCCTTTCCTTTCCTTTCCTTTCCTTTCCTTTCCTTTCCTTTCCTTTCCTTTCCTTTCCTTTCCTTTCCTTTCCTTTCCTTTCCTTTCCTTTCCTTTCCTTTCCTTTCCTTTCCTTTCCTTTCCTTTCCTTTCCTTTCCTTTCCTTTCCTTTCCTTTCCTTTCCTTTCCTTTCCGCCAGGGGCCGCTCATGCTCCGCTCTCAGCTCCCGCGGCTGGGAGCGCGGGGCCGGGGGCGGGTTGTGGGGTCGCGGTGCGGGACGGGGCTGGGCCGGGGTGGGGGGTTTACAGGGTCGCGGTGCGGGACTCCAAGGCAGCGACGGCGTGGTTTAAGAAGGCCGTGCAGATGTGGGTGGAATTTGCCAGGGAAGCCCGGTGCCAGGCAAAAGCTCCATTCCGTGTTCCGTGTTACTTCCATAAAATGTTCCACCTTCGTAATTGGTGTCCCTGCAGGCTCATTCTGTTCCTGTTGCTCCTCAGAGGGATTTTTGGTTCTGCGGGTTTGGGTTTCGTTTGTTTGTTCTTTAGGAATCTCTCAAACTTTCACAGGAGCTGCAGTGGGAAGAGCACGTTCACGGAGCTCTGGGGGAAACGAGCTTGTCCTGGATTCGTTTCAGTTGCGGTGGGCTCCAGGAGCTTCTTAGCAATGGTGCCGAAAGCACGTTTGTGGCTGTGTAGTGCTTGTGTGCTCTTGTCAGAGACCTTAAGGAACGTTTGGGTGAGTCAGATTAAAGCAGCCTTTGATAATGGCAATAGTGAAGGATTGGTTTATGCTGCAATGAAAGGATTGTGCCGTTAAACATGACAGGAAAGGGTGCAACTGCTTTCCAGGGCAGGTTCTACATCAGACAGTTAAAAGATTTTATTGCTATTAGGGGCTTGTTAATGCCCTTGATAATGTCTCCAGGAATTGCATGCCATGCTTTGGTGTTCTTGGTGACGTCTAAGTGATCCTCTTTCACACCATCAGCAGGAACTTCCCAAACAAGGTAGTTCCTGCCTCTTCTGACAGAGGGGGCGTGTGTAGCCAGGGTGTCCCCTTTGGCGTTTCCAATGTGCGTTTCTCTTGTGAACACTGCACATACACCCCAGACGCAGATCACTGAGAGGTGGATCGAGCCTGACAGGCTTTGTGGCGTCTGGAAACATTATCAGGTTTCTTTTTGATTGGTTGGGTTTTGGAGTATTTTTCCCTTGGAGCTTCTTTGGCTGTACTTTGTTTCTTGATGTCTTGTCCATTAAGCTGGGATTGTTCCAGAGACGTGCAATGACAGGTTGTTTTTCAGAGCAGGGTTCCAGGTACCAATAGGGTTGCCCTTCCCAAGTGAACAGGTTGCCAGCCTGTGAAGAGTGGCGCGGCACGATGGACGTGTCAGCAGGACGTAGGGCTTTACGCTGCAGGCTGATCACCAGAGGGGCTCATGTCACTTTGCCACTTTCCTGCTGCAGGTTCTGGTTTCATTTTTACGGCTCCCTCAATTTTGTGCTTGTTTTCATGGGCCCCTGGATGAAGCTTGAGTTTCATGTTTTGGAGAGGGGAACCTGAAAGAGAAGAGTAAGCAACATAGCCCAGGTTATCTGCCAAGGTCACTGTCAAGCGCTCAAGTTAAGTTATATTTGATTTTCTAAACTTCCAGCGTGTCAGTGAATGGAGACAGGAAGAGGCTGATGTGAGTACTCCACATGGTAATACCCTTTAAATGAGGAGCTGTTAGGAGGAGTGAAACCACATACCTGTAAATACTGAGAAACAAGGGGAAAAGAGAGAAAGTGCAACCTTCGGGCTGCTGCTGCTTGCTGGGACCCTGCTGCTTCTGTGTGCTGTAAAGAAAACACCGTCACAGCAGTAGTAAAAAAACCCAACCAAACCACAAAACATCAGCAGCTACACTGTGGCTTCCAGGCTCACTTTCCAGTCCTACCTAACTCTTCGTAACTTTACAGTGAAAGATTCAGAAATTGGAGCCAATTACCATAATATGTGGTGGTTTGGTGGGAGCATGTTCTACATCAGACAGTTAAAAGGTTTTATTGCTATTAGGAGCTTGTTAATGCCCTTGATAATGTCTCCAGTTGCTTTGTAATGTCTCTTGTTGAAGTATAAAATTCTTTTATCTTCTTATTACATTATGCAGAAACTTGAATTGAAACGGTATTTGCAGGAACATTTAAAGCAGCGCATCAATCAGTTTCAGAGAAGAGAAAATGTTCTCAGAATAGCTTATAAAAGGATAACTGTCAGTTTTATTTTGGATGAACAAAGAAACCGACGTGAAAAGCACTTTATTGTAAAAGCACACTGTGCAATTCAATAAATATTCCATATAAATACAAAGGAAAGTTCATAATTATCTGATGACTTGAAGGTAATTTAAGTAATACTGCCAGAATGTCTCGAGCAACGGAGCTCCTTCTCCTTCCCCGTATATTCCTACCCACAGACCAAGTCCTCGGTAGGAGATGGCTTAAATCATCTTGTTAATGATTTGAATGGATAAAGTGTGGTTATAGTTTCACACTGTCTTCCAGGGATGGGAAGCTCCTCACAAGCCACCTCAGTGGCTGCGCTGGGAAAGCAGCAGCAGCACCTTCCCTCGTTCTCCGTGTTTGTTTCGGTTTTTCTCCTTCCCCAGACAGGGTTTCTGGTTATCTGTTCTCCCTCTAGCAGCACTTACCTGCTTCAGCATGAAGCTATTTGAGTACTAATACATTTGGATTATAAACCTTCTGTATGGCTGGGGTATATATGGCGTGGTGCTGTTACCCAGGAAAACAGTTGCAGATAGTGTGCTCCCTGAACCGGCAGCAGCTCGCTAGACCACACAAAATCTGGCACGTTGCAGATCCCGTCTCGTAGCCTGCAAGCCAGAAGCAGCTCTCCCCCTCCCCGCTTCTTTATTTGCTAAAAAAAGAAGGGGAAAAAAAAAGGAGAAAAAAAGGGAAATGCTTGAAGGCTGCAGAGGGAGAGCTGTGACTGCTCTGCTCATGCAGCACACGCCTTCTTGCCAGGGAAACCGACGGCGTTTCGCCCTTCGGACGCGTTTCCTTCTGAATCCGGGGTTCACCCTCGACTTCAGCAGTGCAGAAGGTTTCCAGTTGGGTAACTGTATGGTTATTTCTGGAGAGTTTACTGAGGAATGGCTGTGAATGCGCTGGTTGTTAATGGTGGGGTATTGGCTCGTTTTGGTAGCTCAGTTCTGGGCACAAAGTTCTGGGCATCTCTGGTGGCTTTGTCTTGCCACTCCAGAAGGGGACGCAGCACACACCTGCATTGCCCAGCCCGTCACTTGTCACTTCTGAAACTCTGGATAGAGCACTTGTTTCTGTTTAATAACCACACCCAAATAAACCCACCTTGTTATGCCCTGATCTCAGCTCTCAGCTTCCACCTAGGCACATCTTCGAACTTGCAGGTGGCTATTAAAAAGCCCCTCTGGGTTTTAAGGAATTCCAGTGCACCCCGCTGTAATTGATCAATCAATCAATCAATCAATCAATCAACAATATCCACAGCGTGTTTAAGCTGCAGTTGTGTTTCTGTCACACATTTTCCCATGTAGGGCATCCTGCCTGCAACTGCTGCCCTTTATTTCTGTGGCTCCAAAGGACGGGTGCCTTTGCCCCCAGCACAGCCCACCTCTTGCCCCTTCACTCCCCTTCTCTCTCCAGACAGACACCTGCCTTTCTTCGTGCAGGTGTAATTGCAATATCCCCCCCAGAATCAGTTTATTGAGCAGCAGCCTGTGGAGAGGAGCTGTCCTAAGTGAGCAGCCCTTGAGAAAACAGCCACGTACCCCCGTGAGGGAGTTGGTGGGCTGCACGCATCCCAGTACCCTGCCTGGGAAAATAAAGGTGGTTCCCATGGCAACCACCTCCTGCTCTGTGTGTGACAGACCTTTGTGGCTGGTAGGGCCGGCAGCCCCATGAGCCCCATGAGCCCCGCTCGCCCCTGCCACGGGCCCTGCCTCCTGTGCTGCTGGGTCATCTCAGGACCTTCTCACCAGAAGGCTCTGTGCTCCCAGACCATCAGCTCTTTCCTCGTTTGGGAAAGCGTATCGATCTCTGTTTTCACCTTCAAGGGTATCAGTGAGGCAGACTTTGCTGGCCTGAGGGGAGAGTGTGGTGAGAGCAGCGCTTTGTCCGTGCACACGCAGCTGACACGAGGGACGCGTCAAGCCCGCGCAGTACAGCAGCTGATGCTTTACCTAGCACCTACGCAAAGTGTGGGGCAGTGTTGCAAGTGTGGTGTCGGCTGCTCTCGTTTGACAGGGCGTACCTGGTAACCAGACCAGGAGCAAGGGCTGTGTGTGTGTCAGGGTGTCACTGACCTCTGCTTTCCAAATAGAGGTGCAAGAGAGGTACAGGAACAGAGTGGCCCCTGGGAGATGGTGGGCAGGGGCCTCTCATCCAGTGGCCTTTGAACAGCAGAGACCTGTGGTGTGGAAGGCACCATTCAAACAAATGTGGAATCGTTCCTGGTTGAGCTGGAGTGCCTCCTGTAACATGTAAGGCTTGAAATAACTCTGAAAAGCAGAAAGGAGGAAGAATCTGTCTTTCCTGGGTAGGAGCATTTTCAGATAGTCTCTAGGAGGAGGAGAAGTTTTGAGTGGATGTGACAAAGGCAATGACAAGATAGACATTTGCATGGGGCACAGAAAGTTCATCACCAAGAGGCAACACTGGCTTGGGTAACCATAGTTTGAAGCATAAAGGACCCTCAAGCTGAGGTAGGGGGGTCTTGTTTTAGTCTCTGACAAAGACAGAAAGGAGAGTGTGGCAGGAGCACCCACGACACCACGCAGCCAGGAACGAGGGAGGACACAGGAGGCTCTGCCCAGAGTACCAGCTTTTAAATCCAAATGGAGGGGAGGCTTGAGAAGGGCAACAGCTCCCTGAGGAGCTTCTGTCCCGGTGTTTGGCTTCTGCGGGTGTGCCCCGGCTCGTGGTCACAGCCTCTGTCCCGGGTGCGAGGCGTCGCGTCGCCGTGGCGGGAGCAGGACGGCTCGGCTCAGCTGGCTGCAGAGAAGTAGTGTCTTAGCAGAAGAATTGAGTGGGAAGTGATAGCTCTTGTCATAAAAATAAAAAAAGGAGAGTGTCTAAGAGTTAAAATAGGTTCTTGTCTGAAATGCCCGTGTAGCTTCAATAGCTCCACGGGAGCTCCCGGATTACAAATGACAGCGAAATTTGTGCCATTCTGCATAATTGTGCTCGCTACAAAGCGAGGTTCCTGCATCCCCAGCACAGACCGTGCTCTCGTTAGCAGGAAAATAATTCCAACATCACTTCTCCTTGTGCCAAGGATTAAAAAAGTCTAACAAGGAGTTCTATACAAATAATGAAGCATTTACACCGAATGCTTTGGTTTTACAGGTAGAGTAATGACATGGAAATAAAAGGCACTTTTAATTGGTGAAGGGAAGGGGAAACATCTTAGTTCCTGACTTGTCACTACACTCATCCCCTCTCGTAGCTCCCACCATTGTCCCTGGTAATGTACAGAACTGTATTTGTCTTTGCTGAGGCTAGGCTCATTTGAAAACAACCCGTCTTACCTCTCTGCTAACGTGAAGCTTCAGCCTTCCTCAGCACAGGTCTCTGATAGACAAGGATGATCATCTTGGTTTGGCGATGGTTCTGTCCCCGGTAGCTAGCTCTCTCAATTTCAATGCAGTGGCAGGCAGCGGGCTCAGGAGATGCCATCTGCCTCCCTCCCTCTGCCCCACCGCAGCCTGGAAACCCTCCGTGAGCATCCCCTTGTCATAGCTGGGGAGCGCTTTCGGATTCACCAGCCGCGTAACAGGAACGGCTTTGTGTCCCCAAGGATGTTCATAAAGGGCCCAACTCTGTTCTTAGGGTCTGACCCAAAATCTGTTGCCATGAAGAGAAAATCCCCCAGTCGTATTGCGTGCTTGGCCTCACCCCTCGGGAGGGATTTTGATTGCACATGTTTACGTTAGCTGGGTAAAGGAAAAGGGTCCTTTGTCATGCACTTGAGCAGAGGGATGGGTGTGAAGGAGAGGGTGGGTGTAAGAAAGCTGATTGGCACCCGAGCCCCTCAGAGCGGGAGACCAGGCTGTAGGTCCGAGTCAGTCACATCATAGTGTTAACAGCGTTGCTTTTCGCCTGAAGACCAGTACAGGAGACGCAGTCAGTCTCCCACAGGCCTGAGCTGCTTTGGGTGGTGTTCTGGTGAAGAAACATCTGGAAATTTTGAGTCTTAACTTCTTTGTTTTTATCAGGGAGTCTGTGACAGCATCAGTGGAACTTTAAGCAGGTCTCTGTGCTCACATCCAGCACATCCTGGGCTTTTGCAGTGTAATTGAACCAAAAAAACCCCACAAAAAAAAACACCTGAAAGAGAGAGAGAGAAAAGGTGTTGCTTAGCAACAGCCTCATTCCAATGATCAGAAATTGGTATACTTGCTGGAATTTGGGAGACATCTCAGGGAGCTTGCCAGGTACACAGGCTAAGGAGAGAAAGGAACTGGTGTCCAAAATGGAGAAGGAAACCTCCACTGAAGCGGTGTGCACTTGGTCCAGCTTGGTTTGAAACACACTCCTGGCTGCCCAGCTTAAGCACATCTGGGCTTCCTCGTGTGCCCCTCGTCACTGTTTCATTAAAGGAGGGCTTTTGGGGCAGGTGGTTTCTTTGTGGTGGTTGTAAGCGTGTATTTTTCCCCTCGTTGGTAGGCATGCTTCTCCTCTCTCTCCTCAGCCTGGCTCCTTTGTCAGCGAACAGCGTAGAGCAGGAGGACCTGCTGGGTGATGTGTTTCTGCCTTGCCGTTTCTTGCCTGAATTCCCTTTTGAGGGTCCAGCTCAGTGCGGGAAAAGAGCAAAACTGCTAAGTGTGTGTACCTGTCTGTGTAGGGGGGGACTATGTGGAAAGGAGTGGGGGAAAGGAGGGCTCAAGAGTGGTCTTTCCCAAAAGCAAATCCTGCACAGGCTGTTTTCAGTTTCCATGGGGAGAGGCAGCCCTTGTGCTGGAGGCCTGGGAGTGCAACTGTGCCGCTGGGCAGGATGTCCACGAGGCTCGCTGGGCGCCTGTTGAAGTTCCCTCCCTTTCCCTTCCACCCTGTATGAGGCAGTGCTGAGCAGCAACTCAGCGATTCCTCTGTGCGCACCCTTGGTTTGTGGCTCAGCAGCCCTGGGGCAGGGTCTCTATAGCCCCCACCCGTCCTTAGGTCAGGCACAGGGTGAGGAGTGTGTCCAGCTGCTCCAGGAACCTGGACTGCAGGAAAAGCAGGCCCGAGGGTGTGCATTATCCCGGTGTCATGGGCTAACCAAGCTGCTTCTGGTTTCCCCGGTGTAACTAGGCACTTGGTTAGTCTCGCTGTAAACAGCAGTTGTCGGTCTGGTTGTCCTCCTGTCTGGAAGCCGGGTGGGTGTCTGTGTGCTGCAGGAGCTGGAGCTTGTTGCCTCTTTGTGGCAGCATCGCCTTAAGGATATGCACTGTCTCGTATGATGCAAGGAAGGGACTGCAGGAGTCTGAATGAAACACCACCTCTGTTTTGAGGCAGACCACCGCTTTGTTCCTGCCGGTCTCGTTGCCTTTGGGAACGGCTGCCCTTCCCACGCAGCTCCAAGTAAGGAGGCATTGCCAAGCAAAACATCAGTAATGTCTCCCTCGCACGTTGTGAGGGAAGAACTCCAAGAGAGGAAAAGTGACCAGAGCTCACAGGCACTACAGAGGAAACTAGTTACAATTCTGCAGCTCGTTCGCTCTGCACGGGAGATCCCCATCCCTGAGCGGGTTGACTTGCCAGCTCATTGGCAGGAACAATTATAAACCGCAAATATTTATGAATCACTGTATACGTTGTAATCGTATTTCCAAAACAAACATTGCTTCGTACTGTGGCTCCTAAGCGCTGTGAGTCGAGAGATCTTCCAGCATTTACCCCGTTCTGAGCAACACGCTGCAGGGAACAAGTGCTGCGGGTCGGACCCGGGGCGATGCCGAATCAACCAACCAACTGTGGGCTCCCGGCACGTGGTGTCTTCACTCAACAAACGTTCCTAAAAGCGTCCAAATCAGAGGTAACATTGGGGTACTCGTTGTGTATAGTTTTTATTCAGACAGCTGTGATGGCCGAGCGGGTGTAGTGTTCTCGTGAAGTGTGGCTTGTGAGCCCCTTGCAGGGTCTCTGCACAGGCTGCACGGGAGGCAGGAGCCTGCCATGGTGTGGCCTTTGTCCTGAGGCGACTGTGGGCTGTGGGAGCGGCGAGGAGCTCGGCCAGGAGCTCGATGAGGAGCTCAGTGAGGAGCTTAGTGAGGAGCTCAGCCAGGAACTCGGCCAGGAGCTCGGTGAGGAGCTCGGCCAGGAGCTCGATGAGGAGCTCAGTGAGGAGCTGGTGAGGAGCTCAGAGAGGAGCTGGTGAGGAGCTCAGAGAGGAGCTGGTGAGGAGCTCAGAGAGGAGCTGGTGAGGAGCTCAGAGAGGAGCTGGTGAGGAGCTCAGAGAGGAGCTGGTGAGGAGCTCAGAGAGGAGCTGGTGAGGAGCTCAGAGAGGAGCTGGTGAGGAGCTCAGAGAGGAGCTGGTGAGGAGCTCAGAGAGGAGCTGGTGAGGAGCTCAGAGAGGAGCTGGTGAGGAGCTCAGAGAGGAGCTGGTGAGGAGCTCAGAGAGGAGCTGGTGAGGAGCTCAGAGAGGAGCTGGTGAGGAGCTGGTGAGGAGCTCTGCTCACTGCCGGGCTGCGTGGAGCTGGAAAGAGCTGAGAGCGGGAGGAAGGTAGGAAGAAGACCGAGAAGAACATGGTGGCTTTGGATGGCTGAGTGGTGAGCACCCAGGCTGGGGAAGGGAGAGCTTTGTGTGTTGGGTGTTTTTGGGAAGTGTGTGTTCATGGTGAAGGTGGGCTGGATCACAGCCGGGTGGGTGGCTGTGCCCACATGAGGTGGCAGCTGGCTCAGTGGTGGCAGGGCCAGGCCCCACGCCTCCAGCTCCCTCAGCACACCATTCCCCATGGCGCCAGGCTCTTGCCATCCCCAGCACACCATTCCCCATGGCACCAGGCTCTTGCCATCCCCAGCACACCATCCCCCATGGCACCAGGCTCTTGCCATCCCCAGCACACCATCCCCCATGGCACCAGGCTCTTGCCATCCCTGGNTGTTCATGGTGAAGGTGGGCTGGATCACAGCCGGGTGGGTGGCTGTGCCCACATGAGGTGGCAGCTGGCTCAGTGGTGGCAGGGCCAGGCCCCACGCCTCCAGCTCCCTCAGCACACCATTCCCCATGGCGCCAGGCTCTTGCCATCCCCAGCACACCATCCCCCATGGCACCAGGCTCTTGCCATCCCCAGCACACCATCCCCCATGGCACCAGACTCTTGCCATCCCTGGCACACCATTCCCCATGGCACCAGGCTCTTGCCATCCCCAGCACACCATCCCCCATGGCGCCAGGCCCTCAGCCCATGCAGAGTGCCTTGCAATGCTTTGTCAGGGAAAAATCAGCTGTGCTGTGTTGAAGAGAAGGCAACTTGTGATCCAGCTATTGGCAACTGTCAGGAAATAAAGCTACTGCCATAATGCTGTACGCTGAATGTCACTGTGCAGGATGAGTTCTGGTGTCTTGGTTATATTTCTCCCTATAAGTGAAATATAGGGAAAATACTGAGGGGTTTTTTTTTTAAAGATTAGCCTGGCTGCAGGCAGCTGCTTCATTTCTGCTGCAGTTGCAGTTGGCAGCATGATTGTCTACAAATGGGAGTGGTTTGAGGGAAGCCCAGGTGTTTCAGGAGCTGGGTTAGTTACAGAGATTAAGACCAGGCCTGATGGACAGATACAACATCCTTTATCAACATACAACACGAAACGAAGGGAGAGTAAATCAAAGTATGTGAAGACAGTGGATTCTTTCAGTGTGGAAAGTGTCTCGAGTACTAATCTCTAACTTCCTTCTGCTGGACAGATGCAAACATGACAAAGGAGGTTATTCCCTTCCGAATTACGGTGAATGGTGGTTTTTAAGTAGAAAATTCATCCCTGTGCAGAAGGCCACCACAGTGGGTGCTGGCCTCTGAGCAGAAGATTGTCACGCACTTCTTAATTTGTCTCTGTTTATAATTGAGCTCATCACATAGAATTTGAATAAATCGGGACATAAATGCATTATTAGAATGAAGTTATCTAGTATGGATGTGCCGCTACTGCTAATAGGTTATAGATGTGCGCTTGATATATCTGCACAGTGGCACGGGGTATCTGTTAAAAACCCAGCATTTGTATATTCCTGGAATGGCAGGTGCTTCCTCAACTGCTTGTGAGCCTGAGGATGTGCAACACTGGTTTTTCATTGTTCTCTGAAGAAACACTGATAAAAATGAAAATGCTGCAAAGAAATGTGGTCCTGCAGTACTATGGGAAGCTACGATTTCAGGGGCTAATACACTCCTGCATCTCGTAAACTGACTTATGCCTTTGCTTATTTTCAAAGAGCTCCTCTAGAAAATAGCAAAGAATATGTAGTCTCTGCATGCACAGTAAGGCAGCGATAACACAGACAGGGAAAAAAAAGTAATGCAAATTGGATGTAGAATGAGGTATTTAAGATGAAAAGACATGATTTGAAAAAACCCCACCTTGTCTCATATTGTACCCACTCATCTTGTACCCAGTGCTTTGCAAGGTTCTCAAAAGTTGGTGTTTATTACAAAATCATTGGAGCCAAGGACGGGAACCTCTGGTAATGTCTTTGGCAGAAGAGGTTCAGATCTCTCTGTGATCCCGAGGGTACTGACTCTTTGTTCAGATTGAGCACTTGGAGTAGCAGGCTGGGAACTCCTCACTTCCTTTAAAAGCTCAGCAACTGCAGTGGCAGGGGCTGGGAGGAGGACAGCTCGGCTGTTCGCCTTTGGTATCGCTGTGCTGATCGAGTGGGACTCGGAGCACACCACTGCCTGTGCCCTGTTGTTGGATGGGGCTCTCCTTTATTGCCCCAAAAACTCGGACTTCCTAAGGAATAAATAAAGGTTTGGGTTACAAAATCCAGCCATTGGCAGAAAATATGATGAGGGGCAATACATTGTTGAAAGGGCTTTTCAAACCTTTTTGGTTGGTTGGTTGGTTGGTTGGGTTTTTTTGTGGGAAACAGCAAATCTTTTTGGTTTTGGAAAAATGGTAAAACTCCACCAAAAAAATGTGTACTGAAAGATTATGGAATGGGCTGCAAAGATACCGTCTCATTGAATTGTGTTTCTGATAGTTTAGCTTTTGGGAAAGACACTAAATGTGGTAAACTTGTCACTCCTTTGAGTAGTCTTAGAGCAAATAGGTAAAGGGAAGAAGGCAACTGTCTTCCCATGTTACAGTCATCAATGTTTATCTCGGAGTATAGCAAATGCACTGAGAAATTTGGCTGTGAGTTATTGGAGGGAATAATCCCCATGCAAACCAGAACGTGCATGTGCTTTCTGGAACATGATGGCTGTGGCTGCTTGTGTCAGACACTGTAGCATCCCCTTGCTTTCATCAGGTCTGACAACTTCACAGGTGTGTGTACAAAGACAGACCTAAAATTGGTAGGTTATGTAATACAGGAGAGAGAACAATTTCTGTTACATGGCCCAGGATCTTTTTCTTCAGCTGTCATGTGGTGCCTCTTTTCTTCTTCCCCTTTTCCTTAAGCCAGACTGCTGAACGATGAGAGCTGGGTCTGTGCTTCATCATTTTCTCTCGCAGGAGCAGGGAAGCACAATGCGTTTCATTTCATGTTATTAGCTGAGCTATCGCTGGGTTGCTTCATGATTGCAAGTCTTTTCCTCTTGCCTCATCGTTTCCTGTCATAATGGAAAGAGCACGGTGGTGGTGAGGGAAGCAACCAGCCATCAGGACGGGACGTGAAGGCAGTGAGTTACCGCAGGGCAGGAGGCTCCGTGAAGGTCTCTCGATCCCCTTTGCAGATATCTCTATCTGTCTGTTGCTCCTTGGAGGTGATATGAGAAGGGAGCGAAATTTTAGCTATAAAGGACTATTTGTTGGTAATTGCAGCACAGTATTGTTTCACGTCCAGGTCTTTGTAGCAATATTCAGCGCCATGAGGGGACCTAGGAGCTGCTGTGGTGGCCCCTGGGCTGTCAAAGGGATAGCTTGGAGTAAGCTTTGTTTGGAAATGCATATTCCTAGCAAAAAGTCTGGAAAGTCTTAAAATCAAGGATATAAGAATGAATGAAATGGGAAATTCACCTCCATTGTATGTATGAGATGAAGTGCCCTGCACAGCTGGAACCAGAAGCAGGTAGAGCCCTTCTATCAGTATCTGCCCTCCTTGCTCTGCAGTTGGCAATGTTTGGTAATGACTGCTGGGCTTGTGTTCTGCATTCAGAACGAGAAAGGCAAAACTACAGACTGTCCAAACCTCCATAAGGCTGCTGATTTCTAAGACCTGCCCGAATACTGTGTGTGGTCAGGCTGACACCTAAGCAAGCGTGTACTTGGAACGTGGCTGTGATCGCTTTCCCGAACAGAGATGCTTCCCTGAAATGGGCCAAGGCAGCGCAGAACTGGTCACAAAGACAACTGTACAATGGTTTGTCCTTTGTAGTTTTCCTTTTCAGCTTAACATACGATACATGGTTAAAGCTTCTCTGAATTTCCTGCTGAAAACAGCCGGCGTCTGTCTTTTCAGGACCTAGGCTGCCTGAGCGTATCACTGTTTTAAACGACAGTTCTTTACAAGACCTTGCGGAATGGGCATAATAGGCTCAACATTCTTGTGTTGTGCAGCTGCAGTTAAGTAACTGTGCCTGGCCCGTGCTGTTACCTGTTCAGATGTGTGCAAGGTGGGTCCCTGGGGAAGAGAACTCCTAACCAGTGGTAGAGAAATACAAATATTCTGGTCCAGAGGAGCGTGTCCATAAACAAATATTTCCTAATGGAGCTCCTAAAACAATTGATTCTGAACTGATGAAGGGTAAAATTGAACCTCTATGCTTAGTTTTCCTGGGAGTAATTGTCACAGCAGCTAGGAACTGAAATGAAGTGCTGGTAACTACATGGTTTGTAAAACACCTCACTGGGATCAAACACCTGTGGTTTGTGTGGGAGTGTAATTATGCTGTGTGTACCTGATGTGTTGGCCTGTGGCACCACCAGAGAGAGGTGATGCTCTGTTGACCCTTGGGAAGTTCACAGCCTTCAGTGACAAAATACAGGAATGGAAAAGCATGTAAAGAGAAACATGGACTTTGGTGGCAACTCCTTGACTCAGGGCAAGAGAGGGGAAGGTCAGTCCCTCTGACAGAGCTTCAGAAAAATAACACTGAAGGATATACCGAAAGTAGTGCTGCTGTGCTGTCCTTAATGTGACAAATGAAAGGGAAGTTGTTTGAGGACTGAGCATCCAAGAAACATCAAATCAAGAAGGAAAGAATTGGTCCCGAACAGCAAAATGTGATAAGCCTCAGTATAAAAGAAAGAGTTTTGTAAGAGTCAGTTTTAAATGAGCACCACAAGCAAGAGCTGCCAGTCCAAAAACATATTGTTGAAAGTGTTTGCTGACAGCACAGCACACAGTTTCCCAGCATTGTGTCAGCTTTTAAAGAACAATACAGCACTCTGGATCACAGGCTAAACTGATTTTTTATCGTGTCCTCTGGTGATAACCTCTCTTGTGCTTGACTTGTGAAACTTCCTGCAAGTTAATCTTTTGTACTCTGAATTGCTGAAATAGCTAACGAGAATGTTATTTCATTATCCCCCAGATTTTCCTTTAATTCCCTAAAAACACACAAAGAAACGTTCATATTTTCTCCACATTTCTCTGTGCTCAGTAGACTTCAGTGAAGAGCTGGCTGCTGCAGCCCACCCCACGCTAATCACTGTGGATGCAGGAGCAGCCTCTAGGTAGATTTCTGATGTTTGGATTTCATACCTTTCCTGCACTGGCTAGAGCATCTTCTGAGGGAAGTTAGATCAGTCCCAAGCCTGCTTATCTTTGCATCTCCTCACTGCAGTTCTAAAATGACATACTGTGTGTAAGTTCCCTGCCTTCTCTTAATCAGCAACGACTCCATTTGCACAAAGTGTGGAAACTTGGACTCAGAGGTTGAGACTGAAGAGGTTGAGACCAGGCTGAGGAAGGAAGTAGGAACACCCTGATGTGTCAGAAGTATTGAAAAGGCAGATCATGGTCTGAGCCTTATAGTGGAAGTGCCTTCTTACCTGTAAGCAGACCGTGACTGCTCCAGAGGATGGACTGTTATCCATCAGATTTGCAACAACAGATTTATGGTCAGGCTGTCCAAAGGGAAAAGAAGAAATATGTCTGAAAATATAGTGACTGGGCACGCCTTAGCGAATTAATCACATTTCAGAGATACAAGTCCCATTTAAATGTGGTTTTCCTCTGAAAAGCAGATGGCAGCTTCTAACAGCTTTCTAACAGGTGACCAGAATGTAATAACCTTCCAGTGTTACTGCGTGTCCTGCCCAGCTCCTCAAGGAGTACTTCAGTTTTCTTCCTGAACGATGCAAAATCTGCCAGTCCTCCACCAGTAGGTTTACTTGCGAGTGCCGTGGAGGAAGGTTGCTCCCCATGCTTTTAGGAGGTGCCAAAGATTTGAGTCTTAATTTTGTAGATGCCATTTCAGTCACACTTGTGCTTTTCCTACTGTCATTCAGGAGCTCTTTTGTGCTAGTCGTTAAGCACTTCATACATATGGTTATAGATCGCAGGATTCTGAAGCTTGAGCTCTCTGTATATTCCTCTTTGTTTATGGTCGCAGGCAAATGCATTCCTAGATTAAGAAAGGAAGGACAGAGGAGAGAGGCTGGGCCAGCGAGGGGATGAGGAAATGGTAAATACAGCGATCTTGTAGCACTGCAGCCTCTTTTGCTTCCTAAAGGAAACCCCTTTCCTAATGCAGCGAGCATTGTGTTTGCTGGGTGTGATGGCCGGCGGGTGCAGGGGTGGCTCTGCCCCACCGGCCCCCAGCGAGAAGCCCCGCTGTCCTCTGTTCACCTTCTGCTCCCAGGCGCTTTGCCTCGGTGCCCAGCATTTTCCCCTGCTGTTTGTGCTTAAGCATGCTCAGCCAGGCAATAAAACTGGGATAGTAAGTGGAGCATTTGTGATGGATACTGAATGCATGAACTGTTTCCTGGTGGGATGGGAGCCTGTGTGTCTGCAAGGACAGCCCTGTGAAGAAGCACAGAAAATTCCTACTGATAGCCGTCTCTTAATTTATTACAACTTGTGTCGTAAGTACACCTCAAAAGAAGAGTCTAATGGCCTTAGAAAAGGCAGACCAAGAGTAACAGATATGAACTGCCCACATGACTGTAAATCTTGGGGTGTTTTCTGATGGGCACAACCCCTGTGCTGTAATGTCTGGCAGGCCCAGTCTTTTCATTTAGCTGACCAATAGAAATATGTGTCTCCATAAGCCATTTAGACTGAAATGAAAAAAACAAACCCCACCACCCTTTCGAGTTAAAATCATTCCTCAATGCACAGCTGTAAGAATTATGTGTAGCCTCAAGCATGTCTCGCTGCTTGATCAGACTCAGCAAAGAGTGGCCAGGCCAGTTTGCCTGGCCCAGACGTGGAAAATGATGCTGTGGCTGCTCACATTGTCTGTCTCTAGAAAAAGGAGGACATAATTCTGAAGGCATAGAGTTTTGCTACCTCCATAAATACTTGTGCTTGTTCTGAAGGTGTGAATTAAGGCAGCAGGTGTTATCGTTTTTGACTTTTTCCCCCTGAAGGATGAGGAGGCTGTTTGAAAAAGCAGAGGCTTGAGGTGTGACAATACGGTCAGTTATGCCAGGAATACTGAGGATTGATTTTATAAAAGTTAATTCTTCTTCCTTTCAAGGACTGAAGGTTGTGTACAAGGGCACGAGAATATATTGACTGGCTGGGAATGAACACAGGCTTTGAGGAGTCTGAGGTGTTTGTGACACATGTCATTTCTGGAAAAATGAGCCATCCAGAGAAACAGTTTTTCTGCCCTGATGTGCCAAGGAACTTTATGTATTGGCAACAGTGATGGAGTGAGAGTGCAGCGAAAGCTAAGGATTGCAAAAAGCTTGAATTTTCATGAGGGACATGGGCAGAACACAGTCAACACTGCCTGGAACACAGGCCACAGCGACTGTGCTGGTTTAGTGAACCTGGGCAGCACCCTGGGGTGGGAAATGCGTCGCAGGTTCGCCAATAACTGACGGTTACAGCCCACTCAGTTATGTAAGGGATGACAAAGGAAGCTCAGGAAGGTAACAGAAGGTTGTTGGTTGTTCTTTTTTTTTTCTCCATTTAGTCTTTGTAACTAATTTACTAACAAAAGATCTTTTCCTCCATAAGGTTTAGTGTTTCAGCTGCCTGAGGTCCTGTCTCTTAGAAGAGGTCTTTTGAAACTCATCTTTTTGTTCTGTTATCCCCCTGATGGTGACTTGAGCTGCCCCCTTCTGAGGGATGCAAATCTTCCCTCTTTCCTCAGCAGCTGAAACATTTGAGGAGAAAGCGATTCTTTTCTCTAGTCTCTGCCTGCTCTGCAAACAGTTATCTTCATATGACTAGACTATCCTTGATCTCCTGTCCCGGAACTTGGCTGCCCTTCTGGTTCAGGTGTGGAACAACATGTACTTAAGATCAGCCTCAGGCCTGAAGGATGGCCAGTGGCTTTATCTGAAGAGCTTTTAAAATGCCTGCTTGCAAAGGTAATTCTGCTGAAATTTCTGACTTAGAGACAGAAGTCTGCCATTCTCGCCCTCGGGCTGGCAGGGTGGAGCGATGGGGGTGGGAGTGGTGGCAAGGGGGGTAACAGTTGCCTCTTATTTTGTTGAGGGAAGGGTGTCATTATTAAGGAAATAGCCATAGAAGTAAGGAGAAGAACACAGAGAAAGAGGGTACTGCGGGAGTTAAAGTGCAGGGGAAATCTAACTGCCCCCCCCACATCCCTAGCATCAGAGAGCCTCCAGCCCTCCCAGATCCGTAGCATCAGAGAGTCATGACTTTGTTTTCAGCACAGTTCTGTAGACCATTTCTCATGTGATGTTTCATGGTAAGCTATTTGGTCTCTCTTAATTTCCACATGGACTGACTGAACGCAGCAGTTATCACCATCGGTGGTTTTGAGGCTTGTAGTTGGACTTCCATCCTTTGTGCCTCTGCTAGTGCAGTGTTTTGCATCTGACTTAAACAGCAGGGAATCTGATGTCTGTGTGATTTTGGTTGGGTTTTCTTTTCCTGTTGAGCAAAGGCTTCTGTTTTTGCTTCATGCTTTAACGTGCAAGTAGTTAAATTGGGTGGGGGGAGAGGGGGAAGAAGGTGGGTGGTGGCATCTGCCGTGCTGCGATATATACAAGTTAGCACTGGGCACCAGAGCAAGGTGCATGTCCCCTTCTGTACTGGTACTGTGGGCCTGGTGGGATGTGGGAAACCTGTGAGCCACAACAGCTGAAAACCTGACATCAGAGCTTAAATCTCTAAATCTCTATTCTCCATTCCATATTATACTATAAAAAACTTACCTCCACTTGGGAAGCAAAATGTGCTTGCAAACTTGGAGTCTCAAAGTCAATGTTTTTGGCATGATTTCCCCAACCCAGGAGCCAATAGTCTGTTTATTTAATATGCGCCGTCGCTACGCTCTCCTTATTTCTTGAAGAACAGCACATTACTTTTCTGAATACAGAGGTAATCTAAATTCAGTCAAGTGGGATGACTCTGTGAGTTCTGACATCAGAGGGCAATACGTTTGATTGATATCAGTCAGATGGCAATATTGTTTGAAGAAATGTAGTCAGAAGACTGGCAATTTAAAGGCTGTAAAAAGTTAGGGGAGATGCGAGTGCAGTGTTCCATACTGATTTCCAGGGTACAAGCCTGCGTATTAGAGAATTGGCAGTAACCTGGCAATCTTGTCTCTCAGACACATACACCGTCTGAAAGGGTGGAGAGGAGGAAAATCAAGCTCTTGCTTTTCAGGCAAGACAGTCAGTTGGGTATTAAAGATACAGTAGGAAATAATTCTTCTGTTGTCGTGTTCCTCACGGCACGAGACCGGGGATTGTGTTTGGCTTGAAACACATGGAGCACGTGGTACTTCTGGGCATTAATAAGCAACAAACAACTTCTTCTTCTTTGTCATAGATCTATTTGTGGAATAGTATTGATTCCACTGTCTGCATACAGAGAACAACAACTCTGTTACGTCTTTCTGACAAATATCTAACGTTAGCTGTGCAGATACAGCTGGTTTTACTCTATTTCCCTGTCTTGTTTTTTGTCTTTGTTTCTTAATATTAGTAATGGAACAACATCCTTTTACTGTAAATGGTTCCTTTGCTGAGTATGTCACACACTCCTTCCTCCCTGCAGGGTTAAAAACAATGCAGAGAGCTACCCGTGGGATTAGAACATTGCCAGCAAAGCAAAGTGAAAAGGAATCATTACAATTACTAGAAAACATTTTCCACTGCTGTCAAAAAGGACCAAAATTGTATCACAGTGCTTGCAAAGAATCAGTTAGTTGCACAATAAAACGTCACGCTAAAAAATTGCCAGAACAGCCGTGGAGAATTGCAAGGGCTCCACGTTCAGGCAAAAAGACTAAAGGCTATCGAAGCTTGATATCATTTGATGTATAAATGCCAAACCAGTCGTAAACACGAACCTGAAATACACTGATCTGGGAGGAAGAAGCAAAGAGGTTACTGGAGAATTCCCCATATCAGGGTTGCTCTTGGAATCAAGTGGTAACTATGCCTAGGCATGCTGGCTCTCAAGATGGATCTGGCTACCCCCGGTGTGGCTGAGATGGGAGGTAAAGAGGTGACCTACTTCCAACCCCAAATTTAGATTAAGGAAGGTGGCCGTAGTTGAGCCAGCATAGGTTCAGCATGGTCTCAGCATGGGTGGTTTCTTTCTTTTTGAAGGAAGTAAATCAAAGCAGTCTTAGGTAAACTAGAGATATTTACAGGCTGCTGCCACTTGAGCGTGAGGAACAGTTAGAAGAAAGCAGTATATCTTTGGACATGTATCAAGTGGAAGACAGGGAGTCTTAGACCCCAGTTCCATATTTTCACTTACCAGCTTGCTTTATAAATGTGGTGGGTTGTGTTTTTTTTGTATCATGAGCAGTGAGATTTGGCTTAGTGTCAAAATTGCGCTAATGTACAGAATCACCAAAGCACAGAGTGCCTGAGACGGGAAAGGATGTCTGGAGACCATCCAGTCCAAGCCCCTGCTGCTGTTGTGGTCAGCTGCAGCAGGGTGCTGCACGCTGCAGACAGCTGGGTTTTCAACATCTCCAGGGATGCAAAATCCACAAACTCTCTGGTCAACCTGTCCCTATGTTTGATCGCTCCCACCATAAACATACTCTTTTTGTCGTTTAAGTGAAATTCCTCATGTTTCAGCTGGTGCCTCTTGCCACTCACCCTTTCCTCTGAGCACCAATGGGAAGAGTCCCCTCTAGAGTCTTTGCTCCCTCCCATCAGATGTTGATAGGCAGCATCTTTGGGTGTGATCTGCTGAGAACTGAGGAGTGAGGGACAGCCACATATATTTTCAGAGAGTTTAGTTAATGTTGAAAACTGAAAAACTCAGGATTGTTGTCCCTATGGCCATCTTCTTCCTTTCTGGGGAAAGCTGCAAACTGAGGGTGGTTTCTGTTCCTCTTCCTGCGTTAGTTTAGCTCCATCTCCTCACCTGAGGTCTGCAGAGCAGGGCTGTTATTTCAAATGCCAGTATTTTTCACTAAGGACAGTGGCACTTTAGAAGCTCAGGACTTACATGGTTTGAGTCTGGGCAGGAGAGGAGGGTCTGGATGCAGCCTGGATGCCACAGCATCTTTGGGGATGGCTGGAAGGGGCTTGGCAGGGGCTGGCTTTCATTTGGCTGTTACTGCCACTCAAGGTGAGATCTCGTGGCGTGGAGGCAGCAGGGCCCTTTCTAGAGGGGGAGCCAACCAGGCCTGTGGTCCTGGGCTGAGAAGCCAGCACTGATGTCTGCAGTGCCCGCTTGCTGCTGACTCACTCCAGGCACAAAGGGGATGGCAGCAGCTCTGCGTAGCTCCCTGCTTCCCAGGCCAGGCACTAATCCACCCCCACTGAGCAGCTCAGGGCTCTACACTCTAAGTACACGTCACTTTGTATGAAAGGCTCATTGCACCGAAGCTGTCAGAGGAACAAAAGTAACGATCATACACAACGAGCAACTTCTGAGGCTGTTTTGTTGCTGCTCGCAAAAAGAGAATCTTTCTTGGAGGTAACATTGCCTTTTCTGGCTCTCAAGGGTTGAGCTGTACAATCTTGCCACTCATGTAATTTAGGGATGTTTTCTTCATAAGGGAATGGAAACGTTACCTTGGATTTCCAGTCAGGCAGAATGAGTGGCATTGCTGTGAAGAGAGGTCTGTTAGGGTGTGAAAACCAGAAGCCTATGAGGACAGGAGCACTGTATACCTGAGCAGTGTTCTGTCTTTCAGTTCCACTTCGGTGCTAGTAAACTCTTTAACCTTAAGTTGTTGTTGTTGCTGTCTCTCTCTGTTCTTTTCACCAAAAATTTAAAAAACAAAGAAGAAAAAAACCCCAAGAAGAAGAAGAAAAGAGAGGAGTTTGGAAAGTCCTTTGGATGTCTCAGCACGGTTTTGTTGCCAGCTAGCTGGGGGATGTAGGCTGACACGCATCCTGCTTCTAATAGCACACACACTGTTTCTTTATTTAGAGCCTCTTTACCAGTATCAATTAAACCCCAGTTAAATTTGACACATCTTAACCTTCCGTTGGATCCAATTCATTGCTACAGCAGAACCCATATGGCACTGAGACAGTTGCAGGCATCAATTCATTGCTTATGTAGAGTTACTGGCTAAATGCCAAGCAGTAATCACTGCTTTTTGTTAATAGACATGTTTGCTTTTGCAGTCGTTTCTATACACAGTGCTCTAGATTAATTAGAACAAAATCTGTCATCCATCTAAGAAACAACCAGAACTCTTGGGGGTTTTTTGCCTCAAATTTAAAGAGAAATGAGTACTGGCAGCTGAAGGTGGTGGGGTGGGGGGGTTGCTGTGTTTATTCTAGAATAACCCATTTTGTTTATTGAACGCACATTTATCTGCTATTTTACTTAAACAGATGAAAGAGAAGGGGGGGAAATTGATGGTGATCCTAAACACTCGCACAGCTTGGGGCAGCAATCGCAGACAGACTCACAGTGATTATTTGGTTGTTGGTTGTTTTCTTGCTTTTTTATTTACCTGAGTTTTGAGGAAGAGCAGGACAACCACTGCTGAAGAAGGCACAGTTCTGTGTTCTGCAATTAAGTGACACTTTTTTGTGCTTAAGGAGACATTAAAACTATGGAATGCACGTGAAGGTAGACTTGCAGACTCACGTAATACCTCTCAGGTTTGTGTTATTGAGGCTGGCTCTCACTGCTGCCTGCGTGGGGTTGGAAACAACGCCGGTTCTGGTAGGCAGCTACAGAAAGGTGTGAAAAATGTCTCACGTTACTGGTGTTGCATTTGAGAGGAATTTTGACTTGCAGTGATACAGTTTAGTCCTCCCACCTCCAGCTTGGTGTCTGAACGCACCTGAGGGAAGCAGTGGAAGTGGTGCTTTAAAATCCCGTGCCGTTACATACAGATCTGGTGGATCCGTACGTGGAGAGCTGTGCTGAGCCTGGGATGGACCCACGAGGCTTTTACAGGGCTGAAATATGGGAAGGCTTTGAAGCTGCTGCATTATGTGACAGAAATACCCTAAACTTTTCCCCTACAGTTTCTTATATTGGTGCCTACCATTGTCAAAGTAATTCAGAAGCCCTTTTGAGGCACGTTGTTTAATCAACCGTGTTGCTGTTTATCCACATAAAAGCGTTTTTGTGGTGTTTTCTTCAGGCCAGCTACTGTTATTTGCATGTGTTTATAGGAAGTTCTTTTGGTTAACCTGATTTGGAAGTAAAGCTCTGTGGTCATCAGTTCTTCCATTCATAAATGTGTCACACAGGACCAGGTTAAAACGCCACTGGGGCTTTTGTTCTGCTTCATTAGGGTTTGGACAGTGTCCACTGTCCTGATTAAAGACCTCAGGCTACCGATTGTCAAGCTGCCGCTTGCTTGGCTGTTACTTGCTGGTGCCTTCAAATGACCCAATATTGAAGGGAACAGGCCTAAACATATTCAGTAGTTACCAAATAATGGCACCCTCTAGTTTTCTTTTAAAGTAGCGATGCTATTTGTAAACTTTGAGGTGTTTCTGTTTTACTCAAGTGACTTAATGCAATTCATACCGTAGCAAAGGATCCTAAGAGACGCTGATTTCTTCCTCAGTGTTCCCCACTTATGCTTCACGTATGTTACATAGGAAAATGTGTGTATATACATACGTGTGTGTGTGTATTTATGTATAGTTTGTCTTTTCCTGAAAGGACAGTAAAAATACCTCTATTTTCTGGAAGTTATAATCTCTTTCCAAACTTTTCCCTAATGTTGAGCTAATGTTTTAGTATTCCAGTGCTGTTGGTCCATTGTTCGGAAGTACAGCTTTATCAGCAGAATGTGTGGCAGATGGTTTACATTTGCATTAGCCTTCTGGAAAAGGAATCAGCTCCCACCAACATAAGCTTCAGCTTTTCTTTTCAAAATTTACAACAAATTCGTCAGAATGGCATTTTTAGAGGAAAAAGCCCCACCCTGATCCCACAGCCTGTGCGTTCCCTTCCCGAAGAGGAAAAACGAGTCCTGCTCTAATGCCTTCATCTGCACATCTATCTTCCATCCCCTCCCCCAGTGTTTGTTAAAATGATTTAAGTATTTCATTATGCAAAATGACTTTTATAAAAAGACCTTCCTTTCTGCCCCACAGTCATTCTTAATTTCGTTTGTCACTTGTTATAGAGTGGAGCTATGTGAAGCTAGGATATATTATTTGTTCTAGTCTGTATTGGATAATTTATTACATTAAGAAACCAATAATTTTCAAATATAATCAGATTTAAGTTTTTAATAAGATTCATCCTCCCGTTCACACTTGCTTAATTTAAGGATATTAAATCTGCTCAGGAACGAGCTGCCTCTCGAAGCCTCGTGTGCCTATTAAAGGGTTTTATTCCTGATGTGTTAATAGGATTTAATTATATTAGCCCCATAGTCCAGCGACACGCTGCAATTGTTAAACTTGATAAAACAGACACATACATGCTAAAAGAGCGATGGCCGTCTCCTTCAGCACCCTGTCCCCCAACCAGGAGTTAGTATTTTCATATCTCTGCCGTGTAGCTCTAGGTTTGCACAATGCTGAAGCTTTAAATCTTGATTAGTTAATGCAGCGTAAGTACGTTTTCTCAAAAAAGAAGAAAATCGAGAGACAAACGCAGAAGTTAATAAGGCTTTTTAATGAGTGTTTATCTTTGTTTCTTATTTCTGATTTCCAGAGACTAATTTAGACAAACTTCCAGTTTTTCTCTTCGTACGACGCGCTCTTGTTGTGTACAGACAAGAGCTGCAGCGAGGCCTGCTGGAAATTCAGCGTGTTAAACACTGTCTCCATTTCTTTGTTTCCTGTGGCTAATTAGGTTAATGTGACAGAAACTGAAAACAATGGCTTGGGACATTTTGCAGAGACGTGGTGAGGGAGAGAAAGAGAGACTCAAACTCCTCTAGTCTGTAAATCTCATCAAGGCCTCCTCTGGCAGCCCTGGCATGGATCAGAAGTGCTGGCTCGTGTCAAGCGGGCTCGAGTGCCGGGCCGACGGCAGCCGCTGCTGACGGCTGCGGGCCTGGGGACATGGAGGCAGTGACAGGGTTTGCAGAGCATCACAGGGAAGGAGGGAAAAATTAGCAACTCGCCACCCAGTTGGGCGGTTTGCTTCCAAAATTAGATTGACAGGTGTTATGGCACGTTTCCACCAGCAATCACAGACGCTCTGCGTGTATTTCAAGAAGATTTAGGGCCTGAGTTTTTCTCTCACTTGCACAGAGCTAGACTTCGAGCCTCTCAAAACATGGCGTAGGCTGCGTTTGTTTGGAGAAGCTCAACATGCAAAGTAGGCTTTCAGCTTAAAAAAAGTAACTTTCTGGCACTTTTCCTTGCCGTGATAGTCTTGGAAATGTAAACTGACATAAATTGTTGGTTTGGGTTAGAAAGGAAGCAGAAGCAGAGTTCGGCTTTGCCCAGCGAGCAGGTGATGAGGGAAGCCGTGAGGCCTCACGCTGGCTCTTCACCCGTCCCGAGCCTGGACCTGTTTCCCAGAGGCCGTGGGCTGCAGAGCCCGGGCTCTGCCCCAAGGGCAGGAGGGAGGGGAGCAGGCGTGCTGCAGCGCGGAGCCGCAGGAAGAGGCACAAGGGAGCAGGATACCTGCAGCTTAGCTAGGGGAGGAAGACACAGCCACTACCTCTCCAAACAAATGTCTCATCCCTGCAAAATGTAGCACTCATTCTGACTTCTGAGTAGGATCTTAGCGGAGTACAGCAGGAAATTCACATTTCAACTGCTTTCCTCTGCATCTCGCCTTGCCCTTCCCTGCACCTCTCCAGCCTTTCTGGCACGTTTCCTAGATGACGCCGTCCTTCGTGACACATTTGTCTCATGATGGTTTTTTGCTCAGCCCCCCCCCCAAGTAACTTCAGCTGCTTTTTGGAGTCCTTTCCACATTTTCCTTTCAAAATGGGAGCCGTCTGGTGCTGTGTGGCATTTTTCCTGGGCAGGAGCAGGCATGGCGATGGTGCAGCGAGCCCAGCCATTGCCTTTCTGCCTCCTTCTCACGCCATGGCTGTCACTGGTGTGCCTTGGCATCCCTTGGAGTCGCTCCCGAATTCTCATCCTTACTTCTCCATGTCTTGCAGACTTAAATTGGGGCTGAGGAAAAGGTCACATTAATAACAAAAGTATTAATTTCTGTGTGACCAGAATAGTTCCCTTCAGTGCTACCAGGCACAGTTTTGTCTTGCTTGTGTGGTTCATGAACTACATGCTAATTTTCTTTATATTTAATTACCTTTGAATGTCTCCTATGCTTCAGGGTACAAGCCATCTTCTGACTAATTAGGCCCTTTTCTCTGAACAGGCTATTCCCGATATGAGCCTGCGAAGGGTTTCTTGTACCTCCCTTTGAAGCATGCGGTTACCAGCCTCTGCCTGCAGTAAATGGATTGCTGGACGCTCTGCTCCCAAAGTTCCTCTGGTATTAAACCCACAAATTTACACAAAGCAAAGTTAATAAGTTCAGCTGATTGAGGGGACTGGGATCAAATCCGTGGCGCGCAGACGTGATGGAGTGCGTGTTGGGTGAGCTATTGTGCTTGCAAGGAAAGAAATGTATTTTCTCTTACGACAATTACCCATTCTTTCGTGATCAGTGTGTGCTACGTCTTAACTCCTCCTGATCCAGGCTGTGGCACGCAAATCTCCTGTGTTGTTACACAAAAACTAGGCAGGCATCAGAATGCCGTCCTCTGCTGCTCGGTCAGTGATTAAATCAGTGCGTGCTGCACGCGGGAGGCACCACAGCAATGCTAAATATTGTTATTGATTATGTATATAGCGGTCAATGCAAACATATTGTGTTTCGACTGCAAAAAATGATCATCTTAATTAGCTAACGATTTTTGGCCTGATGAGACATTTTGTGATTGTTCTTTCGTTCTGACCTTTCTCCCTCTCCCCCACTCCTGTCGGTTCCTGGCCTGCTGGGCTCGGTCAGTGTCAGGCTGGTTTGACTGAGGGTGGGGATTGCAGAGGCATCAAGTCCTGACGTTTAGCTGGGCCCCCTGAAGCTCGTCCTGCCGCGGTGGTGAAGGCAGCGCCGTGTTTAAGCCCCTCGGGAGCGATGCACAGGGGACAGGTCTCACTGATGCTCTTACTGGACCGTTTAGAGGATTTTATCAAGACCTTCAGCTTCTGCTTTAGGAAGAGATGATGTGTCGCCTGCTCTCCGTTAAGCGTGTGAACTGCCGAGGTCACTTGAAGAGTGAGCTGAGTCAGGGTTACCGCTTGCTCAAGAGCCACCTCTACTATTTGTTTTCCTTCCTTTGTGAATCGGTGTGTCCGTTTCAACAAACCAACCAAACGCTTACACTGGGCTGCTAGTCACTGACAGAACAAGAGCCATTTAATGTAGCCAATGGTTTATGCTGTGAGGACAGAGAGCTGTCTCCCCACGCAGGGCTGCCCGTGGGGACAGGCCACGCTGGACTTCCTCGGCCGGCGGCCGCTTCCTACCGGCAGCTCCAGCTCCAAAGCCTTTGTACAGACATGCAATCAACTCATTTTCTGAAGCTGGGTCGTGTCCAAGCATATGAGATTCTTCAAGCATGAAATTCCACTTGACCCTATTAAGGCTTTCTCAGCATCAGATATGTACACCGCAGAGTGGATAATGTTCATAACTCATTTCACATTACCCCTGGGTAGTGCCGGTGGAGAAATCCTGTCTGGTCTAATGCAATCAAAGCTGTGAATACGAGGAAATGGAAACATCTGGCCAGGTTTCTCTGCTGTGCCCCAGGAGCTGTGACATGAGAGATTCAGGTCAGAAAGAGGGGGGACAAAGGCATCTTTCCAGGCACGTGTGTGCTGCACAGGACAGATGTCCCAGCGACGCTGCCAGCAGCACTGGGGTGCGTTGGCTGGGCAGGTCACCTCAGGTAAGTTCCACTGAAGTTCAGAGGCTCAACTGCAGTTCATGTAAACTTGTCCACACTGAGCCGAGAGTAGGAGATCTGGGCACAAATAATCACAGTGCTGTAGGCAGGTGGAGCTTGTCTGGTGTAGCTTTTTTTTTTGTTAAGCTTTTGTTTAATGCTCAAACTCTAAGCATGGTCTGAGCCTCTGGCTTTGCCGTGCTGGGGAGAGGGTGTCTGGGCTGGCTTCTCACTGAAGGAGACACTCCAGGACACACTAATAATGCCTGTCAGGGATGATTTTGTGATGATGTTTTTGCCTATCCTGGATGATTCTGCCCGTGCTCTTCTGGATTTTGTTCCTTGTGTTTTTAAATGTTATCAGATTCTTTGATTAAAATTGCTGTGCACAAGACGCAGAGTCTTATTCTTCCCTTGTTTCCTTCTTAAAACGTGAGGTATTGCACTCTGCCTGCAAACACTGAAACCTGGAGCGCTGGTGAGTTTCTTTCTCTATAATTAGGTGGTTGTGCCAGTTTCAGCTGTTGTGATAGAAGCAGTTCATTCTGAAACCACTGAAACTTACCCTATGCCTTGAAACGGAGAGAGGGGAAGGGATGGTGATACCAGCCTTCAGCTTTTAAAACCAATAAAATCTTTATTGGATGCCTTCTGAAGCGGTGCTGGAGCAGGGATTGATGACAAAATACTTCTAGTCTTACATTTTTTAGCTCGGTGAGTTTCTGTATGGAAGAGACCACAAACTTGGTCTCACACGAGAGTCGTGATGGACAGATGAGGAAACAAGTAGTTTGCAAAACTGTCCCTCCCCAAGGTGTCAGGGAGTAAAGGCTGTTGTTCAGCAGCAGAGGGCTTAGCTGTGTTGCCTGAATTAAAGCAGTTAAAGTGTTTCTTCACAAAGTTCCAGCATGCCCGGGACACGTGTTTGGAAAGACTAAGACCCAGCTTTCCATAGGGGATGCGTGTTTTGAAGGATGTTTGCAGTCTGCTCCCCAGGTACGGTTCCTTTCTGAACACAGCCCATTTTTCCAGCTATCACTGGCCGTTTGCTGTGGTGATTGATCACAACGCAAAACCAAACAGTTATTTATCCATTAAAAAAAAAAAGCCCTTCAAAACAAGTCTTGAAGAATGGCTCAGTTTGTGTGAGGAGGGAGCAGGGCTTTGCCAGGCTGTGCCAACCAGAATTAACATGCTTCCTCCCACATCAGGGAGGACATAACGGATGGCGCTCAGGGCTGGCAGGGTGCTCCTTTGAGTCCAGGACAAGCTGACATCACTTGAAAGTTACTCTCAGGCAACGTTCAGGATCATATTCATGGGCTCAGTCCTACTCTCTCTGGACACATGTTCATGTGGCAAAAATCTGCTCCCCTTGCCTGTCTTGCTCAGCCAAGACATGAAGGCATCATTCTTGATTGCAGAAACCAGAGGCAGGTGACATATCCTTAGCTACGCTTTAAGTGCAGAAGTGTACTCTACACATGTCCTGAGGTGCTGTCCTGAGGCAGCATGTGGGAACAGCCACAACTTTTGCACGGTGTTGGGAACAATGAGAAATCCAGGGGCATCAGTGAGGCACTTTCTGGAACAAGTAACATTCCCTTTTATCCTCTCTGCATCCCCTGGGAGGTTTCTTTTCCCTCCATGTGGTGTCTGTAAACTTTTTTTTCCTGTGTTTTTGTTTAAAGTTTACAAACAGAGATGTAAGTGTGCGGAGACCAGGCAGCCCCATACTGCAGCATGGCCAGGCGCAGCACAGGGGGTGAGCATGAGGAGCCACACCTGGGCAAACGGGGGAAAACCTGGTGCTTTTTACATTATCCTTCGGAAACTTGACTTTCACTCTTTGTTTTCAGGCTTTCTGTGGATTTTGACATGTACACTTGGCTATTTTGGAATGCATGTGACTTGAATGCTCTGTATGAGGCATTTATTTGTGCTACTGATCACCTCCCTAATCTTCTGCTCTACAGCCTTTTTCAGTGAGGAGTCTCTGTTTCCTTTTCTTGTCCCTAGGAGAAACACCATTGCTCTGAGAGTCAGATTCTTGGGTTACTCCCCACAAGCACACCTGCTTTGTGACGATTTTCTCACCACAACTGGTCACTTCAAATGACTGAGCTGGAACCTGATGGCTTGTTTCTAATACATTAGATGTTTACTCGTGTTGATCTTGTATCATTTGATCTCCTTCATCTGGATGGGCAAGTCAAATACCCTGCACAAGTCTAAGTACATTACCCTTCTCACTGAAAGTTGTATTGTTGTTATGAAAGCTAACAACTGCTTGAAAAGATCTGGTTTTTTTCCACAAAAACATGTTGCTTGACATCACACCACCTTTTGTCCCTTTTTTCTTTAGGTGCATTCTGTATCAGCCACTCTGTTATTTTCCTCTGGTTTCACATCAGGCTGGGAAGGCTGTGATCATCTGGGCCATCTCTTTCATCCCCAGCAAATAGGGAAATATTCAATATTAAATACTGATAGCAATGGGTGAGATGTGTAATTGATGCCTGTCCCAGGTTGCTGTCCCTAAAGCAGGCCAGCAGCCCTTGCAAGGAGCTGGGGCCCTGCTTGAGAAGGGACCTGCCTCTGGTGTGTGAAAGCCCCTGTTGCTGTCAACCATCCCAACTGCCCACAGGCTTCCTGTTTGGACAGGGTCTGAGAGCTGCTTAGGAGTCATAGCAATGGCTTCATTACCCCCAGGTGAGCCCGTGGCTGGCTGTGGCATTCCATGGATTCGGGCACTATTACTGAAGCCTGGAGCCAGTCCTAGTCAGTCCCTGGGTGATGAATGTCGGGCCATTCATCAGCAGCGTGAGGAGACGGCTCGCCAGGGAAGCAGCTGTAGTTGCATCTGCTTGGAAAGTGAAATCAGATCCCATAGGTACTATATGCGGATGACAAATGGACGAGGGGTTTGTTCTAAGGTTTCCTCCTTCTGCATTTCCCAGGGTGTGCGTGTGTGAGGCATCCAGCATCGCCAAACAGGTACTCTTTACTGCCTTGTCCTGTTTCTATTGGTAACTTGTCACTCTGATTGCTCTTTCCAGGGCTATCCTACTTGTTAGCCGAATTAAGGCATTCCTGAATTGGAAGGTCTGGTATCACCAGGTTGACCTATATCAACCGGTTGTATTACTTTAATTTCTTCACATGACCTCTTGCTCCTGCCTGACAGTCTTCTAGTACGTGGAAAGGTGCTGAGAGAGGAACAAAACAATTGCTACTCACCTAGAATGTGAATCATGAAAAGCTTTCCCAGAGCTGCCCCTTCTTAATTTCCTGTGGTTGGTCGGTTAGCAGCATTGCTGGTGAAAAGCCAATATGGTCTGTGTTGCTGTTTCAAAACAAATGCCTTTTTATCCGGTAAGGTTGTGAGTTCTTTCAGCTTTCCCGGCAGTTCTACTGGGAAAGAAAAGAAAATCAAATGCCATTCTCCTCCCCCCACCCCCTTTTTTTCCTCTTTGCTATTATTTTCCTCGCTGCTGGAAGCAGAAATGCTTAAAAAATACTTAACACTTGCAAAATAATGATAGTAATGATATTATATAGAGCTATCTTGTCTGTAGATCAGTGGTGACAGTCACCCTGGAGCCCAAGCAAAAAAAGGTGCAAATGGCTTTATTGAAAATCAATGTGAATGTGTAAGTGGGGATTGTTTTTTAAATCCTTTGTGTCCCTTGCTGGTTTTGTAATGATGACATTTCCAGGGAATGCTACAACTTTGTGTCCAAGAGTTAAAGTGCTCCTGGAGCAGGTAACTGAATTTCCTCATTTCCTTTTCCCACCTGCCTGCGCTGGCATCGTGGGGTGGCAAAAGGAAGCTGTGTGGCAAATTGCCTGTGGTACAGCCAGGTTAACCACAGCACTGGGCATGGCTGGCAGGCAGCTCCCCGTGCCTGGGGCAGTGCTCCCTTACAGGGGGACACTGTGCAAAGCAGCAGGGTGAGAAGGAGCCTGGCGCTCAGTGGCCTGCCGGGCGATGCTGCCTCTGGTTCAGCAGCTCAAGACTTTAGTGTCTCTGGTGGTTTGCTCTCTGAATAGAAGGAAAACATACTTGTGCCTCATCCAGGTCAGTGAGTGCAGCCTAAATGGATGCCAAAGGCAGGTTTGCGTTAAAGCCCTGAGCCTAAGGTGGGGCAGCCAAAGCCCCAGCCACAAAGCTATAGCTTCCATCAGAGAGGTGTCAGGGAGCAGGGGGAGGGGGCAATCCTCTCAAACCACAGCAGCTGCCTGTGTGGAGCACAGCTGAGAGGCATATTGGCTTCAGGTGGCCCAGGAGCAGTTTAGGGATTCCTCAGGTGGGTGGATCTGCAACGGTCGGAGCCTTCGTGGTGCTGCAGCTCCTCGGCAAGGACCTTCTGAGAAAAATGAGGTTGTTTACTTTTCTTAATTCGGTTTTATACGTGTGTGTGTCAGCTGTCTGACTTTCAGTTTTTCATGGTGGGCTGCTTGTGTTTCCCACTCCTCCCTATCCAAAACTCTTTTTGCTCTGCTTCTCTGTGAGTCTCTCATTAGCTTTACCTGTTTCATTTTTGGTTCATGTGATCTGGTGGGTGTTCAAGGTTGTTTTTCCTCAGTGGAGATTGCTCCTGTATTGCTGTTGCATCGCTGGGTACTCTGTAAACTTAGGGTGGCCTTGCCCTACGCACCTCTCTCAGCTACATGTGGCTCTCTAGAAATGCTACATCACAGAAGGGCTGTAATTGGGTCTGTGTGGTCAAGCTGGGCTAAGGTGCATTTTTAGAAACCGAGTAATAGGAGTTGAGTGAAAAACCTGTTTCATCTGGGGAGAGCGTTATTAGTCTGTGAAGAAAAAAGGCTATTCTAACCTTTAAACAAAATGTGAAAAGACCTTCCTCCTTATGACTGGAGACTAAAACAGGGAATGCAGCTTTTACTTGAGTTTTGTCTGGTCATGGAAGGACTTTCCCACCTATGTGCTATAGCATTTCATTATATATACTTTCACATCTTGGTACATATTTATTGCTCCATCTGTAGTGGATTTTTTCCCCCCTTTTACTCTTTACCACTCTGCATTAGGATTGCACTTGAATGCAACCCTGTAAAATAAGTTTTGTGAAGCACTTGTTTCACTACTTGAAGTGCAGCGTGATGTATCTTTTAGACAGGAGCCCTAGCTAACGCTTTTTCACGTGTTCTTACAAGGTGTGTTCATAGGCTGTGCACAGAAACGCTCTCTTACGTTATGACCTGTTAAAACAGGAGTGAATTAAAAAGAAAAGCAACGTATTTTCAAATAATCAACTTGTGCTGTGCTTGCTCACTTTGAGTAACTTTCCCATGTGAAGTGGTAGCAGTCTGTGGGTATAATTAAGTGGTTCCGTAGAACTTGTGAGAAAAATGGCAAAAACCGTTTCTCTTCACCTAGTAAGTGAAATGTAAAATGCATTCTCAGAGCAGTGTGTTGTTAATTACATTCTGTGCTCCATGTGCTGGCCGAAAAATCCCCATCACCTGTGCTGTTGTATAAAGGATTTTGTAAGATGCATCCTTTAACTTCAGAAACCATTCTATCAGCAAAGGCAATCTCTCTGAAAAAGACAGCAGACCAAGAGAGAAACAAAAGGAGAGATACTCCTTCAAATGATAGGTTTAAATCCTGTTCTGGCTCTTCATAAAATACCAGCTTTCCAAAAGGAAGCAAAGTTAGAAAAAGCTTTCGTGCTCTGCCTCTGTCAGAGGTACCACTGCTCTCAGAGGTGCTAATGAACTAATGACCACTGACTTGGGTACCCCTCCGGTGAGTATGGCGTAGAAAGCCGGGGAGGAAGAAGCCTACCGCTGCGTGGTGAATTCAATGTGAGAAGTCCTTCAGGGCATATACAAAACGAGATGAAAAATAGCCACATTACATGAAACTTTCTAGTGTGGAGGAAGGAAAAAATATTGTTTCTTACTTTAAGTAAAATACTGGAATGAAGCAGTGCTAAGGGCGCAGTGCATGGTGCTGTAGTTATCGCTCCACCAAACTGCCAACCCTTCACAAGCTCCTTTGTGGCTGAGATACGGAGTCCCATCTGATAATCAACAGGATGCTGGATATATCTGTTCTGCACGGTGCAATTACTTGAGCTAGCTGTAAATTGGGTAGATAAAATACCAGGAACAGTTGAGCTGCAAAACACGGTGTGTGTGGAGAGCTGCTTAATCCCGCTGGGCACACAAAATAGTGCTGCTTTTATGCAAGTTAGCTGCTGTCTAGACATACCTGTAGCCTCCTAAACCATTTAGTACTTCTGAAAGTTTTACCACTATGCTCATCAGTCACTTTATATGCTTTAGAAAGCCATGTGATGACTGTTTAATTATGCAAAGTGAAGGTATAATTAAATTTCACTGGAACTGTGGGGATTTGAATATGATGAAATAAAATGGGTTTAGATTTACAGGCTCAGGGTGCCACAGAGGATTTGTGAAGGCTTTTGATTTTTCTTTTTTCATATCTGTAATTCTCTGGGGGGATGGAGAGTTTGGGCCCAGGGTGGCTTTCTGTCTTTGTGACAGGCAATGTTGATGTACACTCGTTAAAGTTAGATGTTGCCAAGCACAACTCAAAGATGAGATTTGTTTTTCCTCTGCCAGAGCTGTTAATACATACCTCTGGATGTTCTTGAGACCTGGTAATGAGGAGAGTGGTAAAAGCCAAATAAAGAGTCAAAATAAGCAGGTCCATGATATAACTTTCAAAAACAGTGGCATGAAACCAGGCACCCAGGCGTGTGGCCTGACTGTGTGATCCTACCTCTTCACAACCATGAGAGCTGCAAGCTCAGCTGTTCTGCAAATTGCTTGCTTAAAAATGAATGTAAGAGACTGGCTTTCCCCTAATGTTGGTGCTTTTAATCTTCCTCCTTCAGCCTTCCAGTGCTGGAGTGGGCTAAGTACCTTCTATGTAGCACAGGGCTGCTTACCGTGCTGGGCAGTGTGGTGGTGATCTGCTTTTGCTTTCCTCTTTCTGATTTAAGACCCATTTTCAAGAGGACAAATTGAAAACGTAATGGGCTTAAAATTCACGTTAGATACGAGTTGAGGCATTGTTGCTTTTCAACCAATAGAGCAGAGACTGAGGAAGGAAAAATGGCTGAGCGAGAAGGAAATACAGCAAGCAATACTACCGAGTAAGACAAAGGAATCACTGGAGCAGAAGTAGTATGAGGTTACGAGCAAATTAAGTACTGTAAATGATGTGCTTACCACACTGTTGCGTGAAACTAAGATGATAACTTGGAGGAAGAACAGAAACCAACCATGTCACAAAGCAGAGACCCCAGTAAAATGAGAAGATTCCTCTCGGGAAACACGGGCATTTCTTTCCTCTCGCTGTTTTTGTCGGCATCCGTGTGGGGGTAGAAGGAAATCCTGATGCGTTCATTTGAATTTAATGTTTGATACTATGGTCCTGCTCCTACCTTTAACACTTAAACCTCTCACACGCCTTCCTCCGTCACTGCCTTACGTGTTTTTCCCCCTCTTTGAATAACTACTGAATTGAACATTTTAAGTTATTTCTGTCGCCGTCCCAGTGCTACTCAGTTCTTTCACCCTTTCAAAAATGCGATGTTATCTCATCCCTTGAGCTAGCGCATACAATAAAACTGGTGATACTTTGCTGTCAAACGATTAAACTTTGGATAAAACTCTTTGGGGCTTGTGTATGCATGAGCTATAATTCCTGCAGGGAGCTTATGGCCAAGCCTGCAAATGAGGGAATTGATTTGTTTTCGGGGGTGCTGAAGGGGTAGATAACAAGACTTCCCACCTGGCTCTTGCTTGTCTGATTTATTTTTTTCTCCTTTTAAATCTTATTTTTCTTGTTAATGTTTTAACCTCTATCTGGACAAGCTCGCCCAGGATGGCCTTATAAAAGAATCATCTCTCATTTCTATGAGAAGAGCTTGCCCACCAAGGAAATTACTTGCCTTGAAGAGTTGGGGTTTTATTTATAAGATTGCATTTAACTGAGATTCAAAGGGAAAATTAAAATAAGTGCAAGCTATGACACTCTAATGAAAATGGCTTGTTAACAGCTGGTGGTTTTTCAGACTGCCAAATGCATTGTCCATCCGCATGGGTCAGTTGCTGTTGGTGGCTTCTAGTAAAGTGAACAGGATGTTTTTTTCCTCCTGGCATCTGTATTCTGCTGAAATCTGCAGACTGACACGGATGAGGGAGTTGATCTTACTTTACCCCTTTTTCCATGGGCTTTTTTCCATCACCTGTGTTTTGCTTGTGGTGGGTGGGGGTTGTGTTAAAACACATAAAAGGGGAAAGAGAGTTTGGGCTGGCTCTGCCTATGGGGGTAGATGACCAGAACTGTTTAGTACTGGAGGAGTGTGCCAGAGGTGGAGAGGACCCGAGTGTCTTATAGGGAGGGATGAAGCCAAAATCAGCAATGGGCAATGTACCTGCTGTTCTCCATCCACTCTGAAGGAGGAGGGAAAATCAGTGCTAAGCTCTGATACATATGCTCTGTAGCCTATGGTCTGAGATGTTCAGTGACATGAAAGTGTGTCTTTATCCAGTCAGGATGCAGCTCTAGTTTGGTCTGCAGTTACCACTGAAGGCCTTGTGCTAACACTGTTACTGGGGGCAGCTGCATTATAGCACTGCTTACTTATTTATTCACTGTAGTGACAGTTACATTTCATGTAGCAGCTGCTGAAGCCAAGACTATTCAGCAAGGGCAAAATGTGATAAAAATTCAATGAGGTTTTCTTCAGCAATATTAAGTTTTAATTTTTTGTACAGGAACAAATGCTTTCTTACTGTTGCTTTGAACTTGTGTCTGTAGCATTACCAGAGAAAGTTGGTACCAGCTAGTTAGGAATGTCCAATCCACTTCACTGTGGTTTTCTTTCTTGTACGTGTGTCTGTTCTAGATACACAACCAACTCTGTAAAACCTGAGAGCATGAAAGTCACTATTGTCATAGGAAGGACCCGCCTCGCGTTCTGAACTCCTTCAGCTTTTCTTAATTCATTTTAGTGTGAGGAGAGCTTTGCTTCTGGGCAGGGGGACGATAAACCCCAGCGTGTAGAGCACAAATGATTGAGGAAGCTCTTGACACATGCAGAAAATGGTATCTGCTCTGGAAGGATTATTGATTGCTTCTGTATTTTAACTAAGAATTTGATGGGGAAAGGGCAAACTCTACCTTGGAGGATACCAATGAGATGCTCAGGTTAGCGCAAATGTGACTGGAATGTCTGTGGCTTTAGGGTTGTTGCTCTGCTGTTTTCCACCCAAGGTTTTGGGTGTAGTCATTTTTGTTTTGCTGGGAACTAAATTGAGCGTGCCTGTGGGTGTTGGCTGCTTTTTGAAGGTTTGTGCCAATGGTCATGGTGGTTAATTTTGGCTTTGGTGACAGAAACTTGTGCTGCTGTAACTGAAAGTCCTGGGCTTGGTTCCTGCTGGCACCCACACTCCTGTTAGTAGATCCAATACATTTGGTCATCAGTGTCAAAATATGTCTCTTCTGGGCTGCATTGAGCCTGACTGCGGGGTCTGGAGCAAGTCAGCCAGGCATATACTGGCCCAGGCTGGTGGCTGCTGGCTCCAAGCAGATGCGTGCCTAGGCTGGGACAAAACTTGTGGTGCTATGTGCCAGTGTGCTTTGGGGAGCAGGCTCCAGATTAGAGCGTAGACAATTCAATATCTTTTCCCCATCTGCACTAGGATTTTGACTGCTTCCCAGCAATGAACCTCACTTAGAAATGGACTGAACAACCTTTATCTGTAAGTGGCATGTCACAACCTTCACTTTAAAGCTGGTGCTTCCCACTGTCTTTGTATGGGATACTTATTTTCCTCTCTTAACTCTGGAGGACAGTTTGTATAACTTCTGGTGATGTTCCAGCAGTGGATTCTGCAGATGCCAAGCAACCCTTGCAAGATGGTGATGCTGTGTGTATAATCAACTGCTGCCACATGTTGCTACCAAAACCTTTTCCTGTTTGCTCATTGTTGAGCCACAGCATCTCTAAGGGGAAATACCTTTGATTCAGGATTTGCTGCCTTCCATAAAGGAGGCAGAATTGATACTTCCATTTTGCATGTCAAAGGTCCGTGAAGAACATTGATGTTTTGTCTTCAGGACATGAGACATCTATACGATGCCACTGAAGTGACCAGAGGACATCTTTCTGTGCTGTCTCAAGATGTTGCCCCGTCACATCTCATTCTGCACGAGCTGTTATATAACTGCAGCGACAGAAAACAAACTGCTATATTTAGCTGTGCTTTCAATATACATTAGTAACAGGCATATGTTTTATCTCTTTAGATCTAATTAACAGTTTTCTAAATTTATAGTATGTGTCTTTCTGTCAATGTTTATTTTTGTGCAGCAGACCTCATGTTATAGTCACAGAACTAGGCAGAAATTTTTTGACAAAACAAACGTCAGAAAGTGGAAGTTTGTTGAAACCGAAACTTTCCTGGGGAATTTGCCTTTTTCTGTGAAAAAGCTTTGTTTTTTTTTCTGGAAAAGCTTTGGAATGCCTTCAGTGTGGTTTCTGGTCTGAGGAAAGATGAGACTGCTACCCTGCTCTGTGGGGAAACTGAGGGCACTGATAGGGAACGTGCCTTGTTTGGCAGAGCAGATCCTGGTGAATCTCATTGTTTTGGCTCGGTGACATCCCAATCAGGAACGCAGAAATCTTGTCTCAAACAGATCCTATGGGTGTCTAGCTGCAGCCAAAATTTATTAAGCTTCTGCATGTAGTAAAAGTCCTGTTTGAAGTGTTGCTGATTTTTGTAGGATAGCTGGCACTGAGTATGCAGGTAGAGCTCACGGGCAGCTCAGGGCACTTGCAACCTGTCTGCGAGTGCACAGGGAGGTCCCAGCTCCTCCTTCAGCTGCACTGTGCTCTGCAAACCAGTCCCAGCTTCCACAGGGACCCACTCCCTGCCAGGACAGTACAGGGTAACTCAGTATGAAGGGGCTTCCTTCCAGCCAGGAGGCTGGGGTGGAATAAACAATGCTGTCTTTTACCAGTCTCTTTGAAGATACCTGGGGGAGAAGCCCCTCCTCCTCCCAAAACCTCATGCTCATTTAATTCCTTTTGAACTTTGGATATCAAACATAAAATGCTGGGCCTGGTTGTCCTGACACTGGTCTCAAAGAGCATAAATTCACAAGAGCTGGTGAGAAGTTTACCAAGCCCGTTTCTCTAGCTAAACCTTGTATTGCATAAAGGGATACTGAGACATCTCTGTCTGCTCCTCAGCTTATGATGTGTAAAAGGCAGCTGCTGGTTGCTGACAGGCCCTGGGGAAGGTGGAGTGTGGGACAGGTTGACAAAGGTGCTTGTGAGCCAAAATGCAAGGCAAGCTTGTGAATTGTAGGGATCTAGTGACAGAGCTGGTCTCATTTGCCTCGAGTGCATGTGTTTACCTTTTTGATTGTGATGCACAAAGAGCTGGCAAACTGTTTCCCTAACTTCTAGTGTTTGGATGTCTTAGCTGTGCTCTGTGCAGCTGCTCTCTGGCTCTGCTACTTGTTGCAACAGTTCCAGCAAATCGGTGCTGTATTCTCTGCTTGCATTGCATTTAACTTTCTTATCCTCTGAGCTCTGTTCCTGTCCTTACCTCCCCTTCCTAGGGTCTGACTTTGAAACGCACATTTTGGCTACAGTGAAACCATCTGCTAGGTGTGGGGAATTAGCAGTGCCAGGCATGGTGTTTCTTTATAGCTATCCAGAAATGTGCTCAACTAGTGCGATAGGATCAGGCATGGTAAGATTCAGGTGCTTGTTCAGCGCATGGACCTGCACTAAGGCCTTTCCCGCAGCAGCTCGTGTTGGATTGCATTCTATTGTGTTGAATTTCATTCCAGGTTTTGTTTGCTGGTGTCACACAGGGCTTGCTGTTGTGTGTGTTTAATGATAGTGTTCAGAGATTCAGATGGGGTTTGATATACGTGAGCTGGATGCTGGGTGCAGTCTCTGCTCCTGGCAGTTCTGGGGCAGCAGCAGCAGCACACACGTGGGTGGGTAACGGGAGAGCAGAAATGTGCCGAAAAGCCACACTGAACCTCTCGAGTGCAACCTGTTTGTGGAGCCATAGCTAAGGATTGTCAGGAGTTACAGTGATATTAGCTATAGCTGCCCTTTTTGTAAATGCACAGCGTTTGCAGGGCTCTGATCTTGGGTGGGTTTTCACAGTTGCTGTCTGCCTTTAAAGGCTTCTTTTATTTAATTGTTTTTCTCGTGTGAGCCATGCTGAACGAAAGCTGGGGTGCGTTGCCTTCGTAGAGTGTGGCATTACACACCCATCATACAAATCTTCTTCCTTTCTTTCCCCTCCAGTAGTTGGTGGCAATTCTGTACGTTTTCAAGCCTTGGGTCCCTTTACAACGTTAACTAATCCCTAGCCCATCATTTGCAGGCAACTGTAATCTGTAATTTTTGGAAGTTAAAATCGAGGCAGAGAGGCTGCAGATGTCAGTGATACAGCAGTAAAGCATGAATTAATCATTGCAAGCATCCTTGTAGAACCACTAGTGCAGAATCCTGTTAGGCATCTGAAGTGTGGGGCTCCCCAGCTCCCAAATCTCTAAGCTGCACCACTGATCTTCATATCTTCCCCTCTGTGTGTTCCCCGTGTCCCTGATGATGGCTGCTCATCAGGAGTGATATATGCTAAGCTGTTAGTTATGTTCCTGTGCTGTCAGAATATAAAATGTACTGATGCTGAAAGATGCAGGGACACCTTTCTTTCCCTCCCTCCCTCCCTCCCGCTCCTGCCAGCCGAGCTGCAATTATCAGTGTTGAGAGAAGCTGGGGGAAAGGAGGGAGAACGCATGGCTGAAGAAAACTTCAGATGCCTGAAACCTGATAAGCTTCTAAGGTCCTTTTGCTTCCTGGCAGGCTGTACGGGACCAGAAACCTGTTCTGAACACACTACTTCTAATCTTATGAAATGCCATTGGCTGAGAAAAAGGCTGTTGAGGCCAAAATGTTGGTTATAAAACATACCTTCAGAATGGTAGTGTCCAGTGAGCATCTCTCGTGGATCTGGGCAGGGTTACAGAGAAATACACTTCATTCTTGACACACAGGAACAGCAAGCAGGAGCTCCCCGGCAGCGGCAGATTGAGGTGCTCTCTGGTAACACTTTCCATGCCAGGACTGATACGTGGTAGGGAGGAACCTGAAGAAACCTCTGCCAAATCTACCTGGCTCCAGAAAAATAGACACTGTTGTCCTTGGGTTCTAATCCGTTTTCCTTCAGCGAAATTATGCTCACAAGGAAATCAGATCAGATTTTGCTTCCTTTTAATGCCTCCCTGGCCCTAGGACAAACGCCACAGCTTCTAGCAGGAGTGGGATCTCGGCTATGGGTTATTGCAAGTGTTACAAAGGTTCAGCCTGGCACCGTGCTGGGCAGTTAGAGAGCATTTCTCTCCATCCCAACAAGGAGAGGGAAGAAGTACAAAATTGCACGTGGAACCAGTGTCACCGAGAGCAGTGGAAGGGTGTTAAGGCTGGTGGCTTGTAACAGCAGCTGGTGTTCACCTGCCTCTTGTGGAAGTGATGTGCTCAGAAAAGGAAGCTGGCTTTTGGAAGTGTCCACAGTAGTGTGTTGTGAGACATGTTGAGAACATTTTCATGTCCAGGGCCTGAGTCAACTTTGTGCTTTGTTTTAGTTGAAATCAATAGCAAAACCTGATTCTGCTTGGCAGGTTGCCACAGGAGAGGAGTACTGGTGTCCATCCCTGTAAGTGCATTTGGGTCCGCATCGGACCTGAGCAGCCTGAGACACTGCTTAGCGTTTCCAAGCGATCTGTGACTTATGGATGTATGTTGTCTGAGCCACAGCACCATTGAGTCCTGCTTCAGCTATGTCTCTGCATTGCTCTTTAGGGTCCTTATGGACAGCCTTTTTGGGGAGGCAGTGCTGTGAACTGGCTCACCTTTCCAAGCCCATCTGGTGCAAGCTGCTGAAAGCACATGCATAGTGCTTGGATGCTGTTCTTCAGCAACAGATTTGAATGGGTATCTTGGAGCCAGGAAGCTTTTGTCCTGTTCTCCCCTTCCCGTCAGCTTTTCCTGCCCCATACAGATCCTCCCCTTTTGCCTCTCTGCTCTGCTTGTGTGGAGCTGCCTTGGGGAGGGCAGGACACCGCTTCCAGCAGCACAGCCCTGTGAAGGGTGAGCACCAGGCTGGCTGGAAGTGCTGAATTGCATGCACTGAACGATTCTGGGCACTTTGTTTCATGACAAAGATACTACTGAGTTATCTATAATGATTTTTGTGACTGATTTTCCTAGGCTTTTTTTTTTTTCCTTATTCCCCTTTTTTTTTCTTGCATTCCTAGTCAGTGGCTCAGTCTGGCAAGGTGGTTGGCCACAGCTCTCCGTGTGAATCCTGATCCATATGAATGAGCCTGACTGAAGTGTAACCATCCAGATAGAAAAAACTGGCTGCCAAACACTTGTGGCTTTCTCAGTGTGTGCCAAAAATTCTTTTCTATTCCTACAGCTAGAGGTGGGATGGGCAAGGTGGGAGGGCAAAAAGAGAGAATGTGACATTACTGTTGTCAAACAAGATGGAACACTCCTGTTTATTCCTAGAGATATGTAGAATTACAATTAGGACTCTTTGAGACACAACCCCTAAAGTCAGTCCTACCTCGGAAATGAACAGGCAGTCTGTTGATGGCACAGGCCCTCTGACAGGTATCAAAGCAAAAGCCAAGCTCGCTGTGCCACGCTTTGAGGAAAATGGACTCATTCTATCACTGTCCTTCTCTAACCTTCTCTGGGCTTTTTTCTGCCACACACCCCAGAGGGATGGGATTGTTATTGGACGTATCTGTTTGCCATGTCAGCGGAATGGGGAGTTTGAGCTGCGGTCTGTTTCGAGCTGCTGGCAGCGTGGCGTTGGGCCAGGGCTCCTCCGAGCCCGCGGGCGACTGTGAGCACACGTGCAGATGCTGCCTCTGGTTGCCAGGCACAGGCAACGCTGGCTGTTATTCCTGTCTCATCTCCATGACAGATTTGTTTTCCTCTGCATGGTTACAGGGACTCTTACTCACATTCTGTCCTTCTCAGTGGCACTGCCTTCCCCCTCTGTGGCTGCTAGAAGGCAAGCAGTGCCCTGCACAGCAGCTTACCAAACAGGCTGGGAAAGTTGTCTTTGATGCTGGTCAAAGGCTGCTGTTGGATTCCGTGGCTTTGTTGCTCTGCTGAGTAGTGCCTTGAATTTCTTGGCCTCTTCTCTGAGGCCCCGTTTTGCTGCCTGGGTTGTACTGGCATTGTTGTCTGGGTTGCAGCATCTCCTGCAGCCCTCGGTGAGTTGGCCAGTGTGGGTGCCTTGCCCCCTGCGCTGCCTGTCCTCAGCTCCCTACAGCTCAGTGTGACTTGCAGGTTCACTTTCCCCTGTGCTACATCTATGTATTCATGAGAAAGTAAACATCCCATGAAATGCTGCAGTGTTCATGTGCAGCCTTGGTGGCTTGTCTGATGTTTTCTTTCCTCTCTGCTGTTATGTCCAAAACATTTCCAGTCCCTCCCCAGCATGAGTCCTGCCTGGCCCCCGTCCTGGGGAATGGTAGGAGACACATGAGTGAAGCAAATGTGTTGTGGTCACTTGGTGACGTTCCCTGTCTGTGGGTCTCAATGAGGTGTTTTTCCCAAGGTTGTCCTGGAGTGGTGAGGGAGGGGGAGGCACGGTGCTTGCTGAAAAAGAGATAAAAACAAGTGGGACAGTAACGCTTAACTGGGCTGTCTCACGGGCAGGGACTTGTGTTTGTCCCCAGTGAGCCAGAAGGTAGGCTCAGGGCTAGGTCTGCTTTCCAACGCTTATGTGCAAGATCTTAAAATGGAGACAAAATCCCTATGAAGAGCCCGCTGAAGCTTTCCTCTCCTAAAATCCAGCCGTTGGGATCTGCCACGGCTGCTTTTGGCCAAACTGGGCATGCACTGTGGGTTGGGATAGCGGCACAGTCAGCTGCGGGAGACTTGGGAAGTGACCAGATGCCCAGTTTAAAGCATTAGATAAAAATGAAACCACTTAAATTATTCCGAAGGAAAAGAGGTTTGACTCCTTACTTTCAGTGATTCTTTGAAATAAATCAGTCTCAAACCAGTTTTGCAGCTTAAAACATTAATTTAGCTCTGTACCTAGCCATTGAATGTTTGCTGGTGCATTGAGTGCACAAACAGCATTGCAATTGATTCTAGCTCTGTTAGCAAATATGCATGTGGTCCCGAGAAAGCCTCTTCTCCAAGAATTTTACCTTTATTTTACTCTCTCCCAGAGTTTCCAATGAGATCCAGACAAAGCTTTAAGTCTTGTTTAAATCAAAGTGACTTGGTGTTTGCCTGTCACTTTGTTCACACAAGCTCTTCCCCAGAAGTGCTGCCTTTGTGTCCTGAACTATCTAGGGCAGTGCCTGGGCTGCCTGGTAGCATGGGCTGTAAATAACAGCCCGGGTGGTGGAATTGATTCCTGCTCAATGAGGAGGAGTGAAGGAGTTAAAACTTCTCACAAATGGACTGTAGATGGAACTGAACTGTGCCGGTGCTGAGCCTCTGAGATCTATTAGTTTTGACAACCTCAGTTATTCTGGTGCTTCTCATCATCTGTAAAGTTAACAAGGGCTGATAAGAGATGATGAGGCACCACACGGGTTTGTGTTTCAGGACTCATAAATATCTCGCAATACCATTTTTCTTGCAATCAGGTACATTAATTTGCCGACTGTAGACGTTGGTGAATATTCACTTGGTGCAGGGGTTTAACAAAGGCACTGCAAGGATAAACACCGCTAAACCAGCAGACAGAAGCCATGGGCTGTGCCGTGTGCTCAGCTGTTGCATGTTCTCAGATGCATGTTCTAATTTCACTGAAATTGTTGGTTTTTCTTTTTACCTGCTTTCTTCCTTGGAGATGTATTATGATTCATAGGCAGCCCCCTCCTCCAGCTGTATTTGTGTCCCTTTTTTGGTGTGACTTTGTAATTTCATACTAGCGAGTCACACACCCGAGGGTGAATTTAATTTGAAACAAACCTTACTCTTGGCAGAACAATTTTTACGAGGGGATCAAACAATGTAACATACAATTTTCTCAGGCTGCGTGTCACCCGGAGATGCCTGCAACTCAAATTAAGTAAAGGTGCTCTTTGAAGCAAAAGAAAATCTATGAAATAGAGTGTGGACAAACTCTCCGAAGTAGCAGTTATTCTTTCTCCCGCTATAATAAGATGGAGCACACAAATATCACTTGATTAACAGCTGCAGTATTAATTTCCCTTTTTGGTTGCTTGACTCACAGCAAGAATCATGTCAATGCAGCAGAGAAGCAATTAAATTGATTTTAATCTTTGTCAGAGAAGATAACATGCCTCTTTCTCTTCTCATTTAAATAATTAAAGTTTCAGCAGGTATTATTTCTGGCTTTAAAGAAATTGGTATCTTAATGTAATAGAATCTTTGTAATTATACACTTAATGGGTCTTAATAAGTTAATCATGGTTTTTCATTTGAAATGTTTTTTTTTACTTATTAAACTTTTATTTGCTGTGATGGTTATGCTTTTAGGAGGGTGGAAAATACAAGAAAAAGTTCTATAAAAAGCCTCACATCTTTTCTTGGTGTTGTTTTTGATCTTCCTGCGTGGCCTTTCAAATCCATTTTCAGTGGAATGGTTGGATTTCAACACATGCTTTAAAAGTCCTTCCCCAGTGAAGCTTTCTGTTATGCCACAGTTAATTATTTTTGTTGAAAAAGCCTCGTTTAATGAGGAAAAACAAATACTCTTTTATCTTTGTTGTACTGCAAACTCCAATTCAGCTGAAGTACAGCAAATATTTCTTTGTCCTCTTTGATCCAAGCTGTTAGACAGTGTTTGAGGTCCTCCAGGTTATTCCCATTAGGCGGAGAAATGGCTGGTGGAGTCCGGTGTGCCTTTGATGCGATGCTCTGTGTTTACCCCGATGCGCGTGGAGCCTCTCTCCCCGTGCTGGGTAAGGAGGTGCTATCTTGCCTCGCAGCTCCAAACTTGCCTGTTCAGGCAGCACTTTACCCCAAAATCTTTCTTTTGGTGATCACTTGACACGGCAAACTATGTTTATTTCTTTTGCTTTGAATTCCACACCCCTCACCCTCCATTTACTGCTGGCAGTCTTATGTTAACTTCCTCTGGCTTTCTGGCTGTGAGAGCCTTACCCTTTCTTGCCAGGGAAGCACCCGAGCCAAGAGCAGACCACGTTTCCCTGGAACACATCTGAGTGCTCTCCACTTCTTTGTGTCCCAGTTCCCGCAGGAAAAGCCATAGTGTCTGCCTTTTAATGGGGACAGATGCCTGGATCTGCCCAGGGAAGACAGTCCCTGGGGAGATCCAGGAGCCCCCTGGCCCTTCCAGGGGCCACCAGCATGAGCAGCTGGTACCCCCTGAGGGCAGGCGACTTACTGGTGTGGAGTCGACTTTTGCTTTGGAGTTGCAACTCATGTTTCTGGTGGTTCCCCTTCTAGCTGCAAGGCAAGGGGAAAGGCAAAAATATCCAAGATTAACTGTTTTGCAAGGTTTGGTACAAAGGATTCTGGAAATACTTGTGGAAGCGAGGACAGTTCCATCTGGAAATCCGAATGTTTTGAGAATTAAAGCAATACAAAAGGGAGCAGTGACAGGTCATGGAAAGACTCTTTAAAAATGATGCATGTATTCCTGCGCCACTAATATCCTTTACAGACAGCAACTGGGAACTCCTGTGCCGACTGTGTGAATTATCAGAAGTTAACAAATCGTAACATTGGTGCTTTCCCATGTCGTGGATTTGGTCTTGTTGTCTGAGAATTCCCAGTTGCTCAGTGGCCTCTGTGGAAAACACTGTGTTTGTGACTGGCATCGTTCAGCTTTCTGAGTTGGCACTGAAGTCACTTATCCTCTAAGCATTTATTTATTTATTTATATTTTAGTGAAGGGAACTTTTTTCCAAGTATAAGCTGTGGTAGTGATGAGCAACACCACACACAAGCAGCAGGGAGCACACCAGCATCTGATTTATGTCCATGCTCAAGAGAAGCCTTGTGTTTCTCTTATTTATTACCGTGTCATTAGGCTGCCTCTTATGATTTTTTTTTCTTTGTCCAGAAAAGTACTTCATATTTGCCCTTTGCTTTGAATAAATATAAATTCTTCTCTTCTAAAACACCTTGTTAGCACTGCTGTGATTTGGAAGCTGTATTGGAGTCACGGATTTCTTTTTCCTTCTATTTCATTGCAGACAATGCTCAGCTGAATTTGGGCAGGTGGGTAGGCTTAAGAGTCGGGAAAGCTTACAGGAGTGATACTTGTGGGGCTTGTGTGTATCCCTCCATCCCAAGATACTCAAGCGATTAGGAAAAATCAGGAAAAGCAGAGAAGGACACTTGTTTGCCATCTCTCAGCTGGATTTTGGGATCTATGCGAGCAAAGTTACTGCAACGCAATTGCTGGACCCTCGAGATTTAAGTTGCTTTGGTTGGGAAAGGTGTTCACATATCTGTCGAGCTCTAGGTGTGGCTGTGCCTGTTCCCAGGGATGCACTCCCCAGTGAAACCCACAAATACATCTCCATGAAGCAAACATATGACTAGTATCTGTTATTCTCTCATCTCCAGTTTATGATGGGAAGTGGCAGATTGGATAGGGGAACTCATGAAGGATGTATCCCTCTTTCATGCACAGATAACTTACATGGGTGAGAATCTGTTGCCCCATGGCTTGGGCAACATCCCTGTGTTCTGCATGGGTGCAAACATGCTCAGAATTGAACTTAAAATCTGTGTTGTGGGGTCTAATATGACCAATTAACTTAGTCTCATCTCATTTACGTTGTTGTGCCATATGGTGTGTGTCCAGGCAGAAATTTTAGAGGACTGCAAGTGGGGAAGGGAGGGAGAAACAGGGCAGTTAATCAACAGAGACGGGGTTTGTGATAAATACACACTGTTTACCCTAAACAGGGAAAAGATATGTAACAGATGCTGAGTTCTTTAATGCACTTGGCAGCACAACACTCTTGATATCAACAGAAGTATGAACAATATAAGTGATGTAGCATATAGGAAGGGATACTCTTTAACTAAGAACCAAGTTGGGAAGGATATTGCTTGTTGCCTTGCCTACCAAGTCATTACTGTGAGCGTTACAGGCAGTCTGCAGATAAAAGATAATACTATCTGAATGGACTGACATTAACAATTATTGTCTATGTTTTGCTCTTTGTTTTTCCTCTTTCAAAACCTCTGCTCAAAATATGATTGCTATTGCTTTCCTGCTATAAGTTTTTGTAGTACAAATCTACTGTGCCATGTATTCCCAATCGCATCCTAACTTTTTGATCAGAAATATAGAGAGATAAACTTTTATCTGAGTGAATTTGTAGACATTATTTTAGGAACAATCTCTCTCGGTCATCCAGGGCTCTTAAATGTCAGCTAGTGGATATTTACACCTAGTAGTACAGTGCAGGAATTGTTTAACATGTTTAGGCTGTCCTTCTGAACTCTGTTCACAGAATCACAAGGGCTGGAAGGGACCTTGAAAGCTCGTTCAGTCCAATCCCCCCCTGCCAGAGGAGGACCACCTAGAGTAGGTCACACAGGAACTCATCCAGGTGGGTTTGGAATATCTCCAGAGAAGGAGACTCCACAACCCACTTGGGCAGCCCCTGCCAGTGCTCTGTTCCTTTTTGTGATGCATACAACTGTGAAGGCTTTCGACTTTACTAAAACAAGCATGTTACAGGCTGAGATGTCCTTTGTTTGCACGGTTCTTTCAGTTCCTTCTTACTCAAATCCAGAAACCTCAAACCTCAGGAACTCAAACTGTTGTTCTCAGTCAAAACTTCCACAAGTCTGACACACGACAGCTCGTGCAACGAAAATCACATGGTGGCAGACATAAACTCACTGATAAATGGCTTTGTTGTATTTGAGGTACAGTTAGGAGCCAATGCAGCAGAAACCCTCCACCCTCAGTGTGAGGCAGTGATATCAAATACTACAGTCAGCAAAAATCCGTGACACATGCTTCTAATGGCTTTTTCTTTTATGAAAAAAACCCAAACCCCAAACTCCCCTACATGCAGCGAGCAAATCCTCAGTTGTTCATGGCTGTGCGTGTGTGTTAGTAATGGCCTCGGTAACCGTGCGTGACACGTTGTTATCAGAATGCAAAACATGTGCAATCTTCTTTGTCACTTATTTGAATGTTTTATCTAGGAGTCGGGGATTGAAATCAGCTCGTGTTTCTCTGTTTGGAATGAAGCTGTGCTACACCTTACAGCTGGTCTGTAGTTGAGCCGAGCAGCCTCTGCAGAAGGACAGATTTTTGTTTCCAAAAGCACATTCAAATGTCCTGTTAGTACCAAAGGTTAAAACCATTTCTCAACAGATGCGATAATTTCAGTCAAAAAGCAATATCTTCATCAACCTCCTCAGCCCCTCCTCAGATAGCTTTAAGTGTAGTTTGAGGTCGATAGTTTTAGAAAAAGGCATATATGTTGGGGCTGCCTGATGTCAGTAGAACAGAGCTGATGACCTCGGCCGTCCTTTGCCCACCCTGCCATCCCAGGACACTGAGGTTCGGAGTAAGTCTGCAGCTGGCAGCAAGGTGGCTGGGCTGGGTGGCAGGTCCTCAGGTCTCACTTGGGCTGTGTGCTTCTGTCCAAATGCTGAGGCATGTCTTGGGTTCCCAGTGCGCTAAGCCAACTAGTTAGGCAGACCATTTGGAAGCATAAAAACTTATGAGTTGATATTTCATGTATATTTATCTTTTGTGACCTACACAAAAAATGTGTAGCAAATGTGTTTGAGGGCGAGCCCTGTTCTGTTTTTACCCTCTTGGGAGTCCTTTGTTTAGTGCACTTCTTCCAACTTTCTGCTTGTGATGATAGTGGTAAAATGGCTTCTCTTTCACAACTCCCACTTCATTCTTTGCTGCTGCACTGCTGCAGGGCTGATTTTGTGTACCATTTCCTGGTGTTTGTACTGTGACTGTACAAAATGGGACGGAGCCATAACTGCCTGAGAGATGATCAAGAACTCTGCTGTGGGTGACTTGCAGCTTCCCCACAGTGAAAGGTAAAGCACAAATGGTAACCAGTAAATGAAGTTCTGGATTTGCCAGACGTAACCCAAAAGCCATTGCAGTAACTTCTGCAGGCTCCTTTTATACGTCACTTTGCCCACTGTAAAATTTAGTGCCGGCTTCTATCATTGGGAGCACTGTGTGATGCAGAGCCTTCAAAAGGACTGGGAAGACAGCTGTACAGGTGCACCTGGCTGACCTCTGTCATTCCACTCGTTATGTTTTGTCATATTGTGTCATCTTTTGTTCATCTCTTCACTAGTTAACTTTCCCCTCCTTTTTAATTGCTCATTATAAAGAGGTTTTTCCAAACTTGCAGAGCTTTTTGTAGCACCTCTCTGAACCTATTCTATTTTTGATTTGTGTTTTTTTTTTTTTTCTTAAAGAATTGACCATGAAAGCACGGTATCAAGATGAAGAATAGTAATATAATAGCTCCAGTCTTCTCTCTTACACTGTCTAACAGTTACCACTAACATTAGGAAAAGCTTCCTCAGAATTCCTGATTTCTCCAGGAAGAAAAGAGGAAAGGAAAGAGAAAAGGAAGCAAGAGTTGTGCATGCAGATACAACAGATGAATAACTTCAACAGAGACAATACTCTTTCTCACCTTACTGTCTTTTTATTTAGGACATGTTTTCTGCCATTCCTTATGGCTTTTTGCATATTGGTAATACAAGTCCCAGTGAGCCCACTTCTGAAATTTAGCTGGTCCCAAGTGAGAAAACATGGATTAGCCCAAGCTGCTCAGCCTTGTTGTCTCCTGCAGTACCACGTGGTCTGCACCCAACACTCCCATTATGATCCAAACTATTCCTGCTCAGTGTTTGTTGAGGGGAGCTCCTATGCAAGGAGTCAGAGGTCTCATCTCTTGATGACCTCTGCTTGATGGATTTTGTTCGGTTGGTTTTTTGACCAACAACCTGAATGAATTACTGAGAAACAAATGTGACATGCAGGCAGAGTTCCCAAAACAAGAGCATTTTATCTTCCTATAAATATGACATTTCTAGCTTTGGAAGTCTAATTTAAAAATAATTCAGTGCTCTACTGTTTAATTCTCTTGTGTTGTTGATCCGGGAGACTTCAAAGCTACAACAAAAATAAGGTAATAAAAGCAGACAATGACTTTGGTTATGTCTTGTGTATCATAAATATTTGTGTCTCTGGTTTCATTTTATCTGGCTGAGGAAATATAACTTGCTGAAGGCGGTTACCTTGTGCGAAGCCAACTGAGACAGCACCAGCACTCAGTAATTACAGCCATACAGTTTCCAGGAGACTACTTCTTCACCAGACCTGTCGTCTCTTGTCCCCATTTGTAACGCTGTTCATTATATTCAACCTGCTGCTGTTACTCCGGAGCTTTCAAAAGGTATTCTGTGGGCTATCGTGCTGCAGGACGTGGATAATGAAATAGTTAGACGTGACTTGTATTATGATTGGCTCACCTAACTTTCATTTGGCTTGAAAAGTAGACTTAATAAAAGCAGGAGTGAAAGGCATTTTATGTTTTTAATAAGGAGTCTCATATGGTATTACCTGCTGCTTTTCATTGTGTCTCTTCTCGTGGTTTCCTTTTGAGGCACCTGACAGAAGAGGAGAAGTGAATATCTCTTAATCTTAAAGCTTTTAGAAAAACCACAGTGGTAATCAACGCTACTGATCAGTAATTTCCAACTGCAGTAAGAGTTGACTTTAAGTTTTTACATCCACATCTTAGGTTTTAAATGTATAATTACTTGTTTGCTGGTGAAGATTGTTCTCTTCATCAAAAACAAAACCAAAATACCTACACGCTCCAGAAGAAAAACATCTGCTTAATCACCCATTAGCAAACTTGTTTCCAGTATCTAATTATAGGCTTGTAAAAATCCCTCTACCCTTGGAGCATCTCAGGTCGGACTGTAAAGGAGCTAAAGGAGTTTGTGCTGCTCTGTCCCATAGCAGGACAGAGCCAAGCTCCACATAAAGCTTTGCAATTTCCTTGAGGTGTAATGAATGGAGACAAGATCAAATGGAGAAACCTGAGACAAGAGCACTGAGAAACAGCCTCCTAACGTAAACCAGAGCTCTTTATTGTAATGATGTAACCTTTTTTACCCGACTAGAAGGTTATAGCTAAAGGTGGCCCATAGAGTAGCTCCAGAGAGGGAAGCCCAGTCCTCGCTGCTGCAGACCTGGACCAGCGTGTGCACCACAGCACAGCTCGAGGAAGGGATGCAGGTCTGAGGGCAGGATAAACTGAAGGTGAGGTAGGGAGCAGAGCAGCCTCTGTACGAACTGCTAAATGGAGATCTGAATTCTGAAACCGTAGGCATAACAGTAACAGCCCAGTTGTGAGGAAGAAAAGCCCTGTCCCCCAAAATGGTCAGCTCTGCTTTCAGTGGTACAGGTGCAACAAATGCAGGCACAACTGATATGAATAAAATATTGTGTAAAATGTGAACTGGCCAAAAACTACTTGTCTTGCTCTGTCCAAAAGGGAAGTACTGTTGGTCAGGACTGGAAACAGCTTTGTGGGGTGGGAAGCTGGTTACTGTCCCCTCTGATTAAGGACATCTGTGCCTTGGTCCACAGCCTCTCCCTGCTCTGTTGCTGCTTGTTCGGAGTGCGACACCAGAGATGCACCACCAAAAATACCACTTTCCAATGCTGACTGTTAAGTGATGGCACTATTTTTTCTACTTGTCACAGCTAGTAATTGAGTTGTGTTTCCTGAAAACTTCAGATGTGTGTTTTGTACTTTCTTCTACTTAGCATTGCCCTAAAGTCTACCTAAAAGCTGAAATTGATGGAGTGCTCTGCTGCTCATAATATTAGCTGCTTAGAGCAGACAGCAGCATTACTAACCACTGCCTTGTTTTGATAGTTCTTGATGGATTGGTTCAAGTACTTGTGTCAATACTTTATGTAAATGTCGTTCTGGCTCAGCAAGAAGAGTGCAGACGATGGCTGGAGTTCAAGCATGTTTACCTTTGGGAAAGGTGTGTGAATGGAAGACAAGTACCTTTGTGGTCACGGGAGGAGGCCTTGCCGTCATGTGTAAATGCCTGGAGAGATATCTGGAGACATCTGGGAATGGCTCTAGACAAAAGCCAGCCAAAACTATTTAATAAAAGTAAACTTAAGAAATATTTTAATTGATTGCTTAAGAGGACACCTGGAACAAGACCTTTGATCAAGGTCTTTGGAACCACGGTGGCCTCTGCTAACTCTTCCCGAAAACCTATTATCCTTTCCCCACTCACAGCCTCCAAGATTCCCTGCACTCCTTTCAGCTACACTCACTCCTGACTACCTGCTGACCTCTCATAATCCTCTGCTGCTCTTGCTTGCTACTCGCAACCTATTCTGCAGCCTCAGCAAAAACAGATTTTGCCTTCCCTGCTGAAAGCCCTTGAACTTCCTTAGGAACTTGGTGGAGCCCAGCCATAGCTCAGCAGCCCTTTACCCATTTCCACTTGCTGTGACCTCTCATTCGCAACTTTGCAGTTGTCATGGTTGCAGCAGTTCCTTTAGCCAGGCAGTCCTTGTGCAGTGTGGAAGGGAATGCTGCCTCACTGCAGTAAAGCCTTCTTTTAATGACAGCAAATTGAGTAAAGAGTAAATTGTTGCGTTAGGTACTGGCTAGTGGATGTCATCCTGTATCTTTTCTACAGCCAAAACATTGCTGTTGAACAGTTTCAGAAAGATCTCTCCAGAGGGAAATATTCAGCCCGTTGAAGTGAGTCTGGTTGAATTCAGAAAGATGAGGATTCACCCACCAGCTTACAAATTGGGTGAAAAATAGCAGTAAAATGTTCAGATAACTTACTGGTTGCTCTTCCACACGTTGCTGGAGCTCTGCGCTGCTGAGGCCAGCTTAGCAAAGCTGTTACTCTATAGCTGTGATGGGCTTCTGTGTGCTTCACAACCCAACGTGGTGCTGGAGCTTGCTGTGGGTGATGCTCAATGGTTCCATGCTGGTGTGTGTACCCTGATGCTGAAAAGGGCAGGAGGATACTAGACTAAACTGGCTTACTGTTTTGTACCCTGTGTAGGAGGGCTACTGGACGCTGAAGTGAACATACTTCACTTTATTTCTGGGTTACTTGGAGGTCAGAAGGAGTTATGGAAGAGCTAATGTTCCTTGGGGATGTCAGCCAGAACTTTTCATTTTAATAAGATGCCTGGTTGGACTCAAACCCCTTCGTTTCCTCTCGCCGCTGTGCGTGTGCTGACGTGCGTTACACACCTGCTAACCCAGACTTACAGAACAATAACATCATTATGGTTTGCATTCCCACAAAATATTGATGGGGAGTGTTACACACTTTTGGGAGTAGCTTACTTGCTAATGTGTTTGCCGTTTTTTACTGACCTTATTGTGAATGCAACCTTGCTGCAGGCTCCTGCAAATTGGAGCTCTGCTACAGTATTTCTGTTCAGTTAATACCTGCAGAACCACATGCTGACTGGAAGAGCACTCTGTTCTTCCTCTCTTGCTTCTGGAATACATTAGCCTAATAACCAAAATGACAGTCTAGAATAATACATCTTTATTTATTGATGTGTTCCTGGGTTCTGCTCTGTGATAAGAGGCACAGTGGCTTCATTCAGGCAGTGTACGACACTGACAATTTCTCTCCATTTCAGTGTTCATTTACCTGAAGGAAAAAATGCCTGAATCAACAGGGAAAAAGAAGGCTTTCCTTTATTTGTTATGTTAAAATAATGCTGTCTTAAGGCGAGATGAAAGTTGCAAAGGTGTGCTTTCAATAGAGGAGGGGAGATTCCAGGATTGAGGTGGTCAGTGCCCATTTTAGGACTTTCATACTCGTGCTCAGCCTTTGGTTACAGTTTGCGTGTTATTTCAGTTGTGCTGTAGTGCCAATAATGTCACTTCAGTATGAAATTGGTTTTCTACTGTGAGAAAGGTGGATCTTTCAGGGAATGCTAATGACAGAAGACTTTTACTTCCTAAGCCGAGGAGGGTGGAATGTTGAAGGAGAACAACAGTATTCATTTGGAAAAAGGTGGGTAGTTTTTGTGGTGATACAGCGCTACTTCTGTCCCAGAGGTATGAACTTAAAACTAGGAATGAGGTTACTTCATGGTGGATCTTCTGCTTTGAAGTGATTAAATATTGTAAAGGAAATTAAACAGCTGTCCAGCTTGGAAAAAGAGCAAAGTGATTCAGATCTACTTGAGCTCCTTTAGCATCAATTTGCTTTTCATATCCTCATTTGACTGTGTTACGCTGGTGAGTTGTGTGTTTTTGAGAAGAATATTGAAGTAGAGAGAAATGGCTGTGTCTAAAAAAAAATATTTGTAGTTTTGACCTGAATTTTAAAACTTTATATTCTTTGTGTGTAGGCAATTTCTGCTTTTGTGTTCTAATACAACAAAGTGAGGTGACAATGAGAAAAATGCTCCAGGAATTTTTGGTGAGGAGGCTTTGTTGTTTACATTGGGGGGGAAAAAAAAAGGAGCAGCAATTTAATAGAAATATTCTTCTGAGGAGGTAAAGTCCTGTTGCCCTGAAATGGTTGTGCCACATATCAAGGGCTGGCAAGGCCTATGTGTGAGCCAACCAAGGTTATCTTGGGCAGTAGGTGTCAGGGTCATTAAAGCCAAGCTTCAGATACAGGAAAGAATTAATTTTCTAGCACAGTAAGGACAGAAAGTGAGAGAGGAGCTGAAGCTATGACATTTGTGTTTGAATTTAAAAAGGACACAGAAATTGGAGGAGAACAGTACTGAGGTGCTAAGGGAGGCACAGGGAGCTTGTAATGATCTTGTCTCTCGTATTGTACGGTAACGTGCAGCTCTTCCCTTCCTGCAGAGACTTCTGTTGAAATCACCCACATCTATTCTGCTCTCATAAGCCTGCTTGTAATTAGTTGGACCTGAGTTTGTGTCTGAGATTCGCTTTGGGGAAAAAAAACCCAACAGAACTAGCTCTTCTCAAGTAAAATTAACTCAATACTTGACTGCAGAAGCGAGCGAATTAGCATAAAAGTTCAACAATTTGAGATTTGAGGGGAAAAAAGAGAATGTTAGACTTTGAAGAAACAGAAGCAAATTAACTTGTTCCTCTAGTCTGGCGAGCAGAGGTATTGCAGTTTGGAGACAAGGAAGTGGTTTGCGTTTCTGTTGGAAAGCACAGAAAATCCCAGCGGTGGGTCAGTAACGGGCACCAAGTTCAGAAGCACTGGAGTATACACCAAGGGTTGAAAGTAAGAGGCATTTCGGTTCAATAAGTCATTTATAAACAACTCTGAAACAAAATGATATTAGGAGCAAACCTGTAACACGTTTCGAAGAGGTAACTTCTAAAATAGTTCAATAGTTTTCACATGATTAATTGCTTTGGACTTGAAATCTAATAGATAATTTTTCCTTCCAATTTAGAAATGTCAAAGGGAGACATGTTATGAACAATAAAAGAAATAGCAAGACAGACTATGTTTTGCTGATTCTTTTCAGAATTATGTATAATTTTACCAATGTCACTGTTCTCCCTCTCCCCCCCTTTTAATAGATATATATAGATTAATGTGCTAAAATGGACATCTTAATTTAGGGCTAAGCAAACTATTTTGATGGAAATAATAACACTGCTGATGTCCTTTGGTTTGGGAAGTGCTCCAGACAATGCAATCCATCAATATTTCATCAGTCTAGACACAGGCCAGAAATAAGGATGGCTCTTGCAAATGAGTGCAGTATTAACAGAGGAACCTTTGCACGTGGGATCTCGAGATTCTGAGCAGCTGCTGTTTGAGGCAACGTGAGCATGTATGTGTATATGCACATATGGGATACAAATCTCCTAAAACTTGGTTTGTGGGATTTGTTTCACCACTTCAGTTTTTATTAAAAGCCCCAAACTTTCTACAAGCCCCTTGTAGTTTGCAGACTGCTCAGTGTCATTTGAAACCTTGACCATTGAGGTAGTTCCAGTCAAATAAAAAGCAAGCAGCAGTGATTGTATAAATCTGTTTCCTTGCATGAGACTGATGGCTTGAGATTACTCACAAGCAAAATTCTAAATGTAAGCATTTGAAGAGTTAAGGACAAAGCAGCATCACGCCCAGGAGTTAAATTGTGTTCTTTTTCCACAGTGCTGTGTGTGCACACGTCGGGTTTCGCTGGTGGGTGAATACCGATGGTGCTGGTAGAGCTGAGAAATTGTGCCGTGTCTTGGCTAGAAGCATGTTCAGTATGCTTCTGCCAGATTCCCTTGGGTGCCTCCAAATGGCAAAATCCACAAGGGAAATGTAAAGGCACCATAATCTGGTACAGTTATTTGTGCTCACTTACTGAGAAAAAGATCCAAAATACTGTTTTACTGCAAGTTCTGGCGTTGTTTCGTACTGCCTGCGCTAACACACACAGAACTTACAGACCAAAGGCCATTGCTAAACTTTTTTGTTTTAAACATGAGAGATAGTAAGGCCTTTCCTTAAATGCCAGTGTGTGTAAACCGCTCTTTACCCAGCCTTTATAAATTGCAGTCTTTACTGATGAGGCATATTCACATGGCCGCTCAATTTATTTACCCGCGGGACCAATTTATTTCGCTACCTCAGTGCTAACTGTTCCCATTGACATCCAGGTCTGCTCTGACCAGGCAACTGTGACAAGTTGTTTATTGAACTGTAAACGGGCACTGTCTGACTCTAAAGAATGGCTTTGTGTAATTAGAAACCCCAGTGCAGCGTTTTGGTCCCGTGGTGTTGGTTACACAAACAAAACTTCAATGGAATCAGAAAAATGTGCTTAGAGTCTGGTAACATTGCACTGCAGTGAAAGGCATTCTGCATCCTAACCGTGTCTGAAGTGAACTGACTCTAACGTTCTGAGGGTGGTTTCTTAGGCACTATGAATGCCAGGTAAAGGACAGAAGAAAGGAGCGTCTTGTAAGAACATGTGGAGCAGGTGGAGTAACCGAACAAAATCGATGCTTGTGCTTTAAAGGAAGCTGATGTTATCAGAATGAACTCTTATAAATACTATTGATAGAAGAAAAACTGTTGTATTTATGGAAAGGAAAATTGGATCCTCAAGAAGTTAACTTTTTGTCTTGGAAGTAGTAGTGAAAATTGAGTAGACTCACCTGAAAAAGAACCCCTCTGCCATTCTCCCCATTGCTTTGTCAGAAGACAATTGAGAGCAATCAAAGCTTTTGTCTTCAGCTGTCACTGAGTCAGCTGCCCTGAGAACCTCATCCAATAATCACAAAAAGAATTCGGAGTTGTACTCTCCTTTGTTGGTATATTTCATTTGTTTTCTTTGGCAAAAGGAAACTAGCCCAAAGTTAATGGACAGTTAGAGAGGGCAAATCTCCTTTCCAATGAGAACTTGCACAAACAGTGCTGTTTGTAAACAGAGTTCACTTAATTCATCTTTATTGCTGAAAACTCTTTGGATCACTTTTTGAGGCACTGCTTAATGATCTTGTATAATAGGTTTCATATGTTAAATCCCTATTGGTAGTTTCACTGTGATTTTTCTTATGCAATATGAAACTCTTTAAAATTTAATGGTGAATTAATATTAATTTAATATAATATTTTAATATCTCATATATTAATATTTCATCTTCTACATGGCTATGCAGATTTTTGAAAGCCCTTCCAGTGTTTTCTACACAAACTACTCAGCTGTACAAAGGCTTCTTTCTGCTCACATGGCTCCTGTGCAGTAGTCAGACTGCCCAGGTCATGGGTTGTTTTTTTTTTTTCAGCCTCTGGAGTGATTTCAAATGAGATGCAGGACACACAGAAGCTAAGGAAAGTTTACCAAGTCTGATGGAGTCTGTAGTTTCAGTCTGCCTGGCTAGAATACATGTCAAGTGCCCTGCATGATTTTGCAGGTTAATCTCTGCTCACAGCAGGGTTTGACTCGTATCAAGCCCGGCATGCTTAGGCACCTGAGGGCTGTCGCTGACAAGGGGCTGCGAGGAGATGGACTGCCACTGATCGGGTCTAAATGAGCCAGTTGCACAGAGCTGATAAAACTGGAGATTTACTGAAGTAGACAGGCCTGCTTTAAAACAAGCTCCTCTCTCGATTGAAGCCCTGTCTGTTGCTCTAATCAGTCATCTCCCCTGTCAGGCACAGGCAAGGCAGCAGCTGGAGGGATGCAGGAGATGCAGCAGAGGGAGTGCCTGGGGTCGTGGCCTCCCCTCTGCCTTGCAGGGCTCTGGTGGGCAGAGGCAGTGCCACGGGGGTGTTTTGCAGCCCAGAGGTGATAGGTAGTGCTAAAGCAAAATTCTCTTTTCTGGTGCCTTCTCCTGTGTTTTTGCAGCAGCATCGTGCTTGCACCTTGACTGTGCTTTTCCAGTAGCTGGAACAGTCTCCTGGTCAGGAAGATGTGGGCTACAGAAGTTGCAGACCTGTCCTGCTGTGAAAGATGTAGTCGAGTATATTATTGGATTCTTTCTCTTCACCAAAAATAAACTGAAAAAGTGCAAAAATATTTGATCAAGGTGGCAAACCTACAGTGGAGGTCAGGCATTGACCCAGCGTCACAAAACGTAACTGGCACTTGGTCATGGACACAGCACTCTGGTGCTGCTTGGCTTCTGTGCTGAACTTCACAGAGCACAGGGTCCTCTTGCCCACATGAGGATAAACTGGAAAGTACTGCAAAGCTTTCTGTCTGGGAACAATGCTGCAGAAGCATATAGTTATATATATACACATACATTTACATCGTGTTATTTAAACTGAAAGTTCTGTTAGGAGTTTCTTGCAGGGATGATGTTATTTTAGAATCTGAGCTGATGGCAGAGCTGAAACGTGTCTTATACAGCTAACAGGGGAGTTAAACCTCGTTGAAGCTAGTGGGGTGCGACAATAAGGATAACTACCTTACATGATGCTTAAAATGTAAGACAATTCTGATGCTCTGGGGAACCCCCAGGTGAAGCACCAGCTACCCAGAAGTCTGACCAGCTGTTAAGCTCTGCAGTGTCACATTTTGCTGGGTTGGATTGGAGAGTTACTTTAGATAACATGTGTTTGGCTGTGTTTGGCTGTTTGATACATCTATGTTCTGTAACTGAGAGATAGGCCACAGGACTGGAAGTAGGCAGAGTAGCTTGATCTCTGAGTGCCTTGTGAAAGAGCAGGAGAGGGAGCTGGTGGTATAAAGTTGGGAGAGGCTCAGAATGACAAGCAAAGGAAGGAAATGGACTCTGATGCCTGCTGTGCTCAGAATTCGGGGCTATGTCTATGTTCATGGAAGAACAGCTGCAAGGATGAAATACAGGCCTTGGGTTTTCTCCCCAGCAGAAGCAGCATGCAACAGGCCAAAACTGGAGAGCAGCTCTAGAAGAAATACTGGCTTAGGGTTGGTGTCAAAATGTATAACGTGTTTGTTTTTATCCTTATTCAGTTCAGCTCTTCCATCTCTGTTATTTCTCTTACCATGTGGAATGTTGCTGTAAATACACATCTAAATTCTATAATAACATACTGAAGCAGCAATCAAGCAGTGAATATTGATACAGTAAGAACAGTCACAGTTAGGGTTTTTTTGGTCAAGTTTGGAAGTTTTCTGTTCTCTGTACTTTACATTTAGTAATCAAATCTATAGGGATACATAGACATAATGACAAACTGTGAAAATGTATGCAAAACAGCCTTGACCTTAGAAACCTCCAAACTGCAGACAGATGTACTTGCCAGAGCCAGAAGTAGTCTATTGAATCACATAAGCACCATAAAGTTAGCTAAAGCACTAATTAAGTATGGTTGCCTTAAAAGAAGAATTCATGCTTGATCTTGGCAAGATGCCCATAAGAAAAAGATCTGTCACAGCCCTGCAGACTGCAGTAATTAAAGTTTAAAATACTTCCTGGTCTAAAACAAGGATAGTTCAGACAGAGCTAACTGTTTAAACAACGTCCCTTATGGACTGACACTGCTCTTCTGTTTCAGACTGACGTGCTTGAGGTTTGGGTTTTGTTCTATTGGCTTCTTTGCAAAATGTACAGAAAAAAAACCCCAGAAATTAGGAAAATACTCATCAACAGTTTTCACAGAAGCTGAGAGACTGGGAAACAATTATGTGGAGTAGCCAGAATGTTCTGTGTGTAGGTCGTGCAGAAAGTAGAAAGTTAAATTTCGTACCTCAGAGTAGTGAGGAAGAAGGGTTATCTGTCTGGAAGTTTTGTTCTTTTTTGTCTGGGAACATGTGGTTCTCTTCATGTTAATTGGATCCAAACACCTTCAGACTTTGAGGATTTAAGGCTTATTTCCAAATTGTGTGTCCCTGCTCACGTGAAAACCTGCAAGTTCTGGAGAAGGCTTCACTGGTGCTTCGGTCAGATGGTTTCTGACTGGTGACTAAATACAAAGTGAATGGTCAAGCTGGTTGCACGTGCCCCTGACTTAAATGGGATAAACACATTGTCTGTCTCTGATCTCCCAGTATGATTTTTGGATGACATGTTGTCAGGTCTCTCAACTTACACCATCTGTTTTCCATTCAGAAGGTCAGCCTAGTTTTAAGCATAGAAGGTATTCAGGGGCCTAAGATCATGAACCTTTTCGTAGTGCCCTATTATCCTGTGTTACATTTCTGGTGTAATCCAATACTCGTCTCAGAAAAGTCTGCCCTCTGGCACAGTCATTCCACTGTCATAGGAGTTTAGTTTTCTGTGATCTCGGTGGTATTTAACAATAAGGTCTGAACTGCATGTTTAGCAGAGGCTGTGGGAACATGGATGTCAAGTCCATTAATCACGGATAAAAAAATACCAATCTACAGGCTGGGCTGTGAGCCGAGGATTAGCTGTGCCCCCTCTGCAAACCCTATTCAAACAGCCCACCCATTAGGTCAGCTTCTCCTCTGCCCTGAGAGAAGGGGTTTTTTCTCAGCAGAAACTGGCAGTTGCAGCTATAATCCTTACAGTACTCGGGGCTGTGTGTAGATACGTGATTGGAAGACCACAGGCTTCTCTGTGTAGTGTTTACCTTGCTGGTGTCAGGCTGACACAATTGCATCAAATCAATACAAAATGGCATGTTCTGAGAAGCAGATGAATGCTTGAGTTGGAAGCATTTCAGCAGCACTTTGATAAGCAGCTCGTGAGTGTTACTTCTGTAACTCAGCAATTGGGTTTTGGTCTGACTTTATTTGGGAGGTAAATACTGGCTACATATATTTGTTAAACAGTAAGTAAGATCATGCTGTTAGCATGTTTTCTCATACTGAAAAGATTGGTTTGTGCTAATACAAGCAGCTCTTGAGGGGCACACACAGAAATCGAGCGTGTGCTACAGGAACTTTGCCTGGTCTTGCTGCTTTGGTTTGGCTAACGGAATCGAGCAGTGCCTATTTTGGTGGTGCCTGCTGAACCATCTCTATCTTTTAAGCGACGTTTTGCTGGTGATTTCTGGTGGCTGAGTGGGGGCTGCTTTTGCTTTTTGTCTAGTTAAGAGGGCACGGAGATGTTTCGCAATCCTCTTGCTGTGGAAGGAAGTTGTCTTTCCCTCTGCTGAAGCTCTCAATCAGCGTGGCTGTTCTGCATGGTTAACAACACAGCTCCAGAATCCTATTACTATGCAAAGTAATTTCAAATGATTTTGCAAATAAATTGCTCAGACTCTGTTGGCTTTCCTGGCTTTCCAGAGTTATCTTGAGTTCTCAGAACCATTTGGCCCCATTCATTTCCATTTGCGACACTATCTGTAGTATGGGAATCTGTGTTAATTATTTGTCTAGCCACTATTGTCAGCAGCAGCCAAAACTGACATTTTAAATCTGCGTGTCATTAGCAGTTCTGATGGAATCCCTTGTCCAGCATGGTGCTGTGATCTGTGCCCGTGGCACCTTTGCTGGCTGTTTACTCCAGCCTGCCCTGAAGGTGAGCGTGAAGGCAGAGCTGTGTGAGATACTCTCACGCTGACCTCCTATATGGTAACGTGCTTGTGCTGATTGGCAGCAGCCTGGGCTTCCAGAGGCTTCTCAAGGTGCTTGCCTCAAAACATATGGCCTTTAGTTACTTTGCATCCAGCCCTGGCAGATTCGGTCCCCTTCACCAGCTGCAAGGGTAGCTGGAGCCAGCTCCAACAACTCCATGGGTATTTAATCTTGCTGGCTCAGGAGCAGGTAAAGGGATGGGAGAGACGTGCAAGTAGTGGGTCTCTGCATTGGCTGTTGGGTGAGTGCTGGGAAGGGCCTTCCTTCACAACTGTCCTCTCGATAGAAAGCATGTTTAAGGTGCACTCCTGATTTAACAGCTTGACACGTTAAGATTTATATTCAGAATGTAATTATACATTCATGACAAGGCTGAGGCAGCGTACGAGAACGTGAAATGAGAATTGAGATTAAATGTCAAATTAAGCTTTGCTTTAGGGTCTGTGAAATTTGGTGTACCTGGAATGTGGCTTTAAAATGTAGAGCAGCCTTAATGAGTTCTCAATGCACCTGTGTTTCTGAAGGGCCAGAGGAAGGCAGTGGTCTCTCATTTTGGTTAGATAACGAAAGGGAGGCCAAGCAGAGCAAATCCTGAAAACTGATATTTTGTTTTTCCCCAAGAGTTGTGTGTATATGTAGTAAAATGATGACAATGGAACTTGTTTATTAAACTAATGCAGTGATTTTATCACTTCATCCTTGATATCTTAGTACCTGATATTAGCCTGGTATGGTTGCCATGGTAACTGAACACACTGTTCTTTTCATTTGACCTGAAGTTCAAGCCCTGCTGTTGCAGCAGAAATGCCAAGAACACTTCCACTTTTATGAAAAACAAAACTATCAAATACATGCAAAGAGAAAAATGGGTGAAAAGAAAGGACAAGCTGACATTACATTGCAAAGCCAAAGGGAAGAGCCTGCTTTCAACTAGAGGACCAAGAAATAAGTGACTGTGAGGATACCTATGTCCATATGATCTGTCCCAAAATTCACCTGGTTTGGCTTGGTTTGCTCCATCTCCATTGCATTTGCTATTCCCTGTACAAGTGACTCCTCTTTAAAAATTTGGTCTTATCTATTATCTGCTTTAAGAACCTGTTGGATTTGCTCTCAGAAGAGAAGCAATGACCTGCTCAGTTCCATGTACTGACTGACTGTCAAGGTAGAAAATGGTTGAGGAGGTCAGACAAGACTCAAATTAGCGTCTGGCCAGAGGAGTCTCTGCTGCCTGGTGTTGGGAGGCTTCAGTGCTGTTTCTATCTCACTTGGTCACCTCCCATGACTTTAGGGTCAGTCCATATCCAAATGCAGTCTGGTCTCTGACAAAGCCCTGAAAAGGGTGAAATTCTTGGATGTTGCTAGAAGAGATGCCTGTTCATGCTGGGAAGGTATGCACAGAGCCTCTGAGAGCTCCCCACCTTGCAGCGCTGCCATTCCTACTCTCTGGTGCAAGGGCTGCATGGGGTGGATGAGGTGGGACAAGGGCAGCAGCGGGCCCTGCTGTGTTTGGGAAGGGGACATTTGGAGAGCACTGTGGCCGAATTCTTCTAAAGCTTCAGTTTTCAGAGGTGGCTTTGTTCAGACTGACTTAAGGTTAGTGAGAAAGACTGACTCAGTTTTGAGAAACAAGCCGTTTGTTTAGGAAGGCCAGATTACTACTGGCACTGCTGGCTGTTGCTTCTCACTGTTCCCTGCAGTTTGCTCTTGTAAGAAAAGGTGTGAAGGAGCAGAATTGTTTAGGATATTGGAAAAATGATATTGGAAAGAGTAAAAATTGCCAGAAAGAGTGAAAGCAAGGATATCTGGGCACCAACTAAATGACAAAGATTGGTGCTGCTAGTAACAGGTGTAAAAGGGAACAAGCTAAAGGTTTAAGTACATAGGAAATGAGAAAACGGTTTAAAAAAAGAGTTCAATTCTGCTGTCTAATGGGAAAGAGAACAAATAATTCTTGAAGGAAAATGATGAAACGCTCAATCGTTACTGTGCCTCAGTTTTTACTAAAAGAGATAATAGTTACAGGCTGCTTAATGTAATAAATCGATGAGAAGGTAGGAGGGACTGTAAGCATGCTCTGAAAACCAGAATGTGTTCAGATTAGCAGAGTTTGAAAATACAGGCTGTGCTGAAGGAAGCAGCAACGTAACTGCAGTCTGTGGGGAGATCACGGACACAAAACACATCCACAGTGTAGTGGAAAGGGGGAAAACACCCATGCCTCTCTGCCTCTGTGTGCTGGGCTGCTTTCAGATCATCATTCTTGCAGTTCCAAGGAAGGCATCCCCTTTGTAAGTCCTTAGTGATGTAAACAGGTCTAGGCTTGCAGGAAATGACTAAGGTTTCAAACTCCCAATTTGTGAACCACAACAATGACTTTAAAAAAAGAAAAAACCTCGGGACTCGAGCAGACCTGAAAATTAAGCTCTTGGTACTACACAGAGCGTGGGTGGTTATGCTGCCTGTGCCCAGAGCCTGTGCTTTGCCAGGCCGTGCAGCATCTGCTTTGCTGTTTGTTACTTATTGCTCCTGAACTGGAGTAGGGAGCGTTTCTGAAGGACGTGTGTTGTCCATGCTGCAGCATTTGCCACGCCAACCGCTCGTGCTGCGTGGCATAACATTGCTCATGTCAGCAACTGTTTGGGAGGCTGCTTCTGTCTTCAGTGCTGAGGAACAGGACCGTGAGAGCTCCTTCTAGCTGTGTAATACTGTTCTAACCTGGGATGTTGCTGACTGAGGGCTGTCTCCAGATTAAAAGAAATGTAGGTGAACTTAAGCAGTCTTTATGAGAGAATGTGATCTTAACACTGGTGTCGAACAAAAAGGCTTTGCTCGAGGCTGGATGCTTCTAATATTTCTTTTATAGATGCTCAGTTGATATCATTCTCTATAAAAGCAAGACCATAGATGTCATCCCATGAGTTGTACTTAACCTGTCTCAAATAAGATGACCGTCAGGATTCTGGTCCTGAGTGTGTAGCTTCAGGACAGTGGGACCTTTGTGTTGAAGCACAGGGAAGGTTCTGGGCACGCAGCATGCAGATAAGGGTGTGGATCTTTGTTTTTCCCCAATAATGTATGGTGGAAAAACCCAAACCAAAACAGATCTTCCCTTTTTTCTGCAATGCTTTCATGCTTGTTCTACAGCACACCACCAGTGCACTTTCACAAGTGCCTTGAAGTGCTTATGGCCTTTGTTTTGGTACAGTACAACCGTGACCCTGCAGGTCTCTAAACATACCAAATGAGAAGCTTCAACATTTCGATGTGCCCATCACAGACTGGATATAACTGTGAAAGATCTGCTCTCAAAATACTTGATAAACTGTTAGTTTAGCAAAGGTGGTAAGTGTCCCAATTATCACTTTCCACAGTTTAAGTAAATGCTATTTTCTAGAAGGTGTGTAAGGGTCTCGGATCTTCCTTTGAAGAAGGTTTCTGTTGGGAACTCAAGACAATGTTCCCTTTATTTATTTTAGAGTCCTGAGCTGTAATCTAATGTAACTTGGAGATGTCAGTTGAGGAAAAACATAACTTTCAAATAGATAATGAAGATATAGTTGACCTTGAATAAAAAGTTACACTGTTTAATAGCAGTTTGTCTTATTAGATAAGCTTTGAAACTTGGTTAAGGTGAATAGCTTATAAGGGATATTTATTTTTCTTAGTGATTCTTTGTCTACTGGAAGGTGGATTTTTCTTCATTTTCTTTTTTTATTGCTGTATTTCTGCAGTAATTAGTGATCTTGATTCTGTGTCAATCTTGACCAAAGTGTCTTTAGGGTTAGAACATGAAGAATCCATTAAGATAGTTTTAATTGAAACAGCTACTAATAAGGGAGAAAAAAAAATCAGTAGAAATGCTAAACTACCATTTCCTTAGGAAAAAAATCCCAACAAAACAAATGGAAATTGCTTACTAATAAAGACAGCAAGTTTCATTTCGATTCTTATTTTGCTTTTATTCGAATGTTATTAAATTAGGATCACCTTGCACTAGCGATATTCTGCATTCCTGTTTACTTTGTGCTCAAATGCTTGAGACCTTTCTATTTCTTCTCTTGAATTTTTGTTTGTTTATTTAATGTAACAGTGTCATAAAACCCCTAAATTCTCCTGGGGCAACTCATCCAGGAGATTATTTGACCTAGAAGATCCTATTGCCTTTGGTAGCAGCATACTATGTAGCTGCTAGGACTAATACACCATTACGGACCATCTGAGGAATGCAGTAAGAATTGAGAGAATATTTCAAAGCCCTTTCAAAACAGTATTTCCAGTGTGATTTCTGCACCTGTTTTTTTATTTTTTTACAGGAAAGTTAGATTGCTTTCGAGATAGCTCAGATTTACTCTTTTTTCCTCCCTTTTTGCCCAGAATACTGCTATGGAAAGGATCTCAAGACTGTCATGTTTAGGATGGTCCCGCTTTCCGATGCCCTCAGTCGCTCCTCTTTGTGATGCATGCAAAGGTGACAGAGCAGCCTGTGACATCTGGTAATAGCACTCCCTTCTAAACAGCCTGTGCAAGGAAAGCAGAATATTGTCAAATCCCATAAGCATAAAAAGGGCATATTTGTCAAGGTATATTTCATATTATCCACTTTATTCTTGTCGAGGGTAATCCAGGTAACAGCATGCTGTGCTTCGATATGCCTTTAAGTGAACTGCACTGAAGACACCGTCGTCTGTGGACTCCTGTGTCTTCTTTCAGCTGCAACTAGTAGAGGAGCTGCACAAGAGACACACGAACTGTTTAAGCGTAACTTGCTGTGTTAAACAAGAACGGGAAATTCAGACTTGTTTGTTCTCGCCTTGGTGCTTTTGAGGTGTGTGTACACGGAGTGCACATCGAGGTCAGTTGTTTCACAGCTTCGCTGTGAAATCAGGAAGAATATTCTTTCCAGTCCAGCTTTAGCTCTAGTCCCCGTGTTAGCCTGAAAGGAAATTCAATTAAGCCTTGGTGCGGTGGTACTTGGTACAAGTAAATTCTGGAGTGATCAGTGAATACTTTGCAGAGTGTCTGTGTCTTGCAGAGCTCTAGTGTTTATGGTAAAAGTCAATTCTTCATTAAAATAACCCTTTTCATCTCTTAATTCCTTTTCATTTAAGCAATGTGGACCAGTATCAGAGCCCAGGCTCTCGAACACGATGTGGAGGGGCCACATGTGGCAGCACGGATCATTAGCTGCTCTGTTAACTCCTCAGAGCAGTTTCCGTGTCACAGGGAGGTACGAGGTGTGATTACCAGAACCCTTGGTTTTCCGTTTCATTCTCATCTAGTTATCTGATCCCTCAGTGGGCTGACAGGGCGTCAGGAGAGGGGCTAGAATCAATAATCCCTCACCAGGGGGATGCCAGATTGTACACCTCAGTGTTTGGAGTTGTTATTTTTTAGAGAAGCGTAGATTCAAATTGAAAGAATTCCCCAAATGAAAAGGTCGTTTTGTCTGGTGCTAAGGCTGGATGTCTGCTGTGAGGGAGCTGGGTAGTAGGTAGGTAGGTATTCTATGTATTTTAATTGCTGTGGCTGTTTCCACTGATGTGACTGCTACAAGGATAGCTCTGCATGTAACTGAGTTAGTTGAATCAAGAATTTCTTTTTCTTAACCAAAAGAAAGCTGTACTGTTAAATCCTCGTCATTTTGGGGACAAATTATAGTTTTACTACTTTAACTAGTGGAGGTAGAAATTACTTTTCACCTGCTTATCTTTCCAGAAAGCCAGTGTGAGGGCAAAAGTATCTGTGTGTGATGTTTCCTTCCCACCAAACTCCTTAATGTTTGTAGGCTTTTTTATTTTTCCTTTTGGTAAGACCACAGCTCTCTGCAGTGTGTCATATCCAGCCTGGGCACATGTGGGTAAGGCCTGAGGCAGAGCGGTGACCCTGTCCGTATCCAGGCACCCGTCCTGCTGCTTTCTAGGTCCCCAGGGTCTATCATGGCCCGTGTCTCCCCTGGCATCAGGCTGCATCTGCTGGGTCATCTGGGATCCATCTGGGATTGCTGGGTCGGATCAGCCCTGGGGTGTCAGCTCCTCCTCGTAGGTAGTGTCCTTGAGTTTTGGCCAGGCAAGGACAGCCTGCAGGAGTGGGCACCTCTGGCTGGGGCCTGGGGTGGGTGCCCAGTCCCCAGACCACGTGAGAAGCAGCTCACCCGCAGGAGCCTTTTGAAAGGGGAGAAAGTAGGGATTTAATTGGAGAGGGTGATCCCTTCTACAGCTCTTGATTATCAGTGGCCATTGTGCTACTGTCATAAAAATAGCAAGTAATAGGATGGTGCTGCAGTGATGGCACCACAGCTGGTGGGTAGCATATTGGACAGGAGTTTCTCTCTGAGCTCTATTGTTCATCATTTCATTGAAATGTGCTTTATTAAGGAATATATTGCAATTTTCTTTCAGCATTGAAGATCCTCTTAAATTCTAGAGAAGTCACTGTAAGTTGTGCCAGGAACTTTAGCATAGCTATTAAGTTGGTGGCAGCTGTCAGCCTCACAGTTTGGGAACTTTTTTGATAGAGTAGAAACCTTGAAAGCGTTCTGCGTGCACAGCTCAAAATATTAACTCTGCTCCCAAGGAAAGTGTAGACAGGGATGGTGAAGTTGCCAGCTGTCACTTTATTTCACTCTTTATTTATTTATTTGTTAGCTTAGCCTATTGTCATCATGCAAGTGTAGTGGTGGGTGGAATGGTGGCTCATTTTTAGCTGCTGATTGGTGTCAGGGCTGCATCTGGAGTTTTAAAATAGTCTGCTTGGTGCTGATGGGGAGATTTTTTTACCCATCACAGCAATCCGACATACTTTTAAACGTGCCTTGTATCTTCTGTCATGTCACATCTGTGAGAACAAATCCTAGGCTATTGTATCACAATTAAGCAGGTGCATTGTGGCCGCCGGATTACCTTTTTGAGATCTGCCATGGGTGTGATGTGGAACTTTACTCCTAAGACTAATAAAAATCTGTGCTTCCATTATTACCAACATCATTTGCATTTTCTTTGTCTCGAAAGGTCTTGAGATGAGAATTCTGCAATAAAAGCTGGAGGTTACAGGTTTAGGGAAATGCAGAAAATGCTAAAATAACAACAGTATGATGGTAGAGGAGTTTAAAAGCCTTCTCCCTTAAAGAAATGAGGCGTGTACGACTGCACTGTTAGAGAATTTCAATAATTTTGGAGGCTGCTGGCTGACTTAGCAAAATGTGACAGGTGGAGAGGAGATCTCAGAGGTGCAGAGTTTCTGGAACTTTTGTAAGAATAAGAACCTGGGGAGAAAAGAGAGATATATTTGTACCCTAGCTGTGGGAAGAGCTACAGGATGAGCTCAGTTATGAGACCATTGCTCAGAACTGACAGAAAGGAGCACTGCTTAAGACTACAGCTGGACAAGTCTCCCCCCGATCTTGCTGTCTTATTTCATGTCTCTAGGTAATATCCCAACTCGAAACAAGGAGCAGCAGGGAAGCAGGTTGTCTGACATCCAGTAAGGGGGAGAGGATGCTATGAGCCAACCCCGAGTTCAGGAATGCGATGCTGAACAGCTTAGCATCGCTTTTGACTGATGCCTTGCCTGTTGCATCAGTTTTGGTATGAGTCTGAGCTTGTATGCCTCTCCTGGCTCATTCCCAGTGAGTCAGATTGTGCTGGGTTGGGAAAATATCTCTGTGATGGAAATTCTGGTTTTCTTTGAAAGGGAACCATTGTGCTATAGTCTGCATTTCTACCTGCAGTGCTCCCGAAGGTGCTGCAGCCCAGGGCTGTGCTGCCCACTCCTGCCACTGCTGCATCCCTCATCCGTGCCACCCGAAAGTGACAGATTCAGCTGCAGGGGCTGGCTGGGAATGTTCAGCTTTGCACTTGTGTGAAAACCTTTCAGTTTATTATCCTTAACTTTCCCCTCTTGCTTGCTTTTATTAAAATAGGAATCATGAAATGACTACCGCTACGTATTTCATAAGTCTCGGCTCTTTAACAGATCCCCATGTAATTTTGATACACGTTCTCTTGGGTCTGGCAACTACAAAACAACTGCTGTAGCTTTCACTGGGGCAGCTCTTCTGCAGAATCCGTTTCATGAAATGGCCCGTTAAAGGTCTTCAAATATTTCCTTATTGTTGCAGGCTTCCAAGGTACCATCTTGAATGGCTTATTATACTCCTGCTCTTTCTTATGCTCCTTGGAGTGTATGTTTTTTATTAGGCCTTGCTCCTTAAGGATAGACTCGCTGTACCAGGCTTGTTACAATTTCAGCAGCCTTTCCTGTCACTTAGTCCTGTACACGGGCCATGGAACTTCAGGAATCTCTGAGACTTAATGTTATTTAAAAAGTGCCTCCTGCTTCTTCTCTAATTAATTGCAATCAGAAAGGCTAGTTGGTGGACACATGGTGTCACAGCTTCTGTGAAATACTGCCTGATGGCTATAAACATTGCCATATGTTCTCTGTGAAATATTGCCATAATCACTGGCAAGAGGAACAGCTGATAGGAGATGAAGGATTGGTTCTCTTCTCCTTTTTTGGCTTTGCTTTCAAAATCTGTGAAGCACTTCCTGATCCCCTTAGTGGTTTTTTTTTTTTTAATTGCTGCTACCCATAGCAGGCTTGTTTTCTTCAGAAGCATTATTTCAGTAACTTTTATCTTTCATGTTACAGCTGCCAGCAGTTGCTTTGCATATTATGTCCATTTGCTAAAACCACTACTTAATCAAAAGAGGCAGTTAAAGGGAGGTGGTTTTTTTTTCCCAAATTAAACAGATAATTTTGTTATAAAGCTAAACAGTTCAAAAACTAATAAGAGCTCTCAAAAGCTTGGCAGTCAGTGAACTACAAATGAGAAACCCCTTCTCATTTTTAATGAGGAGGTTTCTGTTCTTCACTGGAACGTAGGTAGAAGGACAATTGGGGCCGAGCTGCTCACCAGCTCTTGTTTGTGAAAAAGTGAAGTGTTCAGAGGTGTCATCTTCATGTTAAGGTGTTTATGGGGTTTTTTCCCCCCTCCTTTCATCATGAAAGAGGTGCCTGTTGCAGTTTGTGGCACCATCCAAAGGTGTTAGTACATGACACTATTTCCTCTGCTGATATAGCTTCGTTACACTATAGCAGCAGCCTACCAAGACATATCATCTTTTAGTAAAACAGTATATTTCAGATTGTTCATCAGCATTTCCAAAAAGCTTTCCATTGTGCTTTATCCCTGACGTTAAGTTTTTAACACTTTGGCCTCCAATACAAGGAGACCATTCATTAGAAGCAGCAATTCTCCCATTACTCCAACACAGCGAGACGCCTCAAAAGACTGTTTCCACAATAAGTGTGATTCAATAAGAGAAAGGCGGTGCATTAAGCATGTAAAGTGTTTTTGTGTCTCTGGTTAGAAGCACAGGGCTCTCGTGGAGATAGGCAAACAGGATTGATTGTGCTCCTTTTATTAGAATTGGTTTGTTTTAAGCACTGCTTTTCTGTCTCAGATTACTAATTCTAATAGGATACTTGCTAGCTCTGAGAAAAATTTTGTTTTATTAAAGCAACAAATGGTTTCATGTGCCCCTCTATACTTGGGGAGTTGTGGGCTTCTGAAGCAAGTTCTGTCTTACATGCACGGCTCAGGCTATTAAACTGTACACAGGTGATTGATCTCTTTAATAAAACCCTGTTCTTTAGTAAGGAAAGAGTGATAAACAAATGTACTTGTTTGTCCAGTGCTTTGGAGATTGCGGTAACGTGAGGACATCAAGAATGCCATTTTAATGAATAAGGTAGATGAAACACATCAATTTGGACTTCATTTTAAGCATGCCTGGAAACCAATATGCTTTAAGTTAATTTGATTCATGTTTTTCATTCGTTTGTAACACCATGTGCATTTTAGCAGAAAACGTTTCATACTTAGGCCAAGAAAAGATCTGGCAGGTGGAAGGTTCTGGCAATTTCTGCGTGAGGGCAGCGACTTTGCAAATCTGCTCTCCTGCAGCTTGCTGTGTCTCTGGCCCCTGCTGTGTTGGGAAGGACACACGTCAGGAGCGTGCCCGGGGCAGGCTGGCTGTGGAGCCGTGTGGTGCGAGGGATAGCTGCAGAGCTGCTCTGGAAAGCACGGGGCTGTACAGATCACTACAGCCCTGATGTCAGAGCTGCTTCGTTGTGCATTGTCAGGTCTGGTTGTTCATTCATACTGACGTTTTTCAGGAATAACTCTGCTGGTGTCAATAGTTACACTGATATACTTTTTAAAGCCAAGTGAGAGTAGAAATCAAGCCTTCATTTCTTTGCTATCCACAAAAAAAAGCATTCTTTCCATGGCAACCCGTTTCCATGGTACGTGCTGTATCGCCCTTCAGAGAAGCTTTATTAGAGACACATATACACACATGTGCTGTCATGTGAACGTGGTCACATTTTATAGCACTCTGAAGGAAAACTACAGTAAATTGTCTTCTTTTTTTTTAAAGTTATAGTACTTTTTTTCATTATACAACATGATGAAGGATTATTGCTGCCACTGCTCAGCAGTGTCACGGGAATGCAGTAAAATATAAGTCTTTCTACTGTTGTTAGAAGGGTATTCTTCAAACTGCTGTATTTACCAGTTCTTTAAGATCATTCCTATTTTCAAATGAGATTGCTGCCTCATATTTTAAGTTCTTGATTTCAAAGGTAACACTGATAAATGTCCTGGTAAGAAAGTCAGAGTGAGTCCTGTATGCAAAAGGATTACTTTTACTGTAGCCTGAGCTTGCAAAGGTAGGATGGTCCTTTTCAGTCACCTGCCCTGGTGCTTGTTTCTCTCACTTGGTCACTGAAGTTACAATTAAGGGGAAAAGAAATAAATCAAAAAGCTTGAAGAGAGTCTTAAGGGTTTGCCACATGTACAAAGGAATGTAGCTAATAGTACCTCTCTGATGGTGAAGTTGGGAATGAAGTAGGGTGAAGAAACATGTTTTGAGGATCTACATGTTGCCTTTAAAGTTTAGTTTCTTAGTTAATAGACCGAGAGCTTCTATACAAATTAGAGGATTTTACTTTGCTTTCAGATGTGATGACTGTCCTTTCATCAGGAGCAGGGTTCCTTAGCAGAGGCTGGGCTGGGTGCCCAGGCTGAGGCCCCATGGAGGATGCTCTGTGGGGCTATCTGCTCCCTCTGGTTTGCCTCATCACCTGGAGTAACTTTTAAAAATCACAGGGCTTGGGAGTTAAGGAACAGAAAGCCTCTTGCAGATGCTGTTGGCAACAAAGTACTATCGCACCTTTGACTTCGAGGTAACCTGTCACCAAATAGACACAGAATTCCTCAGGTCAGTAGCTAAATCCTCATGCGGGATGAACACTGTTGAAACAGATGAGGAGCAGTCTCTGCCCTGCTCTGCCAGCCTGCTGTGGCTGCAGGGCCCTGCCTGTGGGCAGCAGCAGCAGCACGGTTTGCAGTAGCAATGCATCGGATTCCACATAGTCATAGCGCCCTAACAACAACTGAAAATATGTTTTATGGTAGATGATGATAACTAAATGCTTATCCCATATATAAGAATTCAAATAATTGGAAATTCTTATAGCCTGGAACCAGCTGAGGCTGCTGGAAGATACCTTGATATTGAAGGTTAAAATCAATAGAGTGTGTTGTGGTTATTTCTCAAATGTCTGTTGTGTGTTTAATGCAGTGTATTTGTATTGTGGGCTCTCATTCCTGTAAATCTGAGGTCTCTCTTTTTGAATGAATGAGGAGATAAGCAATTGAATTTGAAAGATACTTTATGCAATAGAAAAGCAATTTGGTTTCTGGTTATCAAAGGGCAAGAAGCAAACCAGCAATTGAATGCCTAATATTTATAACCCTTATGTTGCCAGTCTGCCCTGTGCCTCTAAGCAGCGCTGGCTTTTGCTGTGCTTCCAAGGCCCTGTGCTTTCCTGGGTGGCCGTTCCCTAGCTGGACAGCCTACTGTGGTGTCAGAGTGGCTGTTGGCAACCTTGGAAGTGTTTCAGCATGTGTTCCCCTCTGCATTAGTGTTTTCCCCATGATTTTTGCAGAAGAAAATCATTAAGAGCAACAGAGGGGACATCTAGAACCCATCACGCCTCTGGAGGCAGAGCAGCATGGCTCAGGCTAGTGCTAGGTGGTAATATCTTTGTTTTGAGGTCTCTCAGGCTTTGCTGTGGTGGTTTGTCTCTGCCAGCAGCATCTCCAGCTGCCCAGTGCTGGGACAAGAGCAGAGTTATCAATTATTGCTGTTGTTTACATAGTATCATAAACATGTGTGGGAAGTCACTGGTAGGTAGTGAAAACGTCTGGATTTGACACAGATGTGGTATTTATGCCTTTAGCATTTTACTGCCGTTGACTTCATAGTTTTGGGAGATGTTAAAGAGGTAAAGTTAAAAGGTTCCATGGAAAGCAATGGTTGGGAGTCAACTTGCCTGGCTGTGTGTCTGTGATGTTGTGACTCAGGTGTGGGCTTCAGTAGCATCTTCCTTCCGAGACGCCTGTGATTAACCGCCTCTGTTAACTGAGTGTACATAAAATGTAATGACATGCGCCTTTCATGCCTAAAGTGTACCTTTGCATTAAAAAATGGAAAAGGAAACACACGAAAAAAAACTCGATGTTAGGAATCCTGGAATTGAGGAAATAATAAGAGTATCGTTTATATATGCAGGTGTTCATAGTGAATATAAAGGGTCTGCAACAACAGGAAAGGCTTTGTAAGAGGGACTAATCTAAGAAGGAAAGTGACATAATTGTCAGCAGTATAGCTTTACCCCAGCAGTTGTGGGCAGCAAAAGAAGGGGTATGTCTTGCTCAAGAATCTGAGAATTATCTGTCTGTCCTGCATGTGGATTGCAGCTGTTTTGAAGGCACCATCCTATGAGTGTGGCAGTAGCCTGGTAGCAGCCACAACTGTGCCCTGGTGGTGTCCATCAGTGTCCCTTCACTGTCACAGTAGCTTTAAGGTTTAAACTGTTGGTTTGTTTTTTTTAAACAAAAGCTAAAATTAAACAATGTGTTTTCTTTGTCACTTGTTTCTGATTTGAAAATATGTTTTTATTTCTGTAGTGATAACCAGTGTTCAGTTAGAGCTGACAAATCTGAGAATCACACTTTGTGTGCAGCCACTTTGCACAGAAGTCTAAACTCCAGGGCCATTTTATTTATTCTAGGCTGTTGAGTTAGCAGAGTTCTTTTTCTCTGAAAGGAGAGTTTCATTTTCTAAGAGAAACAATGGATTGTTTTACACTTCCTTCTCAAAATTCTTAATAGGTTTTAGAAAAATAGAGAGAAAAGTGTAAGTTAAGCTCATGGAAGTCAATGTTGGTGCATAAAAAGAGTGAATTTGCAATTGAGATCCACCGAGTGAATGGAAGCTGTGCACATTGCACTTCCAGTAAATTGCACATAAGAGATTTCTGTGACAGGTTCAATGTGATGCTTCTGTGTGTTTCATTATGTTGTTACTGCTTCTCTCTGATGATCTTATTTTTCCAATGGACACTGCAGCATGGAGGTGCAATAATATGTGCCAAATGTGCTGGCTGTTGTAAAGCCCGATTTCTACATCTGGTTACGAATATGATTTTACTGCTGCAGTGAGTGTGTGAATGTACAGGAGGCAGAGTTGTGCCAGGAGGCTCTTAGGATATGTCTGCAGCAAACTGTATTGCTGTAAGTAGTGAATGGCAGTGCTGGAGTGGATATTACAGGAATGCAGGTTCCTGTTTGCTAAATAATGTTTACTAGCATTGCCTCGGCTTACAGCTCTGAATTAGTAAATGGGGCACATTCCCTCAGTGCTCTACAGCAAAGGTTTTGGGTTTTTTTTTTCAAAGAAAATGAATGCATTTTGCTTATCCTTTGTCAATGGTAGTTACAAATAGAACTACAATTTCATGTAATAGCTATAAACCATTACTCTAATGGTTTGACAAATACCTGTGAGGATAGGCTGCAATATTTCATCTGAGAAAGGACTGAATATTAAATAAATGGAACCTCCCATTGGGTCTTGCTTTAACCTCCTACTGGTTTTGGAAGGTGAATTTAAGAGCTGAAAGCATTTTAGATTAAATGTTAGGGGAGAGGTTCAGTAAGACCTCGACAGCAGATTAGCACTTTGTGCTCGTAATAACAGTCCTTTCCCTCTTCCTATTATCACTTCAAACACGTCATTGCAAAGTGCAGAATTTAACTTGAGTCAGGTGTACACTTGTCTTGTACTGATCATCTAATAATTATGGGTATGGACAATTAATGGGGGTTTTTTCCTCTATTTTTTTCCCCATGCTTCTGATCACATGTAGGACTGAGAATTGGGATTTCCCTGTTACCTCTGTACATTGAACATTTGAATCCAGTTCTTGAGCCCAGTACCTCAGAGAGGAGGTTCTCAAGTCATGACCTATTTTGCTTTAGAAGTTAGAAATAATGAAGCTGTTAAAAATGTTTAACTTCAGACTCTCAATGCAAGCAGAGCAGGAGGCTACCCAATTCGATGGATGAGTTTCATTTAAATTCTGGAGCTTTTGGAAAGATGCACGTGGCATTAGTTGAACTTAGATGGGGGGAATAATGCCAGTGTGAAATATTGTTGTTCCACTGGCACGGGGGAGGAAATGAAATTGCTGTTCTGTAGCACGAACAATGAAACCCAAAAAACTATAGTGAGATATATATATATAAAAATCCTTGCACACATGTAAGAGGAGACTTTAGATTCCAGATCGCTTTAGTAACAGCAACAGCAAAACACCTATTGGAATATCAAAACCTTACAATTAATTATAAGGGGGGAAAGAGAAAAAAACATGCATGTCATGTCTGTTTTCATTTATACTTTTATTTTTTTTTTTACAAGAAAAAGCAATTTTGAAAGGATTTGATTGTTCAGGTTGTAGTTATTATAGTAGACAACCAATCAGAGGGCAATTTTTCTTTCTGGAAAAATGATGGTTATCAATTATGTCATACAGAACAATTAAAATACTTAAAAGTTTTCAGGTACCTTTCTTGAAATCAGAGTTTAATAAGTAGTGTAATGAACCGATAAACCAAACTGATAAGCAAATCTCTGCCACTGAAACAAAACTGCCACTGTCAAATTACCTGTTAATTTGCTGAAAACTATTTCTAATTCCTCCTCTGATAAATGGCAGCAGCTGGCTCTCACCCATCACAATTCTTATGAGTGAGATGATTCCTAAGGTGCTTTGATAAAAGCACACAGACCTAGCGAGCAGCTAACAAACTACCCTGTTTCTGGTTGAGGGATGCATAGCTGGAGAGAGGCACAAAGAGCTGCTCCCTGCTGAACCCTCCTGGATCAAGCAGGTAGCCAGCTTGCTCTGCAGATGGATCAGCAGTCGGAACAGCATGGTTCTGGTGCCCAGGTGCTTCAGTGGGTTTTTGTTCTTGAACTGAGCCAGAAGCCAATCTTTTGTAAGAAGATAGAGCAATAATGAGTCTTTCACAGATGTCTCAAACACAATTAGAAGCTAAATGTCTTCCTACTGTAGCAATAATAACATAGCATTAAGAGGTGAAGGACATCAACCCAGTCAAATGCAATTAAAAAAATCCCCCACTCTTTCTCCCTAAGTATTATTCATTAATTTGCAGCAGTGACCATGATGGGCTAAATGCTTTCTTGCAGTCATAATGTTCTGGTCTCTGCAAGGAGTGCATAATTTGACAGATGGATGTTGCTGGGGAAGGGTTGCAGAACGTAAGCAGGGTTGTGCTGATGAGGTGATGAATGGCAGTTAAATTGAGAGAGTGTGGTCAGGACTGGCTTCCCAGCCTGGCCTTGCCCATTCTGTGTTTTCACTTTGTTCTGTCCTGCGTCACTTTAACCTCTTGGTTTCACCAGTAAGTGATACACCCCCTTAGAGCCACTCTGTGTACGTGTCTTTTGTTCAGCTGTGAACAAGGCAGTGGGACACTGTGGCAGCAGCCTCTGTGCTGCTCAGGAGGACTGCAAGTGTCGGGGGAAAAAGGCAGCTGTTAGAAACAAGTGACCTGGTCTCTCAGATGTGGCTGTTGTCTGCTGACACCGCAGGGTCTTGCAGTGAGGTGCTCCTGTGGCAGGGGCATCTTCAGGAGCCGGAAAACGTGGGGCTGCAGCTGGAGCATGGCTGACTTTCAGAGGTACACCAAACAAGGCTGTAGCAGGCAAAGACCACAGTGTGAAAGGGAGTTCCCTCAGAGCATCTGCAATGCTAGTTAACGTGGGGTATTGAAGAGATGGAAGAAAGGAGAAACTTACAAGTGCCTGAAGCATGAATGAAGAAGTTAGCGTGTTGGATGTGAAATTATAACCTTGAAAGAAACAGATCTGGTGGGTGGAGGATAATCAATGCTGCCAGGTCATGTCAGCTTTATATGAAAGGTGAGAGGGATGTACAGTCTGGGGAGTGGCACAGTGCATGAAGCATTTTGTAAACTGCAGCAGCATAAGAATATAATGGGAGGAGAGCAGACCTACAGAATCTCTGTGGGCAGAAATCCTGTTCTCCAACAAAAACGTAGCGCTTGGATTGTGTTACTAGCCCGCCGCTCGGACCCATAATAGTGCTCAGGAGATATGAAATGAGAGCAGAGAAGCTGCAAATTCAGGACAGGCAGCAACCATGGGAGGTTTCAACAGGGGCCTCATAGAAACTGGATCAGGGCCCCATCAGGATGGGGGACAGAGAGGATGTGTCCAGATATGGAAAGTGTCTGCTTCCTAAAACACCTGGTGCATCCAGAAAAATGCTCTTCTGGATGTGGTCTGGAGTGGTGCACTGCAGCTGCTTGGTGATTAGTGAACATGGCGAGGTTAGGTTGAGCTCTCTAGCTGAAGGGGGCAGAATAAATACATGTGGCACATCATCCTTTTGGTTTCAAGTACAGGGTCTGCGGAACAATAAGGCAATTGTCCAACAAACAATGAGTTACTCCAAAAAGCAACCTGCAGGCTGTTGAAAACGCATGTATTCTAGTAAACTTATTAGAAGGTCCAAAATATGTCCCACAATAGAAAGAGAAACCAAAAGCATCTCCAGGAGCCTACCTCACTTGATAAATGTCAAAGGAGGGTGTGAGGGTACTGTGGCAAAACAGCCAGCTGCTGGAAAAGGGAAGGCCTGCTCAGATGAGCGGGAGAGCACAGTTTATAAGACATGCAGGTCAAACACAAACGGGAGACTAATAATTTCATAAAGAATTAGAAAAGTGCAACTCAAAGTATGTTCAAGCTGTTGGCAAGATCGGAGTCGGTGACTTTGATCATCCACTTGGATTGCAGCATTTTTGTCCACACGGTTGCTGGGGAAAGTCCTTCTCTTGCAGTGCAGCATGTTTTCATACTGCCCTGATTTTGGCTGCAATAGTTAATAGTATTCTTAGTAGCTGGTGCAATGCTGCGTTTTGGATTTAGTGTGAGGGAGATGTTGATAGCTCACGTAGTATAGCACGAGCAGACCTGGTTCCTCTGTGCAGGAAGGCCTTATGAGATCGTGTTGGGGAAAGTCAATTATTCCCTGAGCTAGAAACTTTGTGATGCTGTTCAGCTGAGGGGAGCATACGCACATCTTGTGTACCATTACAGTCATTTTTTAATTGCTGAGTTTATTAAATTAGAGATCTGTGTGAGCTGCAGATAAAGTACTGTATTTTATGTACTTAGTACCCATATGGGTTATTTCAGCTTCATTATTTACTTGTCTGACTTCATCTTTGTTTTAGAGATATTGAGTAATTCCTATCCTTTTCCCCCACTTCTTTCCCTTTTCCCATCTTGTTAAGTGATCTGATCACAAAATGGATTTGGATGGAGATGAGATGTGGGATGGCTGCTGCTTGTGCTTGATTAGCTGTGTCACTGAGTTTGGAGACAGACAAAAGCATTAACCTTGGTGACTGAAATTTGTGCAGCTCATCACTTCTGGTCCACACACCACTGCCAAGGTTGTTTGTCATCTTGTGCACAGGATTGCGACGTCGCTTGTAGGATCGTTGTGTGTAAAGCTGCAGGTTGTATTTGCAGGCCTGACCTAAATGTCAAGGTGTTTGTGTGGAGAAAAGTTTGGTAAACGGTGGGTCTGTTACTTCACCTGCAGTAGCTCCGTGATTCATCACGTGCCTTTGTCACGGTCAGTTCTTTCCTGTGCAGGAGGATGCTGGAGGTTGCATTCTGATATTAAACACAGCGTTTTTCTCAGCACCATTACCACTGGAAGTGAGTTCTCACATAACCCTCTGTAAATCTGAATTCATTCATTCTTTCACCAATTTTAGTTACCCAATTCTTTGCTTTCACAATTCACAATCAAACCCCAGCTTTGCTGTGCTGTGATTGCAGGGAGGCAGCTGCAGACCTGAGCAAGAGGGTGCTCAGGCTTTACCTACTGGGAAGGAGATGCAAGAGTTTATAAGAAACACCACCGCTTGTGCCCCCCCTCAGTCATTTCTGCCACTTCTCCTTCCCAAATGAAGACTGCCCTTTATGATGCCATTTGTTGCTTCCTTTTGAACAGCAATCCCATGCCACTGTAGTTGTGAATAGTTCCTGGACCTTGCTGAGTCTTTGAAAAGAGCTGCTTTAAAAGCAACACCTGTTTGTTGCGTTCATCTTTCGCCACAGCAGTGACCTTGCTTACACCCCATCTTCTTATGGTGTATTTTCAGTGTCTTTGATCTTCAGTGCATTTGTTGGGGAATGGCAGTCTGCATAGTGTAAGAGGTAACAACTGACAGATGAAGATAGGAGCAGGACTAGTGCTAGCTTGTTCTTTTAACTTGGGGTTAATTGATTATCCTGAAGAGTCTACAGCCTGGAAAGGCTTAGCTGACTGGCAGTAACTGTATCCAGTGTTTGTGCTCATGCCTTCTAACCCTGCTCCCTCCACCAAATCATGCTTGAGATTAAGATATAGGTTTTTCTAGGCTGCTGGGGTTGAGGCAGCCTTGGTTGGTTTGTTCTTCTGTGTTGAGGTTAACAATAGTGTCAACTTTCCCAGCCTGACTTCAGGAGAAAGGTGGAGGAGTTGAGCTGATGGACTATGACTTTTCCTCCCTGAACCTTCATATAAACCACTGGTTTGCTCCTTTCACAGAAATGGAGCTGAGGAACAACCCTTTGAGTAAACTGTTGTTTGTATACAGATCATTGAGGAAAGGGTGAGAGGTTGTGATAACATCTGTGTGTGTCTTTTCTCCTGCTGGTATCTTGTTGGCCCTTTGGTCTTTTGTTCGGTCTTAATTTGGTAATGAGCTGAGGAGATAAGAGTTCCTTCAGCGGTGTGGTTGGTGTGTCTTATGTATACTGTGTAACACACAGAGCTGAAATGATAGCATAGTTCTCTGTTAGGGAGTACTGTTACATGGAATGAGAAGCTGTGCCTGTGTATGTTTTATGCTAAAGAGATGATTAAAATTCCCTTTTTCCTACGTTAAGTGTTTTTAAGACCCCTGTTACCATCGTTTGTTAGGACACTTTTGCATTAGAAGATGTGCTGGTTATGGTCAACTTCTTGTGCCATTAGGAATTCAGAAATTACAAAGTGAAGGTTTGCACAAACTTTCTGCTGTTGCTCAGGATTAAATCACATTAAGGAGTGGAAGTGTTTGTACTGCCTCAATGATTAGTGTTTTTTTTCCTCAGTGTTTTTAGGACATGTCATGCACTAGCTAAGGATTGGTGAGCAGAAGGCAGAGCATGAACACCTCCATTCTGGATGGTGAGTGTAAATGGCTTGTAGCTACTTCATGTGCTAAGTAAGAACCAAACCTGAAATACTTAAACATTCAAAGATGGCTTTTTGGTAGCCATCAGATTTTAATGAGATGAGACAAATCTCTATTGTCACTATCAAATAATATTTACCTTGCCTTTAGTTGAATGAAATGGATATTAAGAGGCCATAAAAAGATGAAACAGTGGAAGGCTCTTGCTACTTACAAGAGAAGAATGTTATTGATATCCATTTATTAATGAATTAAGTAGCATTTTCTTATCTTTAGGCTAGAGTTAGAGTCACATGTGTATGAGTCCAAACCTTTTTTACCATAGTTTATTTCATTTCTGCTATTAACCCTCTGAACTTTGCCGTACAAATGCAGGGTGTAGAGCTGTAACAACTGCTATTTTTGCTATTTATTGTGCACTGACACTGTATTTAGATGCTATACTCTTTTTCTTCTCAGTGGTACAGGGATAGACTTTGCCAGCTTCTCGGGTATTGCTTCCTGTCAGTAGTTAAGCGCCTTTTGTGTCTGGTTATTCACTTTTATTTGGTTCTGTTTTGCTAGAAAGAAAGAAAAGCATTCACAAATTAATCAAATTTAGTCTTTGCAGAGATGGTTCCATTTTCTCATCCTTTGAATGTTGTTCTAAAAGCATCTGATACACTCAAATGCACACTTGTGTGGTTGGTTTAGAATTAGCCTTTGCTGTTAAGGCTTGTTCTGAAGCAGATAGTCTTGCCGCAGACATCTTCCTGTTGAAACTCTTCCCGTTGCACCACTGTTTGCAGTACAGGCACTAAGGCTCATACTGATGATTTTAGCAAATCATATTGCACTACTGATTCCAGCAATTCAACGAAAATGCACAATACAGTGTTTTCCTGACTGCTCCCACCCATTCTGATATCTGCATTCATAAACAAACCTTCATGATGGAGAAGATACATTTTCTTAAGAGTCTCTCCCTTTTCAAAAGTCTGAATCAAAACTAGCTTGTCATATCGACTAAGAGATAAACTTGATGTCTGCTGGTCCATCTCCTTATACAGACACATTCTGACACAGTGTGTTTGAGCGCTAATAATGACATTAGAAGATGTAGGAAAGAGATCTAATTCGGCATGCAGAAGTGACTTCTCTGTCATCTCCTATTTTCTGCACAATTGACAGCAGATACTTGGGGCTGAATTTTTCTTTCAGGTCAGATTTCCAAGGCATGAGGCTGTCTGTTAGAAACAGATAAGACCAAAACCAATACCCAAGTACTTGTTGCAAGTGTCAGTAGTGCTGAGAATTTTAAAAGGCTTCTTCAGCTTTCTGTTTATGAATGAACAACAACATGTATTTCTCTGGCAATGAAATTCAGCCAACAGCCCCATGTCAGTGTTTGAAATTTCTCACTGGGAAGATTTTGTAAGGGTAGTCTTACCTGGGAAGGATAAAAATTGTTTTCAACTCATGTGTATCTATTTTATTACACTATCTAGCCAATATAGTCTAACATTCTGTAAAGAAATCAAAGTAAGTACAAATACCCTCATAATCCAGAAAGGGAAGCTACATTTCAAGCTTTCAGTATCAGATGAACTTACATGTGTACCTCATTCTCCATGTACAAGACACTAAAAAAGAGTAAGAAAAATATTATTTGAGGTAAAACTTAAGAAAACCCCTTTCCAGTGACACCATGGACGTTTCATACACAGTTGGTTTTCAAGCAGCCTATTTCACATCTCATTTCTTCCTTTCAGGAAAAAAAACCAACCCAAACCAGATAGGCTATTTCTAGCTTTCTGTTGGTGGATGTTACTAACAAAATTAGCCCTGCAAAACTTTGATCAAAGGGCATCTGTGAAGAACAGCTTCTAAACAGCCTACTTCTGCACCACTGCCTCAACAGTTGTGGCGAAGCACCACGCTGTGATGATCCGAGGCTGCCTTATCTCCAGCTTATGAATGCTGAGCAGTATCAGGTCCCTGCCAGCCTCTCAGCCTTGGTCCTGATTCACAGTCTTTTCTGTTTGCTCATGTCTTTTGCCTTCTCTTTCCAAAGCAGGTTGAACTTCTCAAAGTCATAGCATGAGACTGGCAGCAGTGGGTTTTCTAATGGAAGTTTTTCTTTGCTCTTGTGTGCAGAGGGTAAGTGATGTAGACTGAATGTTTTTGAAAGTTGCTTTTCTAATGGTGTAAAAGTGTATGTATCAAACATCTGGAAGTACTGTTGTGACAACAGAAAGGAAGTCTACCTAGCTTTGTATCAGCTCTCTGTCTAGGAATGGATGAATGGATGATACCCAGGAAACAACAAAGAATGGCTCAAGAGTACAGGTGTCCTTCCCTGGTGCTTGTTACAAGGCATCCTGATGTGCTGCCCCTCCCGCTCCTTACTGGTACCTCGGGACTTCCTCAGCCCGAAGGACATTTTTACATGTAACAACTTGTGATAAATTTTCTCCGGACGCTTCCCAGCCTAGATAGATCTTATCACCTCATTGGTTCCCTCAGTTTAATTACTCAATGGATGAAGTGGCATCTCTTGATACTACCTGTTTCCCTTTTTGACCCTCGTTCTTGTGTTGGAAGAGATGGTGAGCAGTGATTTCCCACTTGCTGTCTCTGTCACCTGTCATTGTGTACATGTTTGTCACCACCTCTGTTCTCTTCACCCAGGCTGAAGCTTTGTGATCTATCTCATCTTACAGACAGAATTTGTTTTGCAGCTTTTGCCTTTCCTCTTATATCTTCTAGCTGAAAGACTTGGCAATACAGATGCATGCGATAGTATCTTTTTTTGTTCTCCGTTCCTTCCCTAACACTTTCTAATGTGACTGCTACAGAACATTTGGAATAGCCTTAACATTTTGGTGGTGTTATTTAGTATCACTCCAAAGGCTCTGTCCTATTGGGTGATGGTCAGCTCGACCCCATCGTTATGTATGGAAAGTACTCTCTTTTCTCTAACCCTTGCTGCCCAGTGAGTATCACTTCACGTTTTTCTGATTTTAAGTTTCTTTTGCTCTGGCTCATGATTTCCAAGTTATTTAGGATTGTAAGGAAAGGAACGTTTTCAACAGACACGTTCACATCCCTATCCGCTGTCTTTCCCAACTGTTTATGAACACTTTGTGTTTCACAAGCTTGAGCACACATCCCTGCAAAACCCTGCTAGAGATCAACTTATAAGTTGTTCTGTCTCATCATTGAAACAAAAGCAGCAGCATCTGTTTTCTTCACCTCTGTCATGTGCACCCTAAAAAGCTGTCTTGTAAATCCAGTTGTTCATAACAGTAACAGAATTTGGAGAAAGCATGTGTTCACATTGCTCTGGGCTGTCAGGTGTAAATTACACCCTTTGGTGTATGACAGGACCCTGCTGGAACACAGGTGGAAGTTCCACATGGAACAACACTGAATGTACAGGAGTCGTGCACTGGCAATAGAGCAAGAAGTGTCTGAACTGAAGGCCACAGTCTACTGAAGTATAATAGATTAACTTCACAACTTGGTCTTGTGGCTACAGTCTGAAGAGTGACCAGTTATGGCACAGATGCTATTGGCACTAGTTCAGACTCTTGTTTGTTGGGGAATCACTGTGCAAAACCACATCTTTTTTTGTCCTCCACTGGAAAAACATGCTAACTTGAATTTACATACCCCAATTAATTTTGGAGGTTTAACATTGATCCAAATTCTATATTAAAAATCGTATTTAAAGTATTTCAGACGGAATCTTTAAGGATTTGGTGTGAAGTTGATATTTTGGCCGTGTGTTTGCTGGTGTGTTCCTTGCTGAGCAAAAAAATAAATGCCTTTTTTTTTTTAATCAGAGTGGGGTGGGAGTGGGAATGTACAAGAACTATGGTTTGATGCAACAGACACTTTTGCTTCTCCTCCGCTCTTCCCCTGCTGGGACGGTCTTTGAAAAATATTGAAGTTATTTTGAGATTTTGATAAACAATCCAGGAAATTGGAAGTTTTCATTTTGACAGTTTCAAGATGAAGTGTTTTAACTTTCATATCAAAACTAATTTTTCAACTTGAAACATCTTTTTAGAAGAGGCAAAAAGCAATCTCTTGTGGAGATGACTGGTCTTGATCACGGGTGATGTCCTGTTGGATTATCAGTTCTGGGAAAGTAGCTTGGCTACTGCTGAAGATGTATCTGCTCTATACAAAAAAAATGAAAGGTTTTGGATTGCAGTGAAGTATTTTTCATAATCAACTAATAACAGTAAGGAAAGGACAGGAAAAACTATATGGAGTTCAAGAGCATCAGGATTAATGGTGCTGCGAGTTGCTGCCCACATAAGGAGAGGAGCGTCCCTCCCAGCAGGAGGAGGGGGAGGACATGCCCCTCGCTCTGCGCTCATCAGCAGAGCTCAGGCAGACCCACATTACAGCAAATCCCCCTGCTGATGTGTTTCAAATAGGAGGCCTGAAGCTGACTTACAATATGCATATTAATTTGCATCCATCTCTAAGTTAAAGTGTTTAGAGTTCTTTCTCAAAGTGCTTTTTAAAGCTAAATTGTGAACAATTGACTCGGCGGGTTGTGGTGGGTGCAGGACCAGATACACAACAGCAACACAGCATGGGAGTGTCTATTAAAAGAGAGAATTTACCTGCAGAAAGAATTTACCCTCTTGCTGGGAAATGTAATGTAGGAACAGTGAAGTGGTTTTTACTAGACCAGTATTTTGGGCTGGTAAACAATTATCATCTACTCAAATGGCATGGATGGATCAAAGTAGCTAATGCCATGCTGGGATGTTGTTTTACAACCCTATACATGTCAAATGTCATTATTAGGGCAGAAAGCTTACGCGTGATGCATATTTTTTAAATTCCATGGTAAGGAATAGAAATAGTTGCGAGATAGTCTCCTCATGAACACGGAGTGTGTGGCCAGGCGACTGCGTGAATAGTGCACAGGGTATGGCACAGATGAGGTCATAAACTGTGGAAATGTGTTCTCTCAGTAAATTTCTTGCTGTAATACAAATCCATTTCTCTTGCAAGCATGTATTTACAGGTTTGGGAGGGTTTTTTTACTACTGTTATCTTGGACCATGCTGTGCAAAGCAAGTAACAAGAGAGCTACTGATGAGACTTGAGTAGAAATAAAATGCTAATGACTTCTCATATGACTGTGGTGAGCCGGGGTTACCCCCTGTCTGTGTTCAGCCTGGCCTCAATCAAGAGGTTCCAGCCAGAGCAGCCACTTCCAAAACCTGGTGATTCAGCACGCTGAGGAGCAACGTCCTAATCGCTCAGGTTGGTTAAAAGTGGCTCGTTCTCTCTGGAACCTGACTTGCCACTGAGCAGCCCACTCTGCCTTCTCTGCGCCTGGGAATCGGCATCACTGCTCCGTTGCTGCCGCTCACAAGGGACCTGACCTCTTTGTTCCTTCCTCTGTTGCCTCTTACCAACCAAAAAACCTAAGTGTAATAGCAATGGATGGCGCCAGTGCTCCACGGCAAAGTTTCCTCTCTCTTTTACTTCACTCCCTGCATCCTCCTCGCCTCATGTGGGAAACTGTGGGGAGTGCTGAGGGGGCTGGGCACTGCTTTTGTGGAGACCACCTTGAAAAGTTGTGACAAAGCTGTGTTGTTTGGACTTTGCTGAGTAACGCTTGAGAGTTTCCAGGAGGACTTACTGCTGGTCTTTGTATTCTGATGCCTAGATGCCCGTTACACGGATGTCCTAAACTTTCTGTCTGTAGCACGGTAATTGACTCTTTTGCTGTTTTGTTTTTTACAAGGTTGTTATGACTTGGACTGCTTTTCTTGTGACTTGTGAGAATGGCAAGTGGTAAGCCACCAATATTGCTGCCCATGAGGGTTTGTAGTTTTAGAAGTAATCACTCTGTGGCCGATGTAAATTTTGTAATGAGAAATACTAGATTTATGACTGCAGGATTTCTCACAGACTGTTTTATTGCTTGGAGGAATTGCTTTCTCTGTTGGGAAAATCCATCATTAGATGTCTGCCTCAAATGTTTTGTGGACTGTTTATGCTTGGAGAATGCTAATGCAATCACTGAAACAATAATGATGATTTGAGATAGTGTAATTGTTCCCCTTTCCTTCACTCTAGACACAGAATTAGCTGCCGGTCAAGTTGGCGTAGGTTTGGAAGGGGACTTTGCAGCTGGAACGTGAGCAGTTGCAACATCTGATGTTTGTGGTGTTGCCCCACTTTCTAGGTTTATTCCACTCTGTCGATTTTTGTCCACAGTAGTTGAGAAGAGGTTGTTTGGAAGAGTGTAAGATACGCCACCACTGTCATGGTGACAACAGCAATTGCTTCTGAGAAAAACCTTTACTCCTGGAACTCACTGAGGAAAAAAATACTGCTTGCCAGTGCAACAGACGTCCTCAGGCAAGATGTTGGAGGGAGAAGCTCTGCTTGCTGTTGCTAGGGAAGCTCACACCTTAGAGATGCTAACTTCTCAGAGGTGTGGGGATTGAGGTGTTTCTGGGCATGTCTGCTGGACGTGGAAACTCTGGGGCCTACCTAGCTTTTGTGATGCAGGGTTAGGTAATGTGAGTTTTGAGCACTACAGTTGAAATAAAGTGCAGCTACCCGACACCTAAGTCTGTTGTGAACCTGTGGCCAGTGTTTGCTGTGGGCATGTGCTCTCCCATGTCTCGTGAAGCAGGTCCTGCCACATGGCTCTGCTGTGTGGCGCTGGGCAGCGGGCACTGCCCAGGGATGCTGCAGCTCCCCAGGCTGCTGCTGAGCCAGCGCTGCGTGAGCATGGCTGAGAGGCACTGGCTTTACTCTCACTGTTACTCCTGTGTAATGAAGAACTGGTATGTTGGCCTGGGAGCCCTAGACAATAACTGAATGAACATTGCTGTTATTGTAGGTGAAGCAGAAGTTGCTGTTATGCACGATTTTATATCCTGTTTATTTGCTCTTTTACTGAGAGCAGAAGATGTGTATGCTTTTGTATTTAAGTGAAGGTAATCATTTCCGGTTAGTATAATTTTGCCAGCTCTATGCCAATAGCATATGTCTGCAGAGAAACTGCTTCAGTCAGCAAGGTCTTTCATTTGTGGGTCTGTCTATAAAAAGAAATATAATGAGAGAATGATCTTAGAAACACCACGCTTTGAAGCACCACCATGTCACCTCTAGCGCCTGAATTTCTCAAAGATGTTTTTCTTACATGTGCTCCAGCAGTGCTGCAGGCAGGTGTCTCATGTCACTGACAGCAGGGTAGAGAGAGAGGTGGGAGCTCTTCCCCCATCTGAGTGACTTGCCCAGTCCTTTTACACCCTATTATACCTCATTTTGGCTCCATGTCTGCTTTCAAGGCCCTGACTGAAGCCCCTGTATCACTGCTGCTTCTGTGAAGCTGCATTGGTGCATGGATTCACATTTCTTTTAGTTTCCTACTTTCTGTGCAATAAGTGTGCTCTGGGTGGAAACATATGCTACTGAAGAATCACCCGTGATGTGTTGGAGTTTCAAATCTTTGTCTGATTTGGCATATTTTTGCTTGTTAATGTAATTTGTTTCTGCACTGCTGATCTTATTCTTTATTGAAACAGCACATTTGTGTGTGATTCAAGTTCATTTCTGGAAACCAGTTTCAATGACTTTCATTTACTTAAACTATTAAAATAGTTTAAAATGTGGAGAACAGGACCACTCTCGCTTTCTATTCAAATTGCTGCTCTAACCATTGAAATAGACTTGGAATAGAATATCTTGGGTTCTGCTTGACCTGATTCAATGTAACTGTTAAAAAGTAGAATTACTAAAAAGATAGTCAGATGCAGTCCCTATTTGGTTCAGGCTATTGAAATGGGAATGATACGAGTTTGCCACAGCTATTAATATGTTATTAATCCAGGATATATTATGTGTTGCTTTTAAGTCTTATCTGAAGGACTGGATATCCTTTTGTGATATGTTCTTTCGCTTTTTTCTGTATGCTGGTATTTTGTAGATGAGCCATTGCTCAATATGTAAAGTCTAAATGGCTCTTCTTGTTTGATCAAGTACCATGTTATTGAATGTATTGCAAAGCGACTGTATCCTCTGCACATTAAATTTGAGTCTGGTGCTTATTACAAAAGCCAGACTTTTCAGATGCTAAATATGTGCTATATCTTGCAAACTAAAAATGGTGGACTCCTGACAGTTTTGAGCTGTTGAGGCTAAATGACTCTTACGTCCTTCTTTCTCTCTTTTGTCCATATGGTTTCTATGCTAGGCTACAGTCCCTTGCAGTGTGGAATATCCCTGTGGATCTAGATGGTTAGGAAGCAGTAATGCCATTACAGTTTGGTTTTTTTTGACTCAGGGCTTTTGTTATTTTGACTTTGCTTATGAAATATCACTGTAGAAATAAGTTCTTACTATGGTGATAGCTCATTTAGTGTCTTTGTTTTGCTGTAGAAACTTCCATCACGTACTTCTAAGTTGTTATCGTGTGTGCTATAATCTCAGGTTGTTCAAGATCAGTTCTGCCTTTCTTTTTCTGAAGGTGGGTTTTCAAATGCACAAAGGGCAGTTGCTAAATCATCTACGGGGAGCAATCATTTCTGTGATGTTTCCTCATAAGTGTGAAGCTCAAGCCTTTTTTTGGATTCATTTCTCCTGACGAGAACCTTGTAAGATAATTGCATCAAAATGAAGGATTGAAACCCTCTTCTCTGCTTTTTATGAGTGTTCTCTCTTCTAAAAATTAATTTATTTCAGAAAAAAAAATGCCCTGTGTGCCTGGGTTATAAATTTGTGTTGACAACACTGTTGATGAGAACTTTATTTCCGTGATTTAGTCACACTGAGATAATTAAAAACTGTCCACTCCTGTTTTTCTACATTCAGTTCAGTATGGCACTGGCAGCAGAGGCACAGTCTAGTTCTTCACCCTGTCCAGTGTCCAGCTTTTTATTCATCAAGATTAATAACAATCAGAGAGATCACTTGTAGAGGAAGGTATTGAATGCCCTTGAAATGTTGGATTATGTCTGAAGAAGTCTAGTTTTACTCCTCACTGTCACAGCATGTAACTGACTGTTTTGTTATCAGCCCACCTCTCCCTTTGCTGCTGCTCACTTGGAGAAGGTGGGTTCCATTTTCTGTAATTACTGCAGCTGCCCAGTGAGAGATCAGGGTAACGTGCACATGGAGGGACTGGAAAGTGGGACGTGAATTTGGAGGTTTGACCTGGAGAAGTTATGTTTCTTGATACGTGGGTGCTAATGTTTCTTGTCCTTTTCCCAGCTTGCTTGTATTTGTCTACTCTGCCACGTTCTCCATGGCCTTAAGAAGGAGGCCAGCCAGCAGAGATCTTTAGCATCACTAGTACATTTCTCAAAGGCAGCAGCTGAAATGATCCGACACTGGCTCTGTTTAAGGCTAAATTGTGCATATTTATCCTTAGCTGAAAAGGATCATTAGATTATGCCCCATGCTCATACGAAATCGATAGTAACATGTGCAATGAGCCTGTCCTCTCTTTTGTAACATCCTGGACTCAAGAATTTGACACAGAAATAGGGCAAGATATGAAGCAGAGCGCGTACCTTTGAGCTGGGGGACATGCACCATAAATCAGGATATGTGTGCATAATTGTAAGATATCAGAACAAGTCCCAAGGGTATTTTAGCATTGTAAAATGTTAGATAGACCTGCTTTCCCACAGAGCATTATCCTTCTCGTTTCTCCATTCCTAGATACCAGACGGTTTTGTTGGCTGGGTTACTTGACACGATAGCCGTGTGATAAATGGCAACTGCAAGAGTATCCTGTGTTTAATTGCACAATCAGAATTTAAACCTTCTGATTAAATTGTGCAAAGCCTCTGAACATATTTTGGGAAGGTAGCTTGACCTGGATGAATGACAGAATCGTTTTGTTTGGAAAAGACCTTTAAGATTGAGCCCTACCATTAACACAGCACTGCCAAGTCCACCACTAAACCATATCTGTGTTCCACATCTACAGGATTTTTAAATGGTGATGGGACGATGACTCAACCCCTTCCTTGGGCAGCCTGGTACAATGCTTGACAGCCCTTTTGGTGAAGAAATTTTTCCCAATGTTCAGTCTTGGGGTCATTTCCTTTTGTCCTATTGCTTGTTCCTTGTAGCGTGATGCTGTCAGTGTCTTCTCCCAACCTCTTTTCAGATATTTGTAGAGAGCAAGAAGATCTCCCCTCAGCCTCCTCTTCTCCCCATTCCCTCAGCTGCTCCTTGTTCTCCAGACCTTTCCCCAGCTCTGATGCTCGTCTCCAGACCCTCAGTGTCTGTTTTGCAGTGAGGACCCCAAAACCAAACATGATATTTGAGGTGTGGCCTCACCAGTGCCACGCTCACACAAGCAGGGATGCTGTTGGCCTTCTTGGCTGCCTGGATGTGCTGCTGGCTCAGTCTGCCAAGCTTTTCTTTGCAGAAGAGGGTCTGTACGAAGAAGTGCTTACCTGCTGTTGCAGTGCAACTCTCCACTGCTGCTGCAACACCTGTAATCCTCTCGGTGAATTTCTGAACAGGAGTTGCCTGCCGTCCTTTTTTTTTTTTTTTTTTTTTTTTCCCAAGGTGAAAATTTTAATGTCTTTTAATGTGTTTCTAAAGTTCAAAATGAAAGACCACAGTACTGATATAATTATTTGAAAGCCTCTTATTCTGATATACTTCTACCTTTTGTGGAGCAACTAGCTGTCATTTAGCTTGATTTAGCAGATTTACTCATATCAGTTAATTGGATAATGAGCCACAGGCAAGCTTTAGGTATCTTAAGAGTTTTATCCTTTCTTCAGCATTTGCTGCAGGAGAAAACAATGTATAATCTTTACCCAAATGTTCTAAAAATACATATCTGTTTCAACAAAATGATGTCACCTCGACTTTGTTGTTGCCATTCTGTATCATCCTCAAATCGATCGTCAGGTTGTTCTTCACGTGTTATTTGAACAGTGTAAGGACAGTCTCATGCCTTAAAAGGGGGAATCCACTCATGATGTCTGGACACTCGCAGCTATTGCAGGTTGTGTAGCTTGCATCAGTAGTTCTGTGGGTGTTTATTTGGAAGGCATTTTAAAAGTGAATCACGAAGCTAGCTTGCTGTCCTTTTATTCCTTGATCTGATAGATGAGAGAAGTTGAATTCACAATAGTCTTTTTACTGCTCAGGATGGCTGGGTGATTTATTTTTTGGGGGGGGGGGGGGTGCTTTCAGGCCATGTTACCAATGGTTTGCAAATATTTTGAGATAAAAGGTGCTATACCAACTAATGGGAACACTAAGCAATATGTGTTCCGAAAACAGATTTTATCCACCACTGAAAAATAAATGAAAGAAAATACTTTGCAAAGATATTAAACATTGAACAGCCTTAAAAATATCTTTTTAATTACTAAGTGTCTCATTTCCCTAACAAAATAGGCTTCTGGATTAATTTTTGGAAGATGTTAATTTTTATGCAATGGTAATATTCCTCTTCAGAGTTTCACATATGCTGAGAATAACATCAAAACACTTTAAAATTCACGTTATGAAGCACCGGGGATTTTTGGTTTGTTATTAAATATGGTACTTGTAGTTTTGTTGTTGTTTGAATTGTTATTTGACTCGTGTCTGCCTTTTAGTGTTGTGTTCCTGCCTAGGTATATCAGCCAGTTTAGTCATACTAAGCCCTGCTTGTTTTGACAAGAGAATACAGCTCTCAGCAGCAGTTCAGCGTTTCTGGGCTTTTCACAGGGTAGGTGGACTTCCAGGGTTCCTGGAGTGCCAAGTCCTTTGCATCTTAGAGAGAAGCTCATCTGTGAGCAGATGATGTCAAAAGGTATGTGTCACGTTACATACTGTTAGTAATTTCTGGAGGTCTGAAATATCACACGTCCTGTTGCAGAAGAGCTGGAGGTATGACTTTGGAGTCTGTCCATGTGAATGAGTCTGTTTTTGAGTGAACTGTCCAAGGTTGTGCTGAGAGTAAATCAAACACACATCTAAAGAGCAGGAGTAGGACCTTTTTAAAATGTAAATTACTGTTACTTGTTTCAAGGCATGTAAGTCACCCACATTCTCACGTGGAAACGTAGAGCAGTGAGAAATCTTGCAGGAGGCTTAAGCTAGACCTTGAAAATGGAGGGCGAGGGTTGTAAGGTTGTAATCTGCATCTCCCAGCCATCAGTATTTTTTCTCTTGAAGGGATTAATGAAACTCTTTAAAGCTGCATTTTGTGACAGCCCGCAGGATATTACTGAGGGCTCATGAACTTGTCAAAGCTCATAAAACGTGGACCTGCAGGAGTGATGTTGTTGCTTGGTGAGTTAATATGGAGTTAGTCCTTTTGCGTGGTGCTAGGAGGAAAAAAATGCTGCAGTAGATACAGATGGAGATGAAAATGCAGGACCCTGTGAGACTCTGCCCACTGTGCTGGTTCTAAATTTGTTTTGGACAAATTGGATTTGTTGCTCTTCAGTTTTCCTTCTGAAAACTCTCTTGTGACTTTATTGTCCACTGAAGTGTTTATTGACTGAGAAGTACTTGCATTTTAGTGATGGATATGGTGATCCGGGTAAACACTTCGGAGCCTTCGTGATGCAATATGCTGTGTAAGTGTTTGTGTCATTTTATGATGGAGTGGGCAGAAGCTTATTTAAATAGAAAGTAGAATAAAAACCCCACAATTTCAGCAGCCATTAGTTTCATTAAAGCTAGTACAAAGATAAGAGTTCAGTGATTTGTGGATATATACAAATGTCTTAAGGTAGAAAAGTAATACAGAATCCAATGCCATTATTGCTGGGAGAAGTGCCAGTGTTCTCATTATTTTTAATGACTTCCAAACCAGGTCCTTAGTGACTGATGAGGTAAGCAATTTCAGATGGGAAATGTGATATCCTCAGTGCTGGAAGGTGCTGAATGCCTTAGTTTTTTGGGGCTACAGCTGCGCTTGGGATGCTATGAGAGGGAGCAGACAAATTGTAGGTTGAGGGCTGTCATTGCCACTTCTTTAGGAAAGAGGGAAGAGAAAAAAGAATTTTTTTGTTTGGTTGTTTAGTAAAACAGAACAATCTAAATGGTGAAAATTGTATGTGATGACATAGCTCCTGAACAAACTTCCGCCACTGCAGAATGATACTAAAGAATGGTGCTAAAGAATATGGCCACAGCTCTTTGGATTTTATCCCAATATGAGGAAAAAAAAAAAAAGAAGAGCCCAACCCTCCACTTCAGGAACTGTTTCTGTTTATTAATAAAGATAAGCATTTTAGGAAGGTTTGGAAGTTGTTGTTAATGAAGTGATGAGTGTGAGAGGTGCTTACCTCAGACACGAGTGGCCTGTGGTTTCCATGTGCCCAGCATCTGCTGTCCTGCACCGCAGAATGTGCTGGAGAGCTGTGTGTCTCTGAAAATCCCCCAGCACTCATCTGCTGGAAGGGAGGCAGTGCCTGGGTGTCTTCTGCTGTGTAGGAGGGAGTTTGCAGAAGCAGCTTCTCCAAGAGAGGTCTTGGGGAAGGATCCCAGTTTGAAACACCCATGACTGCCCACGGGGCTGCTTGGCTCTCTGGGCGTTTAAGCAAGACATGTGAGTCGGGAGTGCTGAACACGACATCAGGGGCACAGCAAACACCGTAAGGGTTTTCATGGTGAAAAAAAGGGTTTCTGCAGGAACCACGCTCCTAGTTTTCACTCATGCATGTACTTTTCTGTATTTTGGACAGGAACCGCTTTGCCACATCTAGCCCGGGCAGTGAAGCCTACTCACTGGCTGTCTGACCTCCGGACAGAGTATGCCTCATTCTCCCTTCTGGCTGGGCACATCTGCATGGAAACTGTTCCTATTGTGCCAAGTATGTCAAAAATTAAAATATGGTCAGCTTTGTAAAACTGCTGCTGGGGACTCGGGGCAGTGAAAGATGTTGCCTGCTGTGATGCAGGAAAGTCGCGTGATGCCACTCGCATGGTGGTGAAATGTCAGCTTTGGAAGTTAAAGTTACCGATGACAGCAGACAAAACTGCAAACTTGACAGATTTTAAGCAAACAAAAAAAACCCCACATTAGAATTCATTCCTTTGTTTGGTTTTTTTTCTTTTAATGCAATGGGTTAAATGGTGCCTTTTGCTGTCACGTGGTGCTTGGGAAGCTAAAAGTATAATTTGATTGCAAAGATATTAGACAAATTCATGGCAGATTGGTTGCCTGATGCTATTAAAAATGTCAGTTGACCTGCAGCCCCATCTCAGGAAACCCATAAATCACTGGTTGCTCAAATTTGGAGAAATAAACCAGAGGAAGGCTAGTGCTCTGTGCCTCATCACTAACCACCCCAGAGACAGGGCACAGTGTTGGTCTCACCCTGGAGCCAGGGCTGAATGTCTGCTGCTGTGTCCAAAGATTATTTGTAGTGTCAAAAATAGAGGTGAGATGTTATTATCATATTCTTTATATTTCTGCTGGGAGCCTTGCAGTTATTGCTAATGTTAATCTAAGCCAGGTACGTGCTGGCTATCCTGCTGTCTTACAGCCACACCAGACGTGGTCCCCCTCCAGACAGGGCAAATAATGTTCTGTGGTCTTCAGATTAGCCTCTGAAACACATCAGCTGAAACAAATCGGTGGAAGCACTTGTGCAGAGAGTTATGGCTAGTGGAAATTTAGGGGAGCACTCTACTGGATCAATTTTCACTACCCTCAAGTATAAGTTACTTGAGACACATAGTAATATCCATAATTAAAATGCTCCCTTGAAGTAAATAATTAAACGAGGATTACAATTATAAGCCACAAAGTTCCACAGGTGACAAGTTTACCTTAAGCAGGACAATTAAACTGCAAATTAAAATGAAACTTCTCCTTGAAATTAGAATGTTACGTGTAGTAATTATCTAAGAGTAATAGGTTAGGTCTTTATCCTGCACTAACAAATCCTTCCAGAGATCTCTAGAGAGCAGGAGTTCCCACCTTGTTGTTTCATGCCCGTGTTTTAACAAATATTTCCTGATCCAAATGGGAAAAAAATCCCAAGGTACGTTTTCAGTATTTTTTGGCACAATTGCCATTTTTGTGGGAGAAGTTTGGTTTAAGTAACATTTGCCCCATTTTCCCTTGGAGAATTAATGTTTTTAGAACCCATCTGGGAGATTGAACCCTGTGGGAACATTCGCTGCTGGAGAGATGCTCCTATGCCTGAGCAAGGCTTGGTTGTTTGCCTTTTTGGTGTTAGAGAATGTTCTCTCTCTACAGCTTCTGACTGTGTGGGCAATAAATGGTTCATGTTTTTGGTCACTTTGTGCATGCCCAATGATTATTTAGTACTAAATCACTTATTTCATTATTTTCTATATTTTACATTTGATTCTTTCTTGTGAGGCTTAAGAGACAAGCTTTGTTTTGTTCTGTTGGGAAAGAATAGATTTCTTCTCTGGGCAAGAAGTGACTCCATATCAAGGAGCTATGAGCTATGCGAAATGTTGTTTAAATGATACAAACATTTCTTTTTTCCCTCTGTATTTTAGATTTTTCTACAAGCAGATCAATGTTGCAGAAAATTCTAACAGTAAACAGCGCTTTGGAGAAAAAAGTTGTTCTAGTCCAAATCCAAAAGCCCCTTTCTAAACAAAGTGTGCTGATCTGAGGAAATAAAAGGCTTACTTTCCAAGAAAACTGTGTTTGAGAAGCTCTATAAATGATGCTTGGGCTAGAAATTAGAAAGAGTGGATTGTCATATCCAAATGGTGACTAAAATGAGGTATAAATTAGCTTTAGACAAAGTGGACTTGCTGTAATACATTTCAGGGGTTCTGCAGACAGATGTAGGAGCTTTGAGCACCTCTGGCCCTTTGGGGAGTTACAGAAGGTTGTGACCTTGTTGGAGGGAGAAAGGCAGCGTGCATGATGGGGTGCAGTTAGAGCTACTGTTGTATGTTAATGGCAAGCGTTAGCATGTCCTTCCTTGGGATAACAGCCCTTCCTTGTGTGAGTCGCCTGACTCGGTTCATTGAGTCACTTTTCCAGTGAGAATGTTCTGAACGGGTAAAGCATCAACATGCCAAGGTCCTCTGCAGGTTCCTGGTGTGTCACCTTGCTGTTGGTGCCGAGCTGGGCACTGCCTTCTGGGGCAGGATGTGTTCTGTGGCTTGTGGGTGGGTGCCTTAGCAGCTCTGCTGATGCTGTTGATCACACGTAGAGCTGCTCAGGTAATTCTTTGTGATATGTTACCCTTGCATGGTGTGGCTTTTATTTGTATTTAATGTTTCTAAAAACTAACTAATCAGAAATTCCGAAATGATTTTAAAAAGTCAGGTTCTGATTGGAGTCATTCTGTATCCTTTGAAAACTGGCCAGCTGGAGCCACTCTAGCCTGCTAAAGCAGAGCTTCAAAGCATCACAAACTATTTTTCACGTTTTACTAGGTCCTTTTATGCTGTAATTTCTAATGCATGCTTCTAATATTACATTTTACCCAATTTATTAAGAAGACAAACAAGAAACTGATTTTTGACAGCTTTGTTACTCTCAATTAAGGGGAAAAGGAACAGATTTTTGCATCTTTGAACGTATGATCTTAAAGCCTGGAACAATTTATGTTGCTTTTTAGATACTCTACTCCATTTACTAAAATATTTAGTGCTATTACAATAGTGTAAACCATTATACTGAAATTACACCAACACAGCACAGAGACTAATGGTTCTGTTGGAACACAACAGTGATGCATGATTGCCCCATTAGGATCAGAAGTCCTGAAGTACTGAGGTTATTAAAAAAAAATGAATCCCCGTTACAGGCTTGATATCTGTTAGATTGTAATAAAAGTATCTTATTTATGGGTATGACTACTGCTGCGTCAACCTGTTAAAGCAATATTAGAAAACATAATCCTAGTAAGGATTCTTTGGGATTATGATTATGAGGTCTTTTGCCTTGCTGCAGCTGGAAATCCAGAACTTCATCTGTGCTTTCCCAAAAGTGTTGTTTAGGCAGGTTGTGCTGAGGTGTGTTTTCAGGACCTAACCAGGTCTGTTTCCACAGGTATTTATGAGAGCACTGTTTTAAAGGTTGCAGAAAGCCTTAAGTCATGTTGCTGTCTAAATGTTTTGTTAAATGGAAACACCCCAATGTGCACCCAATCTATTCGTGTCATTTCAAAGACAAGTATAGATGAAAGCTGGGAGGAAATACTTTCCTTTTCTGCTACACCTGTGGAGTGCAAGGTAACCCACACTGGGGTCTGCCGTGGGAGAAGATGTAGCGATGTCATGGAAAGTTCATTAAGAACAGTGACAGACGTGCAGTGTGTCTCTGTCTGCTCTGCAGGACGGCAGAGCTTGGACAGTCATCCTGGAATTCAGTGGAGGACATGGAAAACGAGTGCACTTACTGTACCTGCTTCCTGCTGATAGTCTGGAAATGGAGCAAGTCAGAGACAAATGTAGCTTTTCGGATCATTAAAAATCCATTTTCATTAAAAGCCGAGTATTACAGTGACGTGCTTAGTTATACATTCATTCCCATTGCCTTATAGATAGAGCGAAAAAGAGAGCCTTTTTGTAACAGTTTTAAAGCCTATATGAAGGGAAAGCATTCTGTTTACCGAGGGTCTTGCGCAGTGCACTTGTTTGGTTTTCTCGCGCTGTACTGGATGCCAATTACTCTACATTCCTTCCTTGCCACCAGTTCCTTCTGTTCGATGTAGCTATCATTTGTTTTTATCTATATCTTCCACCTATCTATCTACTTCCTCTTTGTGCTTAGAGTTGGTTACAAATTGTATTTGTGATGCAGGGAGCTTTCAATCTGACTGTCTTGATATTATTTTATGCAACCGTGACTTTTTTTTTAATTGGCTTTACTGCCTCTTTTGTGTTATTGATTAAAGCCCATTTCAGAATTAACTTGTTTGGAATGATCTGGCAATGTTGTGTGCCCCAGGTTCTCTCAGGAAAACACTCATATCTCATAACTAAATGCAATAGAATGTTCAAATATATCTAAACACAGTTATATTTTGAATTTAGATGAAAACCTTATGGAGTCAATCAAATATACAGGCATATGTAAGTTTCAGTCCTAGGCTTACAAGCACTGTATTACTCAAACAAAAGTATTCAGAGACCAACTTTTTGCTAGAGGTCCGTCCCTTCCATGTGCTTTATGAAATGCTTAATCGTATCATTCACGTTTCCATCCCGAATTGGGTGGACGTGATTTTTGACACTTTGACTGTAGGACTGCATCTGTGATTTGAGATTATTGCTTTGATTCGTTTAGGGATTCTGCCTCTCATATCTTAGTGTTACTGTTACCCTCGTGATTAGGTAGAAATGCTTGTGTGCCCCCAGTCAGTGGAAAGTGGTCTACAAAAAAGCAATCCCTCGTTAAGGGCTGTGGCCCGTAGACTTTGAACTTCGCCACCAACGGATGTGTAAACATGGGAATTTGTAACAGGAGTTAATTGTGGTGTTAAATGATGTTAAAATGCCCAAGTGGTACAAATTGTTCACTGGCACCAGATCTGGATCCTAAATGCCTTTAACTGACCTGTAAGACGGGTTGTACTCTGAGAGGCTCATCTCTGATTAGAGTATTTTTATGTGCTGAAAAAGTGAAGTACACTTGGAATGACCCAATAACTTCAGCCTTTCGCTCTTACAGCCATCCAGGCTGCTCTGCCCAGATGCTCACCACAAAGACAACTTCTCTGGAGCTGCAGCTTCCAGGTATGGTGGTGTGCCTTGGGCTGGGGATAGAGGCCAGGGAGCCACTGCCGTCTGCACAGCCCCAGCCCACCTCCCTGCTGCTGCTCCCTGCTCCGGGGTGGCCCAGCCTACGCGTCACCCTGGGAGCAGATGGGGGCCTTTTGGCTGGTGGAGAAAGGCTGTATGTCAGCTGCCCTTTAAAATGTTCCGTCAGTTGTGGATCTGGAATACAAATTCCTCCTTTTTGTTTGCCTTCATAGCTGCTTTTCCTGACTGGTTTCTCTCAGTTCCTTACTAATCTTTTTGTTGTCTTTCAGAATACAGAGCTTTTCTTGAGTGTGTATATTAAATGTGTGGCGAGGAAAAAGCTACTCAGGGTGAGTACAAAACAGATGCATGTATATGCTGAGATGAGTGCATTATGGATAAAGAACTATTATCATTCTCCCCACATTCACTCTACTTAAGAGATGTATACATGTGCCTTGTTAGCAATGATGCTGTAATGCAGAAGCTCGAGTTTTTGTGTCGTGGGAAGTGTGTGTTGTTAAATGAGCTGAGAACATTCTCCCAAGGGTTAACGTTTCACTCGTACGTGTGAAATCCTACTGAAATAAATGGCCCTATTATTTTAATTGGATCTTTTGGTATTAGAACATCTTTCTTTGTACTGCAGTAAAGAACCTTCTCTTCCTTCTTTTCCTGAGAATGTGAAATTGTGTAAGGTGATGTACTAAAACATTTATGGCTTCAGCGGTAGAAGACTATACTCATATACATAGAAGCACATACATAGATATAAATTAAATTCATATTTTATGATGTATCTCTCTATTCTCTCCTAAAACACACAGATAGTGTTTCTACTTTTAAAATAGGTATGATTAAAACTTCACCTTGTCCTTTTGACTGATGCCTGCTTTACAATGCTAACAGTGACCAAGGCACTTAACCCACCCCCTCTTCCCAAAAATGCCACAAAACAACCAAACAAAAATAGCCATGAGAATAACAGGTGCTGTTCAGAGCACAGACTGTCCTAACAGTTGTGGATAGGCTTCAGTTCTTCAAATGCTTGGGACTAGGTGCTTAATTTGCTTCTGCGAGTGAGGGATTATGCAATGTAATAGGTTAAACTTCTAGGGACTGTTCTAATCTGTTTTGTAGAAGATCACAGAAGTGAGGAACTCTGTTTATCATGTTGTGATCAAAAGCACAATAGAGTAGAAAATTTTCGGTGAACATGGGCTTGAAAACAAATTTGTTGGTATATTTGTTTCCTCTGTTTTCTGCAGCTGTTCAATTACAGACTGTTACTGCTGGTCAGAAAACAAAATATGTGTTCTCTGGGGCAGCTACATTGTACTCCAACGTTTGAGAGCTTGGTTTCTTTTATGATTGGAATGAAATACTGATTTTTGGTGGGTTTTTTGAAGGAGTTCTTCCACTCCTCCATTTGAACACGCTCATGGATGCATGCACTGTGTGTTTAATATATGGATGCAGCAATTATATACATCTGAAACAAAATTAATTGCAATAACAAAGGCAAAGCAATTCTTTATCATACATAAAAAAATTGTTAGGAGCAAAATTAGAAATTTATAGGGTTAGAGTTCATCAGATTTTCCTGTTGGCTTTATCCTGGGTCTGTTTCAGTTCTATAAGGACAAATAAGCTTTGAGAGAAATGCTTGTAGAAATACTAGTTACCAAAACCTGGGTAATGGACCTTTCAGAAGTGACCAAATACTGCTGTTCATCTTTCCACCGAGGAACACAGAGTGCTCAGCTCAGCTTTGGCAGCTGTAAGGCGGGATGGGGTCTTTGCAGGGTCCATCCTCTCCCACGTGCAGCCTGCGGAGGGATGCTGCAGTTCTCAGCATCACATGCAGGTGTAACCAAATACCTGCTGGTCATCTGTTTAATAGCTAGGAGAAGAAAAAAGAGCTGTGGTGACAAGCATCACATCATCTCGTTTTGGGTGTTTCTCCCTGCAGGGAAACGATGGGTGTTGTTTTTCATCTCTGCCTACAAAACGATCTGCGATTTTGAGCAATTTAATGAGACAACTTGCTACTTATGAGCAAAGTAGGTCAGACTTGCTCTATTGTAAATAGCAGTAGATTTCTGGGAAGCAGCGCTGCTTTCCTTCTTTGCTTCACCAGCAACCTGTTTGCCCCCTGCAGCCTGGTGCTGCCGGAGCCGGGGGCCGGAGGGGCCTTGGCACAGCGTGGCCCAGCCGAGAGCGTCTGGCAGCCGTTGCCATAACAACACACGCTGGAGAAAATGAATATTCGCTCCACTCTCACAATTGTCGTGTTGTGAAGAATTAATTGATTAGTGTTTTTCCCCTCTTTGTGTATGAGAGCATTCTGGAAATAACCCAGAAGTGTTTACTGGACAACACAGCATCTGAGACCATTGCTGGTTGTGCCATACCATGGGCTCGAGCTGTCGAGGAGCAGGAGCTGGTAAAAGGTGGATCAGATCCTGATGTGCTCCGTAGAGTGTTCTTGGGGAACAGCTGTGCCGGTGGGTCTGGAAGCAGCAAGTGGTATTGCAGGTGGGAGAGACAGGCTCCTCTTTCAGGAGCATATGTAGTTAACTTGTTAACAGAGAGGAATTTTCTTGTGAGAGGAAATTTTTGGCTACTTGCTACTAGCTTTCCATCTATTGGAGGTGTAAACCAGCGTGAACGAAGCAAGCAGGCCAGAAGTTCAGCCATGGCAGCATTAGCAACTGTGGTAAATACTGTCACATGGCATATTATTAGCTCAACTGTATTTTCTTCTCTTGATCTATTCTGCTAGCAGGACACTCTGATATCAGTCAAAGCTGTTTTCCTGCTCTGCTCAGATTCTTTTATGTTATGCCCACCAGTGTGGCATCTGTGTGCCATAAACACCATGACTAACGTCTGTCATTTGTCACCATAAGTGAAACTGATGTTTGTCACTAATGTAAAAAGGGACCAAACACAACATAGTTACCAACAAAAGGCCTTTTGACAGAGCTGAGTGCTATTGGCAGTTGCTGTTGCATCCCACTCGAAGCAGGGATTACTGAAGTGTTTGAGTGCTTGTTTAACCATGGCTCATCTTTCAGCATTATGAAAAGTCTTTTATCTATCAGCTATTAATCCAGAGTGACACAGTACAAGAGCATCTCTAGAGCAAAACTTTAGCCCTAGGGGACCAGGAGTACTGGAGCTGACCCTTGCTGCTAAACAAGTCGTGGTATTTTGCCACTGGTTTAAGGGAAGGTAAAGGTGTAAACTGGAGAAAGAATTAGTGACACTAGAAAACCAGGCTCGTTTTAAAGCAGTGGAGCTTTACAGCCTGTATAAAATCCTGGAAGCATGTTTAATACTGAGGAGTTGCTGTTCTTACTGCAGGACTTTTCACTGAAACACTGTAGAGCTTGAAAAAGACAGTGATAAATGGCTGAATTGTCATCTTAGGGGAGATCTAGTCTGGATGCTTTCCTTTGAAATGCTTTTCATTTGGCTTCTGATGTTTAGTTCTGTCTACTTGTTTATTGTTTTTTTTATTCTTCTCACCTACCTAGAATTGGTGACATTGGCAAAGAAAATCAGTTGGGAGAGAAAATGAGGTTGCTTAGGCATGGATAGGATGATCTAGAGAGGCAAATTTTGGAGACTTCTATTCCTGAAATGTTACTTAAGTACTACACCATGAGAGCTTTGCTCTTGGCTTAGAAAGGGAACAGGAGGAACCCTGTGCACAGGGTTTCAGCTAAGCTGAGCTGTTTGTGGTTCTCGATAAACTGATGAGGAAAAGATGGGACCTCTGCTCTCTCTTGTGTGTACCCAGAGCCAGCTAATATTCGCTATATTTTTACTAAAATTGGGTGGGAAAAGTTCTGCCCATGATCCACGTGTGGCAGAGGAGGGGATGTGGAGAAACGTGAGGAAAGCAGTTCTGCGGGAGAGTGCTGCTGTCTCTGCTCCTCCTGGGATCCCGTGGGCTGCCAAAACATAACAGTGCAGGGGAGGTGGTTTCAGTTTCTGTGGAAACAGATAAATCAATGGTGTGCTTATTTGATTATGATTTCTTTAGCAGTGCTTTGGCTGGGTGAATGTGTGTTAGAGATATATAGAGCCGTGAATTTCCCCTTTCTACAGGTGCACTTTGGAAAATGAATAGAGTAAGTAAAGCAGCAGCTTCCAGAAAGAGATCAGAATAAACAAAAAGCATCTTTCAGATGAAAACATTACTGCTGTTAGTATCTGAAGTCTGCTTTACGTGGATTTACGTGTTTGTTATGCGAAAAACAAGATTTTTGTGTGTTTTTTTGGTGAATTCGTTTGGGTCTGTACTTTCTTTCAGTTTATTTTCATAGAACCCTGGAATGGTTTGGGTTGGCAGAGACCTTAAAGATCATCCCATTCCAGTCCCCTGCCCTGGGCCGGGACACCTTCCACTGACCCAGGCTGCTTCAGACAACCTGCCCTGGGACGCTGCCAGGGATGGGGCAGACACCAGGGATGGGGCTTCACCGTCCTCCCAGGGAAAGTCTTCCTCACATCTAATCTCAATCCACCTTCTTTCAGTTTGAAGCCATTGCTCCTTATCACTGCACGCCCTTGATAAAAGACACTTTCCTTTTAACTTTCAAAATAACAGATAACTGCTTTAAAATAGGGGCTCTAAACAGTGCTAGATTTGAGGGTGTGCAACCTTACTCCAGAGCATGGCATTTACATTCACTGTTGCTGATGTGACTTTCCAAGTGCAGGATTCTCAGCCTTTTACTTGAAATCATCTCTTAAAACCAAGCCCTCTATGACATCATTTTCTCTTTATGCCCAGCATCTATGCTTAGAATCACATCCCAACCTGTCACAGACACAGTTGAGACAAGAATTCAAGTTTAACCAGCCAGATTTTGCCCCCCAAAGGAGGAGGATACTACTAGCAGGCTTGTATTTTGATATGCATATGACTTGTTTTCAACTTGAAAGTGCCCACTTACAGAAATCCTGTATCTTATTCACGAGCAGTTTTGTTCCATTGTGCAGTGTCATTTTCCTCTTTTCCCCTCTCTTCCTCTTCTTTCTTTTCTTTGTTCTACACCCCTTTTAATATTTTGTATAGCTTTCCCTCCTCTCTGACATTTTTACCATTTTAAAGCGTAAAATAGGGCCTCTCTTCTCCTTCTGCAGCTGCGACCCCATCCCCTGCTGTACCAAATTGACACTTCTGTCAGCAGCGGCTCTAGTCAGTCACTCGAAGGCTGCTGCTTTCACAAGTGTTGATTTAGTGCAGCGGGGGATGATGTGCCAGCTGTAAAACTCAGACAATAATGATAATAATAATACAAACCCTATGAAAAGTCCTTCTTATTACGAGAGGGGAAAAATAACGGGGTTGGGGAGAAAAGGTGGGAAGGAGATGGGGAGAGGAAGGGGAGCAGGGTCCCTGCGGGTCAATGGGGTACCCAGCTGCCCAAGGGGCAGCAACCCGTGAGCAAATGCTTCTCCTCCTCCTCTCCACACTCTTGCTGCTCACAAGGAGCTCGTGTGACTGACAGGGCAGAGCAGTGCTGCCTCAGCGTGCTGAGGGGTTGTGATTCTACCAGACTGGAGACTTATCTTGGTGGCAGGAGGTGGAGGATTTGAAACGTGACTAAGGCAGTGAGGCGTACCTGCGTTCTACAGTTACTTATTATTTGCAAATGCAGCCTCTGTACTACAAGGTATCTGTTATTTTCTTTCTTATTGTGTAGTCCGTGGATGTACAGGCTGAGTTTCTTAGAAATGTGCAAATAGTGTGGTGTTACTTAAAGTACACAAATGGAGAGTTCCTTCTAAACCAGCCCTCAGTTACCCTCAGGAATGTACCTAAAGGAAAGAGCTTGTTGGTGTCAAAGTGTTTAATAAGAATTAGTATTTCTGCCTCAGTTACTAGTAGGTGGGGTTCCTCGAGGCTCCTGATGGGATAACGTTTTCTAATGCAGCCTCCAAGTGCTTGGAGTAATGTCTGTTCATCCCTATTGATTTATTCTTGCCAGACTCTCCTAGTATTTCTACAAGGTGAGCGAGGCCCTGGCTTTCCCTTGGCTCAGGGGCTGTGATTCAGTGGCCCTAATTATTTTCATGGCCCTAACATTTAGCTGTCCACAAGTGAGCTGGAGCAGTGAATGGAGTACACTATGAGCTAAAGATTAGTATTGATCGTGACATAAACATACAGGAGAGGATGATTTCACGATGGACGTTGCAGGACGTGATTCAGAGTATGCTTCCCAAAGTGAGTTCAGCATCAGGACAGCAGCTCTGAGCTAGCTCCTTGTCAGTGGAGACTTGAATGGTGCCAACACACATGTAACAGGCACTGTTGTTTGTTCACATTTGGTCAAACGTGATATTTGCCAGGTTGACAGTGTGGAAATTTTCCAAGACCATTGGGAAGTCTTTTTCTTACAAGTTTATTTCATTGCATAGGCTTGGGCTGTCTTTAAATTAATGGGAAATGAAGACATATTTAAAATGAAGCCCGTACCTGGAAACTGGTGGATTGAGGACATGTTTGGCAGGTCTGGGGAAAAATTTTCATTGTCTGGAAAACATCTGCTTTTCAGCATTTAGAGAGATGCTTTGTAACAGGCTTTCACAACAATCACCTTTGTAATCTTCTTGTTCATCGTATTAATTGAAGCAGCTCCTTTTGGGTAACCTTTGGCTGTGCAGGATGTTTTCCCAGAGCATCAAAGGCTGAAGAAACTCAGAAAGAGAAAAGGCATAATAGATCATTCAGTCCATTTTTCTGCCAGTGTAGGATTATTTCATAGAGAACATTTTTTTAGTGTTATGTCAACTTGAGTTTTTAAAATCCCAGGTGAAAGCTTCCATATCTCTCTTTGGGAGACTGCTTCACAGGCTAATACATCTCACTGTCAGGGAGATTTTCCTGATACTCTATTGAGCTTAAGCTTTTTCTTTCCATTATTTCTAGTTATATCTCTTTTTCCCCTGATGGCTTTACACACTACAAATATTTATAGATTATTATATTTTTCCCTTAAGAAGTTGTTCTTGGAACTTTGCTCAGTTTATCAATCTCTCTCTGATTTTGAAAAACTCACCTAAGACCTTCTAGGATGAGAACTACATTTGTTATCAGATCATGCTACTGTCAAGATCCTCACCACATTTTTTCTTTAGGTCCTTTTTCACAAGTTCCAACAAACACAAGAGACTCTCATAAGAGAAATCTGCTAGGTGGAATATTTTCATCGGTGATTTGAGAAAGATCCCTTTGCTGTCTTTTTGCTTCTCGATGTGCAGCCCTTCTGGCCATTGTAAAATGAGGACCCCCAACTGCTACTTGGTTTCTAATCTCCCACCTCTTGGTGCTCTGCTCCACAGAAAGGCTGCGTCCTTCTTAGTCTTTGTACTCATGCAGCCCACAGAAAATCTGCTGCTTTCTTGTTAAGTGCAATGGCTGTGGTCAGGGCTGAGGATGTTTCCAGGGAAGCAGAAGGCCGGAGAAGGAGGGTGATGCTCTGCTCTAGACTGGGGTTTGGTTTGGAAGTCCTGGGTTGAATTTTAGCTCCTTATTTAGAAGAAACCAAAATGTGTCTGTGCAGGGAAATGGAGAGAGCTGTGAACAAGTTCTCAGGTGTAGTTACTGGCATGGACTGGTCCTGCATCTGCATAGGTCAGGGATGCAGCAGGGCAGCTGGTCTGTGCCAGCTCTGAGCGCAGGCAGGCTGGGGCATCACTGGCACAGAGAGGCTCTGCTTCTCTGCACATCCTTCCTGGATGCAGGGGGAAGTGTGTCCTGCTGTCTGGTGCTGGTGCTGATACAGACCATCTACTTTAGCTGGAAAAATTTGCTTTCTCTTTAGTGCAGCTTAGATTGTTATTATTAGGGATGAGTATTAGTTCTGGCTTTCAGAAGGGGGAAAGGAAGGAGAATGGCTTACACGGTACCTGGCTGTCGTTTCTAGTTTGGATTTCTAAGGAAATGCTGTCTGTCTGTCAAACTTCTCTCATTACTTTTGAACATACTGGACACCTTCACAGCTGAGTCTAGTGGTGGTAGAGGTCCCAGATGTACCATCATCTCACTCTGTTCCTGTGTGGTGGCTTTGAAATCAGTTGGAGCACTTTGGAGTGTCCTGGCTGGCAAAGCCTGGCGTGCACCTGAGGACATCACTGCTGGGCAGCGCTGCGGCAGCACAGCAAGGGTTTGGAGAGACAGCACGGGGAAAGGAAGGGCACAGTAGGATGTCTGGGCACTTGTTTCACAAAGCAGAAAGTAGTGTTTTTCTGCTCAAAGCACTCGAGCCTTTCTCGAGGGTTTTTCAGACTGTTAAGACACCCAGCTCTTGTCTAATTGTCCTCCCAGAATCGATGCTTTAAGTCCCATTGATTTCCTCTGACACACCGTGCTCAGGATTCCAGCTGTGTTGCTGAACTTGAGGTCTCCATGTTTCACAGACTTACCTGCCACAGCTGGCTCCCACCTTCCCAAGTTTTGAGCAGAGTTTCCCTGAGAAATGTGTGTCGTAGAAATACCGCTCCGAGTGCCCTTGTAGCCTTTGTGGGTGCTACTACCCCTCAGGCTGCTGTTTCTCCATCTGTTTTCCAGGGAAAGCCTGTGCCTGCTCCCAGGTCCATGTCTCAGAATGGCAGGTTTTTGCTGTCCTCTTCCTTGTGACTATTCCAAAGCATTTTCCTGAACTCTTTTAGCTGATGTTTGCCTAAGAGAATTTGTATTTCATCCCTTTTTTGCGTGTCTAGTTTCTAGACATTGCTATATATAGTCTGCTTGCAATATATTCTAGATTCACATCTTCCATAGCTCTTGACAATGAGGTTTTACTGCCCAGTAGAGACATTTCAGTGCCTTTATTTCTATATTTAATCTTAAAGACATTGCTTTCAACTGTATTTCTCAAACAGGTATAAAGAACGATATTTATTAGTAAGTTTCCCTGAGCTGCTTTTCATTGAGAAGTAGAATAAAAAGGGTAATGGTATTGCACTTGTGACGACTACTCTGCCCGACTGATTTGCAGGGTGTTTGCTTTTAATGTCTTTAAAAATTTGGTGGGTTTTTTTTTTTTTTTTAGAGGTAAAAAAAAAGCATAAAACTTTTTCTGGCACCCAGCGACAGTAGATCCTGTTAGAGGAAACATATGGCCTCACACTAACAGTGTTAAAGTGCTGCTAAAGTATTGCACGCATGACATTGACAAATTTCCTCCAGGCTTTTTGTTTTCTGTGCTATTAAGCATTCAAAGTCCAGTATTCCATTACCACTGATGATACAGAGAGCCTTATTGACATTCTATCCATCTGTTCATAACATGCATTATTAAATGTGAAGCAACTAGTAGGTAGGAGTGCACTTGCCAGCTGTACAATGAATTCTCAGCAGTTTGGTGCCCTCTATAAATTTTCCAGTGTTCTACCAGTTTCTCAGCATCATTTATTTATTTATTTGTGTTGGTGCTGCCCATTGCACAGAGAAAAGTTGCTTCAAGAGGATTCTCTGTTTTGTCATCCTTGATGTGCCATCTTTAGATATAGTTTCAAAAAGCCCAGGAGTGTTTTAACGTACAAGAACTGTGTCTGATATCGGATCTCACTACCCACAGTTTCATTTTGGTGGTTGTGGTCTGTGGGGTGTTTGTGTGTTGGGTTTTTTTTTCTTCCTGGGAGCAGATCTGCTGCATTACCTATGAACAGGACAATGGGGCCCCAGTGAGCCACCCTATTCATACATTTTTGGAACCCAGAGGAATAGGTTTGACTATTTACAGATTATAACAGTTGGTAGTTGAATGTTTTATTTTCATTCCCAGTTGGTACAATATGTTCACAGCTGATGCTAATGCCTTGCCCATTTGATATCACATATGGTCCACTATTTGGGTCTCCTAAAGCTTTCTTTTGTGGTCAGGCTGCTTTAAAACTCCCATGCATTTAGGTTTGTTGTGTCTGCTGGGAGGATGGCTATGAAACCCTGAAACTTGGCAGCTGTAGAGAAAATCAGAAGTTTCGTTGATAAAAGATTCAAAAGATTCAGGTCAGAATGTCCAAGAAAGAATATTTTAATATAAAATGGAATACAAACAAATGCCTTGCTAGAAATTTTAAAAGAAACGCCCTTTCATCTTTCCTTGTCTTTGAAGCTGTGATTGAGTTACCCTCCAGTGCTTCAGCACCACTGAGGGTCATCAGGACTGCTTTCAGTGGATGTTCAGTTGCAGTGGAAAACAACTTATGCAGAATTTGTATTGCTCAGCTGATTATTTGTATTTGGATATTACTTTTCTGATCATGTTTTAAGAAAGGAGAAGACCTGAAAAAGGTGAAGTGATCTTTTTTCCTTTGGTTTCTGGCATAAAAGCCTAGGGAAAGTGAACTAAAACCACCTGAGAACAAAAATTAGAATTGCAAGCCTGGCTGCAGTTCTTATCCTGTGATACACAAGTGTTTACACTGACTCCGAAATGTAACTGATAAAGCCACAGCCTCGTAAAAAGATTATTTCCAAAACTATTGCATTACCCTCCGAGAGCTGAAATCCTCATTTATTCATAGCAGTAGATCATAACAGCCCGAACTCCCTGAGAAGTGGGCATTGTGTGATAATTGAGCAGGCTAGTACATTAATTGTCCTCTACTTCACCTCTAGGTGTTTAACCCCCTGTTCTAGTCAACCAGCAAACAGTAATACTCACTTACTCGTGCCTTGCTGTTAACATTATTTTTCTAACGGGTAATTTATTTGAAATGAAGCAGAATAAGCATATTCATGTGGAAGGGACATTGAGATCACGTTAGATTAACGTATTAACTGCCATTTGTTGTTAGGGTAAGGGTTTGATGAGTGTCTTTTCTGGCCGTGCAACTTTAGCTGAGTATCAGTGATGTGATTTTTGCATGCAGGAGTATTTCTCTAATCAGACAGATTTAGCTGTTCTTACCCCATGGCTACTGCTTCCTTACAGCCTCTCTGCTCTCTGTCACTGAGGCCTGTCAGGAGGGCAGGTAAGTGGGTGTTGGAAGTTCTGTGTGGGCTTGTGACATCTGATTCCTGATGCTGGACTGAGCGAAGCTGACTAGTGCTGGGAGAGAGGCTCTGGCTTGTTTAGTTTAAGATGAAAATATGCATGTTACTAGTTTAGAGTCAGCCCCTGGAAAAACGATTGAAATGGACCTGAAAAAGAGGCTTTTTCAAGGCTTCCTGGAGCACTACAGAGGAAACTAACATTTTCTCTTCAGTGGAAAAACCCCACAACAAATCACTGTGCTTTTGCAAGTGAAACCAGGAGATAAGAAGCAAAATTCTGCCCTGTACCATAAGCAGTCTCGTGGACTCGGGAAATGACTGCAGCACTTTCATATGCTAAGAAGTTCATCTGTCTTGAAATGTCTTAAAGACTGATGAGGTCAATTTATTAATGATCCCTCTCAGCAAGGCTCTGGGTGCTCAATGACGTGGTACACAGCACTTGTTAGGCAAAACTTGCTCAAAATTTGGAGAACTGATAGAACCTCAGAGAGCTTAAGCAGTTATCAACATATTGCCTTTCACAACTTACTAGATGGAAATGGAAGATTATGCAGGAAGAATTTGGACTCAGTGGACACAATTTAAATGACTGAGAAGAAACCTTCTGTCTCTGTGTGCTAGTGCCACAGGCTTGAGTTACAAACCCGAACCCTTGTTTTGTGAGAGAGAAAATGATGGGGTCAGTTCAGTATTGTCTTATAGCACATTTATAAATGCTGCTTTTTTTTTCTTCTATAAAAGTTTGTTTTGCCCAATCAAAAAACCAAGTCATTCTGCTTCAACCAGGCTCCTCTGTATGAGAAGTCGTTGCTACGCTCACCATTACACCACTGGTATTTTGAGTGACTCCTCAAATATTATACATCATTTAAAAATCCACCTAGTGAATCTCACTTGATGAGAAAGAAAGCTTTGCTGATCTGTTTTTCTTTATGACTGTCTATTACAGACTCTGCAGTACCATCCAAACTGTGTTAGGAACATAAGCAAGGACAGGATAACTTCTGATTGGTATGTGGAGAATTATGTGTTTCATGGGGGATGATGATGATGTCATTGTTATTTACCACCCAAAACATGTGAGCGCTGCAGTAGAAGTCTTCTCGTGTGATACTCTCCTCCTCTGTGGGAGCATGAGTAGCAGCATTAAGCACAGCAGCTTCCAAAACCCCTGAGCCCCAACACTGATGGTTCTGCAGGCAGCTCGTGCTTCTTGTGCCCCCTCAGCTCAGCTGCTGTTACCCACTCAAACACCCACCAAAATACTGACCTCGCTGTCTGCTCAACAAACTCTCTCCTTCCCAAAGCAACGAGCCCTTTGCAGCTCCCTATTAAGCATGCTTTCTCCCTCTTGTTTCACCAGAGGCAGGAGCTGAGGCTGGGGCTTGCTGAGCAGACGCTGTGGGCCGGGGTTGGCTGGGCTGCCGCAGGCTTGCTGTGCAAGGTGAGGGATGGGATGCACCCGATGAAGGCTGCCTCATCATGGGAAGGGGTTGATTAGAAAAATAGCATCAAGGTGTAATTTATCACCTCTAGACTAGATGTATTTTGGGGAGTCCTCTCTCGTGAATGGGATTAAATTACATATAGCGTTAACACGGAGTCTTTGCAACAACGTAAATGAGTTGTTAACGTGTCACTTCATTGCAATAATAATTCAAAGCTACTAGCAGGCTTGATGGGTCTGCAATAAATGTTTTATTATTTAGGAAAAATATACTCTACAAGTTGCAATGTGCCATGCTCATTCACACTGTAAATCAACAAAGATCAGCAGCCTGAATAGGAAAATGAAAAGCTTATTTAGGAACTGACACAGGCTTTCAGATGAGCAGGGATGGCTGAAGTTAACTGCATTCATTTTTCTTTGCTTGTCACAGTTGCCACTTGAATTTCACTGCTAAAGATTGTGGATAGTTTTGCTTTATGAAATTATATCTACAGAAACAGTATTTGCATTTATATAGGCTTGGTTATAATAAAGTTAAAGCTAACACACCCCCTTGCCTCTGCAAACAAACCGCCCAGCCAGCCAGAAACCTCCGCCGTGGAGTGATGCTTGTCCCTCGCTCCCAGAGACCTGAGCAGGGTCCAGCTACGTGCTTCCCACTGACTGCTCTAAAGGCTTGAAGCTGGTCACCAACTGAAATGCAGGAGTGCAGAGCTACGGCCACCTCTCCAGCTTCCTGCGAGCCTGCCTCTGTCCTCCCATGGATAAACCCAGAGTTTTCTTTTAAACTGTTCTGGAGTGGTGAGTGAAGGCACAGGCTGGGTGGGAGGAGTGGCAGGGAGGGTGGCCCTTATGTGGTGCTCACGGCCTGCTGATGAGGGAGATGTTGTAATGGCAGATGTGATACGGGAGGATTCCCTGGAAGTGATGTGGTACTGTCCTCCAACTGTTTAACTTGCTTCCTCTGCCATGAAAGTGAAATGACTTGACTCATTTGGAGCTGTAATACTGAACCCTTTGTTGATGAGAAGAGCATCTGCAAACAAAGTTAAATTGGAGAGCTGTCTTGGACTCGCTTTGGGTAATTCCATCTGAAGATGTTGTCATCGTGATCACTTTAAACAAGGCAAACGTAAGTGAAAGCCTCTGAAGAAGCCCCGGAGACAGTCCATAGAGTAAGCTTTGAGTTTGTTCTACAGAAAAGTAAATAAATAAGTAAATATCTTCACAAGCCGGGCATTTGTATGCCAAGGAAAGTCCAATTAAGATGACTGAATTGTAAGCATCATAAAACAGAGAAGGCAAAGGACATTTAATTATAGCTGTGCTGCCAGGCACCAACATAACGAAAGAAAAAACATCCACCTCTAACACCAAGTGCTGCCTCATGCATTCGGTGTAATAAAGAGACAATCTATGGCCTAAACACACACTTCCAAACAGTTCAGGAAGCTGTGTCTCTGGATTTTCATGGAACTGTTTTCCAATTATCCACCCAGTTTAAGAAAATGTAATATTTTTTCTTTTTAATACTGAGACCTTCAACTTTGTTCACAGGTCGAAGCAAAAGCATCGTGCATTAAGACAAAAACGCTGCCTAAGAAAATGGATTTGTGACCCAGAAGGATGTATAATTGATGCATGTGGTTGTCTGGATGGTAGAATCACAATAGCAACCATTAGAGATGAGAGCTGGAACTAGTCAGGCAGTGAGGCAGGATGTATTTTATAGGTCATCTGGGCTCCATTCAGATCTACAGGTTGCCGTTCCTTCTCCATACTTGAAAGCATTTAATGGATTATTACAAAAGGAAAAGGATGGTATGCAATAATGGTTTAAATTGAAGCTCTGTATATCTATCACCGCTGTGTGACTTCCAAATGAATGCTTCATTTTTTTGAACTCTCCCATGACATACTTGAAAGTTTGTCAGAGCATCAAGGAATTAAGAGAGTGAATTGACCAACAGCCAGAGTAAAGGACACTGAATAGTGCAGTAGGAGCAGTTTTTCTCTTTCATGGCACAGACAGTAATAAATAAGGGAAATTCAGGGAGGGGGCTTTTTCCAAGGACACTGCCTATCCTACTCAGGGCAGCTGAACTGGGTTTGTTCTGCAGGGTTTCATAATATTAAATGCAGAAAAAAGCTCCTCATCTTGGAGAGAGGCTTAACTGTCAAAAAATCAAAGCCAAAGGTGCATAATGCTGAAGTCAAACTCAGAGTCCCCGCTTGCGCGGAAAGTGCTGCTTTCCTACAAAAATTGATGCAAGTTTAAGGGGAGAGAATCTTTTCTGCTTTGTTTCGCATGAACATAAAAGTTTTATCCCTGCTTTTAATGGGTAGTATTTGACAAATGTAATGGAACATAATTTTACCAGGTTTCCCTAAGGGAAAGTCGTGGCATGATTACACAGGCAGCCCCATCTCATTTACTATAATGCTTACAATATACATGCAAATATACTTGGGGAACTCAAGTTAGAGGTAGATTGAATGGCATTCAGATAATCACAGAGGCGTGCAGAAGCTGAAGCAAGTTGTGCAGGAGAAGCATGCACTGAAGGCCTAGTCCCTTGCAGCCACACATGCCCTCAAGGAACGTTCCTGTGCGCTACAGAGCCTTCGAGCTGTGGCAGGCAGAAGTATCTGGCACGAGTACCTTTGGTGGCTGACTGTCTCGGTGTGGCCCCACTTCCAGCCCTATTGAGAGCGTGTCCCAGCAAGGATGGCATGAGGGAATGGAAAGGCGTGTGGCTCGTGGTGCCCCCAGCAGCAGGCACAGCGTGCAGAAGGAACCAAGCCCTGAGGGGCACAGCCCCTGCGCTGTCCCTGCTGGAGGTGGCATGCAAGGGAGCTTTGTAGGCACTGAAGGAGGTTCAAGGATCAGACAGAGGCAGAGGGTGGCAGAGCTGGAGTGACAGGCTCAGTTTGCTCTCCAAACTTCTTGCATGGGATTTTTTTTCAGGTCAGGATTAAATAAGTAAATGATTTAATAAAATAATGATTTAATATAATGCAGTGCAAACTGTAGTTCCAGCATGCTGAGTGTCAAACGAGGTAAAAACCTGTGCTGTAAGCTAGTATGGAAGGTCTTATATTTGTGGGAATGGTGGGGATGCTCTTCTTGTGCTGGCTCGTGCCCTCTTGGAGAGACCCACAAGAAAATTATTTGAATCTCCTGTTTTCTTTTAGGGGTTGAGCAATTTAGCAACCTCCTACTAGCATATATTCCTTACTTCATGAATGACACACAGTCCTTTGCTTTCAGTGTAATTGTTTTTGCTGAATTCATGCCAGGTGCTCTTCTCTGACTCTGATTTAACTTGATGTAGGTCACTGTACTGTCACAGAGATCAGAGAAAGTACCCCAAGTTTTTGTCAGTGAGCTGATGTGAAAGTCTAGTCTACGTGAACCTAGTCTTGGCACTGGTGATTTGGAGATGCATGAGGAGGTGATTGTAACCCGCCTGGAGTCAGAGCAGCAGCAGTTTCTAGAGCTGTCCCGCAGGGGCACTGGCAGCAGAGCTGCCCTGTCTGCACTGGGTGCTCGGAGCTGCTGCTGTAGCTGGCATGGGGACTGCAGGTGTGAGGCCAGCAGCAGGCCTGGCCGCTGCTGCTCTGCTTGGGTAGGCAGATCTGCTCTCATTCTTTTTGGGAAGGTCAAGGAATAACGAAGAAATAATGACAAATGAAGTACAGGAGCTAATCTTCTGTGTATGCTGGATTTCTGGTAAACTTTGCCATTGTTAATGTTAGAGGCTGGGATCTGTAGGGAACAGCAGCAGATGGGCTAGCACAGAATCCGTGTTACAGGTCCATGCGTGTATCTGCTGTCTGGAAAATGGGATAAGGGCAATAATTAATTGCTCTTTTTGTATTGTAGTTAGTGCTCCCTGTTCCCTGATGCAATTGAAGCCTTACTCCTTTTTTTTTTTTAGTGATCAAGAGGAGCATTTATTTAGTATGGCTTTGTTTTCTTTGCTTGCCACGTCTCAATTACCTGCCAATGCTCAGACACCTAATCAGGATCCGTTTCTTTTTAGTCAAGTGTAACGCTTATCATTTGGATAAACTGCCCCCCAGGTCAGTATCAGATGGAGAAAGTGTTTGCTGTTCCTTGGTCATTAGTTAGCATTTCCTCTGTGAGCCCGGAGGGGGTAAATTTCAGAGTGCATCTTTATTTAACCTCTGAAAACGCATCCTCTGTCCAGTGGCAAGGGCACCCTGGGGCTGTGCCTGCCCAGCTCAGGCATCTAGAGGACAAAGTTGCCAGATGCTTCCCATCACAACCCAGGAGACTGCCTTGTTTACCTGTCTTTGCACGTATGGGGAGGTGCTTTCAGATGAAACGCTGAGTTCAAGCTCAGTTTCTTTGTTTGCTGTTCAAGATTAGCAACAGTTTAGTAGCAGTGCTGAAGCTGGTGCTCCTGTCGGGTGTCCCAGGTTCTGTGCCTGCTGCACTTGTTTTCCTCTGCAGTATAAAAGGATGATTCTGCTTCTGCCGTTTCAACTTTAGCTGTTCTTTATGGGAAGTTTGTAAACTGGTAACGTGGTTTAATATCAGCCAGAAATACTGCAGGGCAGATTTTTTTTGTTTAACCAGGGCTTGTTTCAATTGTAGGAAAATTCAGACAAATGAAGGAAATGTGTGAGGTGCACCAAACCTACAGAGCTTTAAACTCCTCTGTGGATGATCTAATTCAAAAGGAAAATGGCCTCAGCTCATGGTAGCTTAATCCTCTTTTACAGTAAAGTCAGCCCACTTTACCTCTCAGTGAGGATATCCACGCAGGAATGTAATGCATTTTAACTTACATGTGTTATCATCGTGGGTTTAGCTGATTTATCTTAACTTTCCTGAACCATCCTTTGTAGCAAAACCCACAGGCACAGACACACGGTACAAGCTTCGTTTAAAGCAGAGTCATGTAGAAGTCATGCCCTTAATCTCATAAGGGTCTTATGTAACCATGTTAAGTGAGAACCGCTTCCTAAGTTATTCATATACATCCTGATCCTACATGGTAACAAAAGTCATTCTTTATTTGTGACCGCACTGCCCAGACACACTTGGAAAGGCCCAGGAGAAGTGCTCAGCCTGTGCTCACGTGCTGGGCGCTGCAGTGCCAGCCACCCTTCACACTCAGGTCCCAACTCTGCAATTTGGGGGCTGAGGCTCAACACAAATAGCTCCTGCAGTTACTCTTGGCTCAGTCTATCTCCTGTGCTTTTCTTTTTTTTTTTCAGGCCAAAGATAAAAGGACATTAATCACTTTGGAGGAACTTTGCCTAACATGGTTATAATGTCAGCAAACTGCTGGAGACATCTCTCAGCTTGCGTGGAGAGCTTCGATCTGTGCCTGACGGGCAGGAAGGGACTAGACCTTCTTGCAGCCTGTCTCTGCAACAGGTTTTTTCTGAGGGCATGAAACTTGTAGTGCCAGAGAAATGGTAATGGCCAACAGGACAGGACTGTTCTGGAGTCATACAGAAACCAAGAGGATGGCTGTCTTCTTATGAACGGATCAGAGCACCACTGACCACCAGGACTGTCCCCTGGCAATGAGAGTCCTTGTTGCTACTCAGTTGATTCAACTGGACACCAAAGCAAATGGAATGGAAGACACCATGAGCATGATGCTTGCTTCCTGGATGGTGAGTACCAGCTGTCTCAGGCCACCACTGATACACCTTTGTGGGGCTGCTATGGTCAGGAAGCCTCACAGCCACATCTTGGCCTTCTGCAACAGCTTTCAGCAAAAAAAAATAGTGTTATGTTTAGATAGTGTTAGGCTGGTGAGTCTCTGTGGGCTGTTAGTGTGAGGTGCTCCAGAAAGGCTGAGTGCAGGGGGCTCTTCCTCTCTATGGCTGAAGAGATCTCTTACTAGAAAGCTGCAAAGAAATAATAGCGGGTGCTGCAGTGGCTGCTGTTTTCCTGGTGGCTGTTCCCAGTGGAGGGGAAGCAAGGGCTGTGCAGGTAACACTGAAAGATTTACACTGCTATGTAACTGCTCCTGCTGCAGCATGTTGTCTCTTAGCCAAGTTGCTCTTGCTGTCGACCAAAAGGGGGTGCAGCAAGCTCTAGGAGCAGAGTTCTACAGAGCATCACAAGGGAATAAGGAATTATTTGCAGGTTGTTTAAACCTTTCTTCTTGCTTCTGCAGACTTGTTTGAGTAGTTTTCTTCATAGTGACTTTGGCCTGCAGCTGAGGGCACTAATAAAGCTGGTCTATAAAAACATTATTGGTATTTGAGGAGTTAAAGTTTGCCCTATCTTTTGTTTTTAATTTCAGCAGTGTTTGTGTATCATGCCTTTTGAGCCAGCGCATAACAACTCAAGTTGGCTAAAAGTGTATGGCATTAATGAAACTGTGAGCCACATAAAAGACTAAATTGCTTTTTCTCTTTCTATAATTGCCACTACAATAAAAGCTGCCTTTACTGTAAAATTTTTCAGGGCTAACCCCTGCAGAGCTCCCAGCTTGATGAGGAAGATGTGTGATTAGAGGTGTGTAGAACGAAGAGAACAGCCAACTAAAAGCAATTAGGGATGCTCAAAGGCTGTTGGCAGCAGAGGGCAGAAGTTGTAACTGTGCCCCCCAGTTTCCTGATGAGCTGCAGTGTCACGAGCAAGGTGAGCTGTGGCACCTCAGCAGAGCAACTCTGGCAGCGCCGCCTGGCTCGCTCCCTCTGTGGCAGCCCTGCTGGGCACAGCAGAGAGGGATGGGCAGGGATGCAGTGGACAGTTGTGGCTGCAAGACAGGAGAAAAGGGGAATGGAGGTTTTTATATCCTCTACAGCCACTGTGCTGAACAATAGCACAAATATTTCAGAGTGAGAGAGAATGTGGAAAAGTCCCTTTACAGACGTGTGGGGTCAGAACTGTCAGCCAGCAGAGCGAGGGAAGGGTGTGGAGGATGTGTGGTGTTTCCTATGGAACAGACATGCTTCCATCCCCAGTCATCATGCCATCCTTATATTAATCCTAAACATAAACAAGTCTCCTTTAAAAAGAAACGTCAGCAACATGTGCTTGAGTGTTAGGTGACTGACTGCATCCCAAACGCTGGTGGTGTGATACGTGGCTGGAAGTTAGAGAGCGACTGCCAAAGGTGGACAGGCTTTGAATGGGTTTGACAAACCTGCCTTTGTTCTTAAAATGGAATAAAAATGCCATCTCTTTATAACCCGAGGGACTGTCTTTGCTGCAGAGATTGAACATAGTCTTCGTGCTATTGACATGGTCAAACAAAGCGATGCTAACCCACTCTGGTGATGAGAGCTTGCCCTGCTTGCAGGATCCTGTGGCGTTTGTTCTGCTTTGTTGTTTGGTTTTTTTCTTCCTATTAGAATAGAAAATAACTTTGAGAGTGTGGAAATCAGATTTTAAAGAATGTCTTAAATACCATTTCATCTAGAAAAGGTTTAGAGTAAGTAACCTGCAGTGTCAGAAAAGGTTGCTAATTATCTGAATGTTGCTGTGGTTTAATTAGCAACATCTACAGTAGAACGTGGGAGGTGGCGCTTTTCACCTGCCAAAGAAAACGTTGTCTTTTGGAGGAGGGTAAGTGATGTCAAACCAAATACAGCCTGATTTTAGCTCTTCAGTAACCATTCCCTCTTAAAGTCTTTTGATGGGCAAGGTGATTGAGCCTTAAGGGTGGAGAACAGAGGTAGTAGTGCCTGACTACCTCCAGCCCAGAGCCTGAGAGCCACCAGTATCCTGTGTGCTTGCTGTGAGAGGAGATGGCTCTCAGGGTGCAGCTGGATGGGGCACATTGCACCCAGCATCTCCTTGCAATTAGAGGAGAAATTAGAACAGGTGGGAGTGTCAGTTCAGGTGTATCAGGCTAATAATTTGCTATCTGGGAAGCAGATGCGTATTAGCAGAGGGAAAACATCTCTGGTAAAGCATGCTTCGTCTTGATGTAATGCCTTCTTTGTTGTCCTTGTTAGCTCTTTTAATAAATGTAGCCTGCAGTTCTATTTGAAAGTGTCTTCCAGCTAAGAGGGGATGGTACAGGCAGTGGCTGATCCTGTGGGCAGCTCTGCCCACAGCAGCTGAGTGCACAGAAACACTGGAACCCGCTGCATGAGCTGATGGGTCTGGGCTGGCAGCACAGGGCCATGGCATTTCATTCCCACCACATCAAACGAAACAAGGCTGAATCCTTATCTTAGGTTACACTTGGGAATGGCTCTGGAATCCAAACTAATAATTTCCCTGCCTGCTCTGTGTTTCCAAACATTTTTGATCCTCCTTCAGAGGTCAAGGTGCAGCCAGCTGGTAGCCAGGGTAGGCGCAGTCTGTTAAGATACGTACCAGCTAGTGCTTTAGTGGTTATTTCACTTTCACAGAGGTGTTCTGGGCTCTTCCTGCTTAGAAATGGCAAGGAGTGTGCTTAATGTATTTCTGCTTTGGAATGGAGGAGAGTAAAATGGGACATTTGTCTTCCATAAACAGGATTACAGACTATAAGACATGTTGGACTTCTCTCTGGTGGTGTCACAATGATGTGGAAGGTAGCAGGCAAAGCAGAAAAGATAAAAAGCTAACCTGAAGGCCATAAGTAAGTTATTTCTCACTGATTCGATCTGTGAATGCTCAGCAAAAACTCCCAGCCACCCCTTCTCTGAATGGTTGTCCTGTGTCTGTGATCAGCACATGTTTGAATGTACGCAGGGGTATCGTGTAGTCCTTTTGTGCTCCAGGTTGTCTTTCCTTAGCGTGGGCATCCTTCACCCAGGTACCGGTGCTGGAGTTGGCTTTAGCCAGTGTACCAGGTGGGTCTGTGGAAATGGTGTGAGTGAGGCTCCATGAACACCCCAAAATGAATTCCTTCAGGAAATCACAGGGGTACAGAAACACCATTTATCACAGGAGGGACTTTTTGGTTTTGGCTGTTCTGATTTTCAAAGGAGACTTACAGGGCAAATAGAAGGAAAAAGCTTGCAAATTCCTCATTGTAGGAAATACTAAAGAGTATCCCAGCAGAGAGGGGCTGGTTTATGACATGTTGTAGTTTTCCTGCCAACCTTTCACTCCCATCCAACTACGTTTCTCTCTGCTGTCCCGTGGGAGCGAGTGACCCCAGCATGGCTTCTGGTGCTGCAGCCACTTGCTGCTCCAGAGGTGCTCGTTGTCCTTTTCTCTCATATTGCCTAATTGATAGTATAATGACTTCATCCCAGAGCTTATCTTCCCAACAAGCTTTTACTGCACTATTCAACCTCTGTTTCAGACTGAAAGTGGTTCATTTGCTCATGTATTTTTTTTGCTCCAGCTCTAATGGCTGGTCTCATCAGACACGTTAGTTTTCCCCGTGAGCCCTAGCTCTCTAGCTTGTGTCTCTGTGTGGGTGTTCGTTGCAGGGCATCTGCTATACCTGTGTCTGTGGGCATGACTTGCTAACTGGAATTGGCTGTGGTATTGTGTGCACAGCCCCCAGCCTTTGGGTGGAGACACTTCTCAGGATTTTCTCCTTACATGAGATGCACTGACAATTTCTAAACTGTCGGCCTTGCCAGGTGAAACATCCCAAAGCTGTTTCTTAAGCCAGACAATCAAATACACAGCAAACAAAGCAGCAGGACTGACCCCCTGCTGTAGGGCAAGCTCCTGGGCCATGCAACACAGGCAGACCTTTTAATACAGGAACTGATGGCTTCATCCATGTTTTTTTTAATGTGACTTGGTCACCTGGTTGCCCTTTAGTTTCTGACAGGAGCTGTTGATGTAAGAGATTGGTAAAGTTTACAGCTCTACTCGTGGAGGTACTTGCTTCACTCACTTGTAAATTCTAGTGCAGATGAGTTGTCAGCCTGCACTCAGCTGAGAAGGAAATGGCAGTGTGCGAAACAAGTAGAGCAGATTAATTAAATTGGCCATCTTGTTAACTCCTTCTGGTAATAGAGAAGATCATAACATTGTGTAAGATTAAAAGGCCACAGGATAAAAGGATGCAACGCATCCTTCTCCCATTGCCCCCATGTGTTGTGATGGGACAGCCTAGACTCACACTTTAGTTAATTCAAAACATAGACATGTATATAAATAAGTGTTCATTATGTTAGGAAGCACTAACACATGGTTCATAAATGCTTCTTTCTTCAAGTCACCATCTAGCCACACAAGGTAGACAGGACTGTTAAACCTCAGTGATGACTGTCTTGGTGGGTTTTTCTAGCAGTACCTTTGGAGTATGTGGTGCTGCCTGGTGCAAGGGGGTGTGCAGAGATCCCCCAGCAAAGTCCCACCTCCCTGGGCACTGGGCAGCCCTGATGTCTAGCTCTGCTGCTGTTACCATCTCCCTTTATTTATGGCTGTTATGTAAAATTCATGAGTATGATCCTAATTCCTCGAGTCTGCTGATTCGCACTTCTCACAGAAACGCTTCTTGTCACCTGAGCTGGTGAGAAGCTGATTTAGGGCACTGGGGAAACCGTGCCCTCACTCCCAGCTGCAGTGGGGACATTTTTGCACTCAACTAGTGCTGTGTGCCATTGCTCACGTGGACCCTGCTAGAGGGGATGAATTTTGCACTTACTGATCACAGGGAAAGAGAAAAAAAATCTAAAGGAAAGTGTCATTGGTACAAGGTGAACTGTCGAGCTTGAAGCTGAATGGTTTTGCTGTCTCAGCCCCTTGCTGTGGGGCCCTTGGTTATCTGGATTTTGTGGAGTGCATCTGTGTGTTTGGTACTGTGACTCCTCCGGGGTCTGCACGGCAGCTCTGTGCTGGGTGGGTGGCTGGTGGGCTCAGCGGTGGGCTAGGTGGGCTCAGTGCCAGGTCTGGGTGCAGCTGGCAAGGCACCGGGCACATCCAGACCCCTGTCCCATCCTGGCTGACTTGGCAGGGCCTTGCACCAGGGCTGCTCAGTTTTGCCAAGCTGCCAGAGCATCCATTCCCATGAGCTCTGCACCTTTGTGGAAGGCTTTGCCCCCTTGTAGAATGTGCTATGGAGCAGTGCAGGATGGGACCAGAAGCTCAAAAATCAGCCTTTTGAAGACAAGCACGTTGCTGTTGCCCAGGCAGGGCCACGCGCAGGCGTGCGCATCTGGGGCTGGCAGGAATCCTCTCGATGGAGACAGGCCTTGACGTGACCGTCCGCAGATGCGTGGGGGGTTGCGTGGAGGGACTTTGCTGGCGGCCAGGCTGTGCGTGGGAGCCTGCGGGCGGCAGCAGGGTTATTGGCAGGGCCGGGAGGGAGACGGGGAGTGTGGCGGGAGCAGCATTGGACACGGATCCACTATGGGCGAGCGGCAGGGCCTGAGACAAAGGCGGGCGCAGCATGGGTCGGTGAGCGGGAGAGAGCAGCAGAGAGCAGCACGGAGCCGCTCCGGAGGGGCCATGGGCAGCGCCTGCACCGCGCATCGGTACCGCAACCGCAGCCACCCGCGGGGCCATCTCCATCTCCATCTCCATCTCCTCTCCCTGGCTGCCATGGAGTGTGGGATGGAGCCCAGCTCGGGACTCGGCTTCCCGCGGGATGCATCCTGTGCTCTTGGCTGGGTTTTAGTCAAGCCGATGGAAAGCCTTCAAGCGCTGCTCAGGAAAGAATCGCATTATGGTTGTACTTCAGGGAGCAAGGATGATCTCTTCTGGCATTGTGCTGGTACCGCAAATGCGGGCGTGTGATTTATCCTAATTAACAAAATATGACAGACATAAGCCTGAGAAATGTCTGTAAATGACACAATCTGGTCCTGTCTTTGTTTATCATGATCATAATGCATCGCTGGCCTCCTAAAATGATTAGCCTTTGTTACTCAGCATCGGCCACGGGCTCTTGCTTGTGGAGCTAGAGGGTGTGCAGTGGCAAAGCAGAACGTGAGCGTTTCGGTGTGGGATCAGCACTTCACTTGGTTATGCTTCATCTTACCTTATTGCTCTTCTTACATGATTTATTTTGTTTAGCAGGCAGGACACTTTCCCCCCACCTGCCCAGCCTGTAGCTGAAATGCAGCAGTTGGAGTGGCGTTCAGGATTTCCCCTTTCTCGGGGTGAATTAAAGGGTTACCCACTACACGAGGCCCCCTCCATCATGTTAGCACCAGTCATTTCCACATGTGTGCCGAGTAAGTTTTCAGATCAAACCAGACCTCTGAAGGGATATACACTGGTGCATTAAAGAAAGATACTGTGATGTTCTGTATCAAGAAGGTTAAACTCATTGGATTCTATGTAAACACTCGTTTTACCCCAGCTAACCTGTAAAGATTTCATTTTGCTTCATTTATCTTCTCCCTTACCCTATGCTAAACCATCCCCAGCTTCGATGAAAGAATCATGTCTCCATTCATTTCCTATCTTGCTGAATTGCCTTCGCATTTCCTATCATCTGCACATAATCCTATTCTCTCCATTATTGTCTTAATACCAAGTACAGCACAAGATAATGGATAGGCACTGTAATAACAGTGTGGCCTGTAGGAGCCCCTCGAGGGAAATATCTTTGACGCCGGTAGAATATTAATGCACCCCAGGTCCCTGATCTTCCTCTTTCACTTCATCTCCTGTTTTCTAAACTACATAATGACTTTCATATACATGACAAAAGCATTAGAACAGAAAAAGACTCATTGATGAGCAGCAGGGCTGTGTGATATTAAGCAGCACTACTCTCGGTGCTTTGTACGATTTTTGACCACCATCGGAGCCAGCGTGTGCAGGTAATTTCTGATGTGAATAGATGCAGGCAGAAAGCAGCGTTATTGTGCTCTGCTAATCCGAGTGCCCATCACAGGCACCGCGGGAAAATGAATTAAAATGTAATTCTTCAATAATGCGTCTGTCTACAGCGTGATTTTCAGCAGATTAAAAACAAACAACTTGATATCACTTAGAAAGGCTAGTGGATTGTTTCTGAGAAGCTTAATCATCAGCAGATTATGAATGGAACAGTAAATCAAAGCAGGGAGTGTTAAACAATGTAGATGGTGGTGTAGCGGCAATTTACTGTACATAATTTCTTAATAAAAGGGAAAAATTGATTTTTGCGAGCGTAAACATCGGATCCCGTGAGAATTTAGCTGCTGCTATTAAAGAGGAGAACGTTAAAAACACTACATTCGTGTCATGTAGGAGCAGTAACCTTTCCTTCCTCTCATAAGACGCGGAAGTGTGTTCCCTTAGAGCTTCCTTTAAGCATAATTCCTCATTTCTCTTTCCTTTTGTGACAAACTCTGTCTCTCGCTATGGCATTGCATGGGTGTATTCCTGCCTCAGCTCCCTGCAGACCAGGGGATGCACCCCAGCGAAGGAGAGAAGCCCCCAGGCCTGCCTCTGGTGCTAGAAGGAGCTGGCCAAGCTGGAGCTGTGGGCTTTGGCCCTGCCAGGCGGGCTCTGGCCACAGCCACCCTGGGCTGGGACACTGCTCCTGGCGCTGGCTGCCAGGTGGGACCCCGGGCTGGGCGCTTCACGGCCACCCTGCCTCTAGCCTCCTGCTGCACGGCAGCTGCTGGCCATCCATCACTGCAGATAATATCTGAGCAGAGAGGGAGAAATTATTTCAAGTCAAGGGAAGTGAGTGAGGAGCAGGAGCTGAGCAGCAGCAGTCTGGTGCTGGAGAGGAGAAAGACTAGATGTGGGAGAAGCAAGGGTGGGAGCTAATTATGTAAAAGTCCTGGTGGAATGCAGTTTTGAGATTAAAATCCAAAAGTACCAGAAAATTAATTACATATAAAAGCAAAGATGAAGAAGATCCTCCCAAAACACACGGGTACCCTGTGCTTTAAGAGCATGGCTGTTTTCCCTCGTTTCCTGCTGAGTAAATGCTAAGAAGCATCTTCCAACTTCAGTGCTCAGCCCTGACCCAGGCTTGCGAGGGGCTCCAGGGAGTCTGAGGAAATGTCAGGGCGAGTGACTGAAACCATAGTAAAAGAAATCTGTCCCAAGAGGAAAAGAAGAGACAGTCTGTCTATTTCTGGGCCTACATTTGTTTTATTTATGCCCTAATTTTATTTTCAGATAATTTATTTGATTGATTTCACTGCTTTTAATGTCACTGCTTCTGTTTTAAACTTGTGTGGTACTGTGAAACAGTCTAACATTGAATGATGCTGCTTCTGCATTTTCAACCGTGCTCAGCAGGGTGGAAAAAAAAATAGATGCGAATCTAAGAGACGTTGCAGAGTACATCAGAAAGCTGAAGCTGTCCCTCTGAAACCCGGTAAAATCTATGTTAGCAAGTTCTGTTGCTATCATTATAAATGCAATGCCTTTTCTTTCACATGTGTTTACTTGCCAAGTGAAAAAGTGACATCCTGTGTGACACTGGTAGTGTGGGATCCCAGTTTATGAGACTGTAAACAAGAAGAGGTGAGAAAGAACTCGGTTCCTTACTTTGAGCATTCACTTGAAAATTGCTGGTCTAAATTTAGGTCTGGGAGGAAAAAAAAAGGGTTTTTTTTTTACTTCCTCTTCAGAAAGATGTCTGGCATACAGCTTTTATTACTCTTCCGTAGCTGTGCTAAAACGAGCAGAGATTTTTCTTTAAAATGGTACTCCAGGAACCAGACCTCCCCAAGTCTGCTGCAGCCTCCCCAGCGGCACTTGGGGCTGCAGCCCTGGGGCAGCTGCTTCCCCTGAGCGCTGGGAAGGTCCCCGGGAGCCTGGCAAACCACAGCCCAATTTCCATGCAGGGGCCCCTTGCTGCTTTGCTCGTGTTTACTGCCCTTGCTGTGTCTGCCACACCACTCTGATGTCTGGTGTGATATAGTAAGGTAGGGGTTGTTCCTGCCATGATGACGAGGGGAGCGGGATGCAAGTGGCTCTGCATCCGCAGAGACCTGGGAAAAGGGAAGCAATGCTTCCCCTGCTCGCTCATACCAGAAACACAAGGGCATCACAGTCCTTCTGCTCCAGAGAGCTGTGCCTGGGATGAAGAAAGGCTTTGAACATGTTCAGACGATGTTATGAGGAAGATACATATGTCTGTATTTGCTCTGAGGCTTGGCCACAGGTGACACCAGGCGAGGCAGAGCAGGAGGCTGCCGCAGGGCGAGATGCTATGGAGGGGGTCTCCCAGGGACTTGGAGAGGGGTGGACGTGGCCTGGGAGAGTGTTGAACCGTGTTTAAAGCAAAGCGTGTGTTATCATCCAAGAGGCTGAATGAACAGGTTTCAATTAAACCCCCTCTTTTCAAATGTATTTCCTATCACGTGTATTAATTAGGTCCCTGGGATCTGTTCCACTGCCGGGTTGCGAGGATGAGGGTGGTGGGATTTTCACTGCTCCCAGTTGCTGCCTTCTGCTTGTGGGGCCTTTTGTCAGAGGGAAGCTGCCATGTGTGCCTTTCAGAAACCGCCCATTCACTTGACTCCTGTTTGTTGTTTCTGATTTACTAAGTGCTGCTAATTATCCTGAGATGGTGGTGGTGGTGGTGGGGGGGGGTTCCTCTCACTTACCATCACCCTCAGGTTTCTGACCAGGGAAAAAGCACTGTCTTTGTAGGGGTGAAGTGCAGCTTTGATGTCTTTGGTACATGGTGTTCTTCCTGTAACCTCTGGCACACAGCGAAATTGTCTTTTAAGTCGACTTCTAACACTTACATAAGGTACAGTTTTATGAAACAGGATGAACTCTGCTTATGACTCTTTTGTCTTGTCTTTTTTTTGTTAAGGAAAGAAAGAAAAAAAAAAGATCCTGAATTATATGGTTGAACTTTGGAGTTCAGCTGGAATATTACACCTGGGTTTACAGCTCTTTTAAAAAGTACACTGCTAGCAAGAAATCTAAACAAATTATCACAGGCTGTTTTCTCTGTTCTGTGTGGCTGTATTTCTACTCCTAAGGAAACAAATGCCCTCCATTAGAGTATCTTGGATACTATCATTGTTCCTGCTTTAAGAGATGCTGTGTGTAGCACAGGGAAATACCTTTGAAAGGATTTCATTTGCGATAGCAGCTCATGTTGTTTCTAATCTTAATCCAGGCATCACTAATTTTGTGTTTGCAAGTAAACATGGTAATGAATGAGAATCCTCCTAGAATTGTAATTGGTGTCGCTCTTTTGTACTCTGGGCTTCAAATCTGTGTGTAATTGTCAGTGCCCTATAGAAATGTTAATTGTCTCCAATAATCCTGTTTGCATCCACCAAGCTGGAGCGGCCCTAATCAGTTAGGAGGCATCACCCAGCAAAGTTGGAAAGGAACATGGCGTTAAAGTGATGCAGAGGAAAGGGGAGCTACAGTTGTAGTTAGGACAATGAGTGTGCCATGGGAATGGACAGAAAAAAAGGAGTGTGGGTTTTGTTTGGCAGAGATGGAGAAGACCACTGAAAGAGCGTAATTTGGAGCAGCTGCCAGATGGAGAGCTGGGAGCACAGAATCGTGTCCTCTCTCCCCCCCACGACTTGCAAGGGTAGATGTCTGTTGCTCCTCACACACACAGGTGTTTTGTGATGGGGCAGAGATGTGACTGGCTGTGCTTTGGGGGTACAGTTGCTGCCTGTGTACTGTGGCTGCTGTGGTAGCTGGTGGGGAGCGATGGGTGGATGGGGAAGGGAGCAGCGGGCAGGGGCTGGAGGGGAAGGAGCTGCGATGGCCGCTTGGGAAGCCATGCGGGCTGTGGAGTGTGTGGCTGCTGGTCTGCAGCTCCCTTGGGCTACCTGAGCCCCTGGGGCTTTTGTTAATGGCAATCAGACTGCTTTTAGAGATACTGATTGCAAGTAAGAGCAGGATGGCTGCAGCACAGCTGAGTCAGTGTGCTTGGATGGCGTATCTGGAACGTGTTGGTGCACCAGGTTCTGTTATCTGTAGGACACATGAGCCTGCTCTTGGTGAGTGGGATATGCAGTCAAGGATGGTGCAGGCTCCTACTCAGAATGGCAATTCTCAGTCCAACTGCAAATTTAGAAGTCAACCTGCAAAATCCAGACTTGTCAGAGCAGTAAGAAAGAGCAGTCTGGATAATCACACTTCATCTGCTCGCGGAGGGGGAGGAGGACTAGGTGATCGCAGTTACAGAGTCCTTGGAGCATCCTCGAAGCTGAGGGGACAGCCAATGAATTTGGGGCGTAATAAACTCTGAACATTGCAATTGTCTGAAACTGTAGAGACCAGGATGCTCGCTCGAAGCTTGGATCAGCGTTTGGGGAACTTTGAACCAGTGTGTTCATGGTGACACGGACAGCAAACCCTGTGCTGTGCTGAGAAAGGAACAGTTACTGCTCTAGAGCACAACGACGGCTCTGGTGTCTAATTGCTTTTTCTTTTTGGTGATAGTGTGGGTTTTTTCGTTAGCTGCTGCACTAACAGAATGCTTTGCTCATATCACATTCAAATGTGGACAATAAAGGCTTGGGTTTCTGTGAAAAGACCTCGTGACATTACATTTAGAAAGTTACAGAATGATTTGTAACGTTCAATGATTAATGTCACAGTTTATCAGGCATGCCTGCCAACTAGCATGCTCCCTCTTTGTTGATCCTGGACTGACCACGGTGTTGGTCCTTTGGAACTCCTGTGACGTTTGCCATTGCCATATCCTGTATGGTACAGGTTATGTTTTAGCTTGCAACGGCTTTACCATGGTGTGTCCTACTTGTGCATCTATTTGTCTCACTGGAGACAGCGTCTTGGGTAGCAGAGTGGAAGTGGAGCTGCTGCTAGTGAATTCAATCACAGGGAGATGTGCTGTGCAGCATCACTGAGCCTGGTTCAGGGCCTTCAGCAGGTCCCTGCTGTTATTAGGGCTCTACTTCAGTGAGCTCATTTCTGCCCTTCCCTCGGAAGTGCAGGGTGACTGAAGCTCTCGCCTCTGACACTGATGCAGGAGCATTAATTACTGTGGTGCCTTCTAATTTCAGAACTTGGATACTACAGTTTTCCCTTTAATGGACTTCCAGACTTTACTATGTGGAGATTAAAGTGAATTAAGAACTCCTGCCAGAAGTGTTTTATGGACACCGAATTTTGCACTTGCAGTAAACCTGCTCTCAAATCACTCCCCTGACTCCCTCCTGATAAGTTTTGGTTTGAGGTTTTTTTTTGGAGGGATGTGATTGATCTCATTAAAAGGCTTTAACACCTCTTTAATCCCATCATCAAATTAATTCCCTTGGTACTGTTGGTATATTTGTAATGAAATACAGAGAAAAATAGAACTGTAACTTGTCCTTTTGAGATTTGCAATGCAGTTAAACTGACATGCTGAGTTATACCAGCCCTCACACTGCCAAGAGATGCCCTAAAAAAGCTCCTAACCCTGATTATCCTGCGGAACAACGGCTATGCCTGCACTTGGAGGCAGCTGTGAGCGCAGTGTGTGTCTGTGAGGAAGCAGGAGTACCTGTGCTGCTCTCCTCACCCCCTCACAGCCCAGCTGTGGGCCAGCCTGAGATCTTGTAAGCATGTGCTGCTGCGCCGTGCCCTTGAGCAGCTGCAGTGTTGAGCACTGTCCTGCTCCCGAGCACCAGTGCTCCAGCCTTGCCCCTCTCAGCACTCGCTGCCCTGCTGTTGGCACCTCTCTGCGAAGGTCTCATCACTTCATGTAAAAGCTGTGGTGTCTGGCTGTGACTTGTGTGCTGCTGCCCTCTCCCAAAGCAAGCTTCACGTTGTCGTAGACGGTGTTCATGGGTAATGCTTTCTTCCCTCGGAAATTCTGGTTGTAAGTATTCATATAGAGCACGTCCCCTAAATCAATGATGTACTTTGGTATGGGTCAAGCTTTTGTACTGTTGTCAGGCAAGGTTTTGTACAGCAGGCACAGACTAGATGGGGAAACATTTGATTCTGGATAATCCCTGATGGCAGAAATGCACACCTGTGACTGAGAACACTCCTCCTAACAGCCTGGAGTGGGAAAGTTACTGAATGTATGAAAAAAAACCCCTACAAAAGCCTTAACCAGGAAAGGAGCTGAGTATAGATTGGTAAGAGGGAAGTGCAAAGTGCCTAATAAAGAAAAACCCTATGTTGAAGTTTCAGAACCCTAGTGAGCATTGTGTGTGGAGATAAAGCACTCTCAAAGGCAAATATGGCAAGAAAATCATTCTTAGCATTTTCTGTTCATTTTCATTACCTTGATTTTTAGAATTGACGCTTCCAACATGTACATTTGGGATGTACAACATGTATACTTCAAGCAGAACTTGCAGTACACCGCCACGTGTGTTGTCACCTGGTACCAGGCTGTGCTCCATTCTCTTACCCGTGGCATTCCCGGCACCACATTAAATTGTTCTGTCCACCTACTGGAAGCGTTGACAGGGGTAGATGTTGTTCATGTCCCTTAGCTACCCACTCGTTGTCTTCTATTCTGATTCTTTTACTTCTAGAGTGTGTTTTGGGCACCACTGTTGTGCAACCATCTGGTAGCTTTGGAGTTTATGGGATTTGCCAGGGGAATATGGTCTTTGGTGTTGGTCCCTGGTGCCCTGTAATTCACAAGTCTAATTATGGGGAAAAAAAAAGTCTTTTAAATAACCACTTTATTCTTCCTGTGCCTTACTCTTTGGTTTAAACCAGGCAGAAAACTTAGTAAAGTGTATTGAATGCAGTGTCTTCACTCACTATGGCACAGGTGTAACTGAAAGCATGAGAATTTTCCTGTTCCCCAAGACTGCAAACAGAAACTTCTTTCCAGTAGACCACTCTTGTAAGGAAGGGCATGTTTGCACTGGAGGGGAGCACTTCAGGGACGTTGAGCTGGCATACCTGACCCAACATGGAATTGCAGACTTGCAGTAAGTACTTGCTGAGAACTTGTGACTGTTTTAAGTGGGCTTGTGAGTAAGCACACCTTGAATACTGACACAGGCTCGTGTCCCCAGCACTCAGTATTCTCACTGTGAAAACAATCCTATCTATCTTTGTGTCTCTAAAGGCAAAACCCCCACCCAACTTGAATTATCCGCCGAGCGTATTTTTTAGCAAGCTGTTTTGGGCTTTTCTGTGTTTTAATTCTAGAGAGCCAGTGGTTGGCAAAGGGAATGACTCCATGGGGGCTTTTGTAATTACAACTTTTTGTGAGGTTCTTTGTGATATCTTGGTGCAGTTAATAATGAATTAACACCACCAGTTAGTGGCAATCACATTGAGAAGCTCGGGGAAAGCAGTTAAAGGCTCCAGTTTTAATTTAACCTGTAATTTAACAGCCCACATTTGTGCCATGAGCATCTCTGGTAGAATATGCCAGAACACTTGGGAGATTCCTACTCCCACATGGACTTGCCCACAGGTCCCAGTCCCTTTGTCTCAGGCATTCCAGCCTGTCCAGTACAGCAGCCCAGACAGGGCAGTGGTCCCTGCCAGCACAGGCATGTGGCCACTGCTGTTATCAAAACGTTCCCAGGCCCAGCAGAGCGAGATGATAAGCGGCACAGCCGTGCAGCGAGCAGCAAAAGCAAAGAGCAGCCACTAACGAGCACTGCTCTGCACAGTGAGGCAAGCAAGCCCCATGGCAAGCATGGCCTGTCCGTTAATAGCTAAACAGCAATAACAGCTGTAAATTGCATCTAGCACATTCCACTCATTGGTCCTTATCTTGAACCCTTTGTGCCCAACCTTGGGTGCCAAAAGGGACTGTTGACTCTACCCCAGCCCAAACCAGCAAACTTATCCTTCATCTGCTTCTGTCTCTTCAGTTCACAGAAGTGGATGCTGAACATCAGGAGTAGGATACAGAGGGTACAGGGTGATGGAGGTGGGAAGGACTGTGATGATGCTGAAAACAGAGGATATGATCAAGTAAGGTAACAATCAAGATTAGAGGAGAAAGAGTACTTTATTAAAGCTTGAAAGGGAAGAACTTGGTACGTTACAAAACAAGAGCAGAATATATAATTGCTGGTCTGTATTATTCCCCCTGGAACGATATACAAATAATATAAGACAAATACTATGCATTTCTTTCCAGTGGGGCTGCAACAACACTGTTGCTAAGGGATGAGCTGCCAGAGTAATAATGAAGAGCGTTGCTATCAATTCTCCTAAAACAAAAGGGATTTAGGGTTTGTTTTTGAAGAGGAATTCTACCAGTGTGACATTGCTGAGGAAGTTTTGAGCAGAACTGTTGTTCTAGAATGGTCATTGCAGGTTAAGGTGAGCCTGTTGAAGGCAGAACAGGCAATCATGGTGAGGCAGTTAGATGTGAACTGCTGCCAATATTCAAGCTGAGTGCTAGCAGAAGTGCCGGTGTAAGTAGAGGAGCATTAACGGTTTCATCTCACTCGTTTCCAGCTTTTGGAAGGAAGGTGGAAGGGCAGGAGAAAAAAAGCAATACTATAGAAAAAAATAACGACAAAAATGATACAAAGAGCGGTATGGAACCTGGAGAAACCTAAAGGGCCCATTCCTAATCAATAACACCCTCAAGATACAAGCAGTGTAAAAGACAAAGGGATTATTCACCACGTGAGATGGAGACAAGAATGAGGGGCTGAGGCAAACGCAAGGAAAGTTTAGGAATCAGTATTAAGCAAAGTTCTCAATAGCATGGCTTGCTCCTGACATTGAGGCTGTGTTCTGATAGAATGCAAAATTCCCTCCTTACTGCATTTGGGAACAGAAGATCACGTCACAGGAGTACACTGAGCTTCTCCATCATCCTGGGCTCACGCTCTGCTTGGGGACCAGATATGCAGGGCAACCTTTCTCCTTACAGGGTGGGAAGGAAAGCTTCTCCTTTCCCAGCAAAGAGCAGGATAGTATTTGGAAGGTGCAGCTGAGTGTGGGGTATTTAATTCTCAGCTGGATCTTGGAGTAATGTGGTTTTCATGCAGCATTTGGCGAGCGCTCCTCCTGCAACGATGGGCTTTGGGGAGGGTGCTGAGAGGCTCCTGCTGAGCTGTGCTGGGAAGACGAGAAGGTTCAGCAGTAACCTGGAATGTGCAGATTGAAAGGACAGGAAAAACGAGTACAAAGGGAACTGCAACCGCTCTTTCTTCTCCTTCAAACCTGTTAGTTTCAGTCTTCAGAGAAATCCTTTCCTGGACTAAGATCATTCAAGCTGTTTCATTCATACAACAAATTAGTGCTGGTGTGCGTGGTGTGCAGAGTGGAGGAGCCATCTAAGAATAAAATTAATCAGTCTTTTAGCTGATATCAGTAGATGCTGGCCCACAGCAGGTGGCTTTCTGTAACCTGTTGTAATGTCTGTGCTTAGGGTCATGGAACAAGGACCTGTCCTGGAGGAATTGCTTTTTTTTTTTCTTTCCACAGTAAAGACTGAAAAGTTAGGAAAAATATCAGCTGCTATTGGTAGGATTATTTTCTGTTCCTCTCTTGGATGTGGCCTATGGTGTAGCCCATGCTGCAGCCTGTCAGGGTGAGTAGGGGCAAGCAGCAGGAGAGTGGGGATAGCGGCCGCTGCGCAGGGTGGCTTTATCCTGTGGAGTGACAGCCGCTGCAGTGGCTTTACAGGAGCTCTGCTTTGTATCACAGTGCAGGAGTTGCAAGGAGAGGGGGGCAAGTGGGGAAAAATGAGGCTTGGTTTATAAAGCAGGTTTGCATCTTGCGTGAATAGTATTGGTGATGTACCAATGAATGTTTTCAGGGGTGCAAGATTTGGCTGCAGGGATTTATGCACTCGGTCCCCTGTTAAAGATGAAGGGGAGGCTCCAACAGCCTAAGCTGCCTGTCTCCCTGCCTGTACTCCCAGGAGCAGCAGCTTGTGCTGTGGGTTCGGGTGATGCTGTTTCTTGTTCAACATCAGCATGGAGCATCCTCCTTTTGCTCACACCATGATTAAATCATGCAGGGAGAACACGTGTTTCTCAACCCCCCCTGCAGCCCTTTGGATATGACTGTGTTTTAAGTTTGACAAGAGGAGGTGAGGGTGCACATGAAAGTGCACAGTTCTGAGTTTGTTCTTTTTGCTGCTTTCATGCTGCAAAGATCAATAATTTACCTCCTGTCAGGTGAAACCAGAAGATTAGTTGCATTAATTTTTGAATGCTTGCATAGCGTGAGTGAATTGTTCTTACCTTGCTGGAGTCCTGTGTGCAGCCCTGCCGTGCTGTGGTGGCAGGAGAGCTACGCTGAGCTGTGCTGTGCTGGCTGCATGTGTGGTTTATGAGGCACTAGACGTGGATAAACATTGCTGTGTAACAGGAGGCAGGGAAGAGGAGGAATCAACAGCAAACTGGCTGGCACAGACCTTCCTCACATGGGCGTTTTGCTCCACTGTCTCTTTGCAAATACGGTGCCTGGAGGGTATCATGGTCACACCTAAAAGACTGCTGTGAGAAGAGTCTGGTGGCAGTGTCCTGGCAGCAGCAGCGGCCCCTCTGCGCCCAGAGGCAGCGATTGCTGTGCCCACGCCGCAGGAGCTGCCTCAGGCCCATGGCCCCATGCTCTCTGCCACCAGGAGTAAATGTAACTCTCTGATCACACCTCTCATTTGTGCATTGATTTTGAACAAATGATGTGTTTGTGTGTGCATACCTGGGGGAGGAAAAAAGGTACAATGTGCTGGAATGGCTGCTGCTCGGGTCTGGAGTGCGTAGCTCAGGGCTGTTGGGGAGGTGCTGCGTGTAGTGCTGCTGCTGTGCCTGCATCTTTATGAAGCCCTTGAAAAGATTTAATTAAAATTGTTTTCTGGATTTCATCTTCTGCAGGAGCCGCCTTTTATAGGTTCTACCCACGGGGTATTGTTTATCCAATTGAAGGTATTTAAAGGCAGAGTATTATTCTGCTGTATTTATTCTATGGATACCCAGACTTCACTTTTTTTCCTAAGCAGTTTGGCATTTTGTGCAGCAGATGCAGTCCACGTTCTGTAACTGCTATGAGAATTGAGGCTGAAGCGGGTTTGACTCTCCGCATGTTGTAAAAAGCCTGCAGGTAACCTGGCCTCACTGTGTCTGAGCATGCTGTTCCTTACAGTTGTATTACAGTGCTTCCATACATATCATGTACACGTGTGTATGAACTGAATGTTGTGATTCTCCTGGCTGTTGCCATGAGGGCAACGTGAGGGCACATCTCTTGCACGGTCATTGCCTCAGCACTCGGGTCCCCCAAGTTTCTCACTGTGCAAATCACAGCTGACAAGTCAGCCAAAACAATGAAGTTACCTGTGCCAGCACTGTGATGAAAGCACCCACCCTTCTCCTGTGCTGGCAATCCTCTGGTCAGACTCGGTTACCCACAGCTCTCTTACTTGTATATCATCACAGGATTGAGCTGCAGCAAATTTCTTACATGATCAATGCTGTTCACCCACAAGATATAACTGGCCCTTTTCCTCAGACCCCAGTCAATGCCTTCTCCCTTGGAATTGTTTCTGCTTTCTACTTTATATATCTTTGCAGCCAGATTCCCAGGTCTGCCCACAGTCTATTCAAAGGGATCAGGTTTGCACCTCTCCTGTGCAGGATGTCTCCAAAGTCAGCAGCATTTCCTTCGAGTAAAACTCAGGTCTTGTGTCTTTGCAGACCCTTTCCCATGCCACAAGCTCACCCTGCTTGGACACTCTTGGGTCAGTCCAGCCTGTTCCCATCTCCATCAGCCACCTTCTGCTCCTGCTGAGCCCCAGCCCTTGGTGGTCTCTGTCACCTCCCAGCGCTCCTTCCTGCCAGCTCTCAGAAGGACAGCCTGGGGCAGGCTCATGCCCACTGCCCAGCTCTGCCCCCAGCGGGAAGCCACCAGAGCAGCTCCTGGTACGTATCTGACTTGGAACTTGTGTGCTTGTGAGTTACACTGCACAGCATCATAGCCCAGCTCTGAAAGCTCACAGTATCATCTGCCCATTAGTTTGCATTTTCTCGTCTGGCACTGGTGCTGGATTGTTGCTCATTTTATGTGCCCTTTATCATGATTGTCAGTAAATCTCCAGCAGACACAAAGCAGTGGGGTGTGTTTGCAGCACGGCAGCTACCAGGGCTTGGCAAAATAGCAGTGTAAAAATCATTTGCATTACAGCTAATAAAGACAGCTGGAACGGACCCCAAAACACGTTCAATAAACCAATAAGAGCGAGTGCTGATTATACTCCTACTTCAGTAAAAGTAACTCGCTTTCTTTCACTGTTTAGAGTTCTGTAATTGTGTAGTGTAGTATTTTACCCACAATTTAAATCCAGTGTAACGCTCGGTGCCTGCTTTAAAGCGCTGACAGTTTGCAAACCATTTCCAGCCTCATGCCTTATGCACTTTATTTCCTCCGTATCAGGGCAGGGTAAGCGTCTCACCGTGTACTTTGCTGTAACTCCTTCCAAACACTGTGACTGTTACAGCTATGACTTTGGGGAATGAAGGCTTTGGGGTTAGAAATTAGGGTGTGTTTTTTTTTGTTCACCCCGATTCCTTCATTCAAAATCTTCCAGAAATCTGTGGCAGGAATAGAGAGATCATACTTGGGGAAAGAAATACATGCATTACCCGGCTAACAGAATGATTTGAGGATGTAGATGCTGACACGCTGCTGTGGCTCCCTCTCCGTTTCCCTGTAGCAAGTTCAGCTCATGTATGCCATGGAAATGCTTTATTTAAAATAGAAGTGTCAGACCTTGAGACAATAATATCCTACCAGATCTGCGTGTCTCCAAAATCTGTGCTTGTTCTGAAACATGTACGTATTGCCTATCTTTAACGAACACATCTGGTTTTTCCCCTTGTTTGATGCGTGCCGGTGGTTTTTATAAAGAAGGTAACTGATAGACTTTTTTAATGATAATGACAAGTAAACAACATCTCTTGCCCACAGTATTGACAAGGCAAGGATTCTGTGCGGGGTTATTATAGGCAAAAGCCACAAGGAGGATTTGCCTGACCCTGTGCCACACGTGAAACAACAAATCAGCCCATACCAAGTTAATTCAGCCATATTTTACATCTTCCAGAACTGGAATTGTGTAGCCTACAAAACAATTTATATTTTATCTGTACCATCTAATTAATTAAATGGCCCCAGAGTACCAGACTCACAAATCTCGTTAATAGCTGAATACTGAAATAAAGGCTGTTCACCCCTACTAGAATAATATTTGCATATCTCCACCTGCGATGGGTAATAAGTACCTGCCACAAATCAGAATTATGAATTTTGTACGCCTAACAAAACCGCAGGGGAAATTATACCTCAGACATTCCGTAATAATTGCAGCTAAGCTGTTTAGTGCCATCCACTTATTCTGCCTGAAGTGTTTAAAGCAGCAACAGTTGTAAATGAATTCAGGCACACATTCAAGAGAAAATGCTTTAAAAAGTTTCTCTGTCTTGCCATATGTAATTATCTTTATAGAAATGTTCAGCTACAAGTTATAACATGCTCACATTTAAAATTGCAAATCAAAAAGTAAGTTCCTCCAATTAAAGTACATTTTCTAAGAGGGGTTTTTTTTAGGTTTACTATGACGACGTGGCCTCCCAGAATCGGTGATCTGGCCTATAAACAGCCACAGCGAGGGGCTTGCTTTTGCAGTGCTGCTTTCCCCAGTAGCGTGCGGTTCCTGGGGGAGAGTTAGCTGTTAAGGCTTTGGACAGAAATATACTGCACTGTAGATAGTCTCCTAGGCCAGGGAATTGGGCCGTTAAAGCAAGCAGCATGAGCTGCCTCCAGTTCGTTTGTTTTCATGACAGGAGCTGAGACTGTATGGAGCAGAGCTTTGAAGGCAGTGGCGAGATGCTGGTGGCCCCAGCTTCTGTCTGGGAGTGTAAAGGAACAGCAACACCCAAGTCCGTGCTTTATATAGTGATTTGGCTTCAGAGAGCCCCTTTAAAAGCACAGGTTCTGCTCGGTCACCCTCACTCTGGCAGCTCTAGAAACTGGACTGTCCCTCCCCTCAGAAACACAGGGCGCTCCATGAAGGTGGGATGAGCTCACCCTCTGTGTGAGTGTGCCTGCTGCTTGGGGCACTATGTGGCAGCTCCAGGGTCAGCAGCACAGAGGGTAGCACACCTGGGCACAGGCAGTGCTGCTGAAGCCCTGGCAGAAGCCCAGCCTGAGCAGCCTGGTGGGGAACAGACCTTCGTCATAGGTGTTGGGCAGCAGAGTGGTGGAATTCCCGCTGACTCTCCTGGTGTGAACGCATGAATTGTTATAGTACAGATCCTAGAGAAGGCAACAGGCCAGTGACTCCACTCTGGTTCTCACTGAACTGTGTGTTTTGTGAAGAGCCAGGCTCTCCCTCACTGCAGCAGAGGAGAGCAGAGCTGAAACTGCAGTCTCAACAGTACTTGTGATTGCTGAAATCAGTTCATCACTCCTAATTTTGGGGACTTTTCTCTTAGTAATGCACAGCACATTTGGGCATGCTTGTGCAGACAGCCTTGCACCTCAGGGCCAGGTACAAGCTGTTGTATTGCTAGTAACTGTAGCCACATAGCACCAGCCTATAACCTCCCTATACCATGCGCAGCCCCTCAGGACTGGGGCAGGAGGGTCAGCTCCTGCCAGCCACACACAGGCACCGGGGAATGGGGCTCCCTGGCACTGCGGCTCCTCTGCCTGCCCACAGCCACATCTGTATGCTGGGAGGGTAGCAGGCATTTCGCCGGGGTTCTAGTAAAGGATTAAAACATAATTAGGATTTATATATGTTCAAAAGGAAGGGGCACAGTGCAGCGAGTCACAGGGAGGTAGGTGATTAAGCCAGGTTGCCTGGCTCTGCCTGGACTGACAGCAGTGAGTCTGAGGTTTTAGGAGAATGGCTGATAGCCTATTACCATGATGAAGCATAGCTTAAAACTACATTTTATATTTTGTATTTTAGAGGACTAACAGATGAGGTCCCCACGGATTCTTTTTCATATTACATAAAATGGCTGTAGAACTTGAGCCATAATCTCTCAGTAACTTACACATTAGCCCAAGGCAATAAAGATGTTTTTATTGGAGGCAGATTTCATGAAAAGTTGTTCGGTTTTATCTCTGAATATTGTGCTGTGCTGAAGGCATTTAAGTATCCTGTTGGGACACCCTGTCCTGGAAAGCAGTTACTCTCGAAAGGACAGCGAGGTCACTGGAAAAGCTCTCTTCCCCACTGAAGTGCTGCAGGATCCTGCCCTTTCCCCTCTGCTCATGCCTCGCTCTTTCTCCTTAGCTGCAAACAGAGGCCAAGCCACACTTTGACTGCAATCCCTGCTTGCTCCCTGAGGGATCTGGCATCGGCAGTCCTACACGGCTGAAAGGGAGGCCCTGGTGCTCCTGCCTGCCCAGACCTCCTTCCTCGCTCCCGCCACGCAGCAGCATCCTACCTCCCTCAGCATCACCCTGCCACCATCTCTTGGTGCTTGCTGTCGTTACAGGACGGTTCCGTTTCTGTCAGGCCCTTCACGACTCCTCTTATTCCTGTGCTTCCTCTCCCTTTGGTTGGCAATGGTGGCTCCTAACTATCCCTTAGCCTGGCTTCTGTCTGTGATCGAGAACTGTGTTTGTCTCCATGGCTTGTACATTTGGAGGACTATTGGTGATTGAGGGGTCCTCTCAGGTGCTCTCTGCTCCCATGCAGTCTCTTTACCTCACTTCTGGATTTTGCTGCCCTGTTTGGTTCTTGTAGAAGCTCAAATACTTCCCAAAGGTGGAGGAGTACCCTTTCTGAAGCCAAAGACGTTAGGGTCTCAACTAGAATGCTAGTGGCTAATAGCATCAGAAAACGCTCATTGTGCTGCTATGTAAATGGAGCAGCCTGTGGCCTTAGCAGCAGTATTACTTGGGCTCAGTCCCTCTCCAGCTGTATTTGTATCTGCTTGCCGCTGTCTGAAAGGCAGATGGGGAGCTGGCGTTAGTGGTTTCTTTCCATAAACTATTATGCAGAGGATAATCTCTGATTGATGAGGTCGTGCCCTGCTACCTTACAAAGAAACACATGTGTCTCTCTTAGATTTAAACCTAAGGCCATACTTGACAATCAGTCAGCAGTTCCTCATTGATTATGACTGCCAGTGATTTCTATGATGCTTGTTTTTTGTTTCATTTATCCAAATCTTCCAAATACTCCTGTTTAATCTTTCAATCTATAAAAAGTACAGGTCTCATGTTATGCCATGCTTTAGTGTGTATGATAAAAAGACAGTTTTCCCTTTACCTTGCACTTTCCATTCATATTGTAATTTTTTGTTCAAGCTTAAGCAGTCCACATTTCATTACAAAAACCTATACTATTCATATTTCTTTCATCCCTATAAGACGGTAAAAGCAATGTTTCTTTGATGAAATTTGGCAGGTAAGAGGATCTAGTTGAATCATCTCAAACCCCTGGAGTTTTGGGCCTCCAGCTATTATGGTAGAGCAGCTATGAGTATTCAAAAATTGGTCCTTTGTTTGCACTGAATTTCCAAGCCATCTGTAGCACACAAAAGCCACAGCTCTCTTTATAGTTCAGAATGAATATTTAAAAACTCAGTTTTAGGTTTTATTTGTAGCACTTCAGATCTCTCTATCCCATCTGTCTTGTGTCTCAGAGCGGTTGTATTAAACTGTGCTCGGCAAAGTCGGAACTCGGTCTTAGAACTGGTTCCTTTTCCAGGATGGTCACACACAGTTTTGTTTATTCACATGCTGGAGATTATTATTAGGATGTTAACAAGCGGCTGCCAGTATCAGGTGGTCCAGTCTGATGACCCACAGCCTCTTGTAGCGTGGCAGAACAGAGCCAAGGTATGTGTGGGTGCTGCTGACTCTGGTGAGTGCGGCGTGGCCTGGAGCAGCCATCAGCGCCCAGCCCAGCCTGGCTGCCCCCTCGGCTTGGGAAGCGGTCCCCAGACCCGAGTGCTGAGCCTCCACCTTCATAGCATGGTGGGGAAGTGCCAGGGGCCCTCAGAAAAAGGGGAGACGTGAGCACATGTCACGACGAGAGGGGTCTGGGTGTGGAGGAGGCCATAGGGAAAGGGCTGCTCATTTCAGACAGGGATGCTCATGGGGAAAGGCTGCTCATTTCTGACAGTGATGGCATAGACATTCCCATCCCTATGTACATGCCTGCCTATTTCATGGGAAATTTAGCAAGAAATAACAGAGCTCCTTCAAATTATAGGAATAGAACTCCTTGTGGTAATTTACTCTGTTAAAGTATCATCATCTGCTTGAGTCAGATTCGATATTTTGTCTCTAAGCCTCAGCCACATCTGTCAACAACGTGCAATTTTTTTTTCTCTCCTGTGTTTAACCAGCAACCTGAAGTCACCTATTCTGCATCAGTGTTATGACAAAAGAGGCACCCTGTCTAGCTTAAAAAGTGAGACTCATCCACCTCTCGTTAAGGCATCCTTCAGTTCTGGTAAGTCATTCCTCCTTTGTTTTCATTCTGTGTCCTGTCCTGAGTGGTAGCAGGATGTTTGTTGTTCTCCTGAGTTGTAAATGAATCACTACCCCAAAGGAGCATTTCTCTCTCATATTTTTTATTGTAGAAATAGATGGGTTTGTACGTATACGTCTTTAGGTGTGTATTGCCATCCCTTTCTGGAAAAAAAAAAAGTGTGAAATACATGCATTAACCCGTAGCACTATGAAAAACTTGTCTGTCTCAGCAAGACTTTACATATAACAACCACAATTCACTAATGGCTATGTTGCCCTTCATGTGAAATGACATGAGTGAAGGCTATGGTACCCTGAACTGAGGTCCTGGAGTTAACCGTAAAACTAGAGGAGGCTGATGAGTGAGTTTGTGAAAGGCAGAGTTTGTGACGTGGTGTTTGCTGGCACAGGGCCGGCCACAATGACCTGAACACCAGCTTTCTGCAGAGCTCTCAAAGCACAGAGATAGTCAAAAGAAAGAAAAGTATCACTAATGTCCCTGTGATTAAAATCTCTAAGTGGAAAACATAATGGAGCCCGAGACCAAGTCTTGTGTGAAAGAGGCTGCCTGGCTGCAGCCTGCCAGCTTGTGCAGCACTGCAAGCCTCTTCACCTCCTTCTGCTCTATGGTGCATTTCAACAGCAAGACGAGTTTGGTTCTACTGTAGGGTTCCTGAAAAGGGGAGCCTGGGGTTAAGTTCCAAATTGCAACCAAAACCAGAGTGCGTTGCAGCTTTGACTAGCCTCCAAAAAGCTTCTTCACAGCCTAAGTTTTGCAGGAGGTTGTTTTGTAGGCATCTCAAGCATTGATTTAGGAACTGTCCCCACAGTGCTGTGGTTCCACAGTGGAGCTCCAGGCTATAGTCTCTCTGAGCAGAAAGATGTCGAAATAGGGCTTTTCTCACCCAGGAGGCTGAGGGGAGGCGAGAGCACTCTGCAAGTCCCTGACAGGAGGCTGCAGTGGGCTGAGATGGTCTCTGCTCCCAAGTAGCAAGGGACAGAACAAGAAGACACAGCCTCAAGTTGCACCAGGGGAGGTTCAGATTGGATATTAGGAAAAACTTCTTCACCAAAAGAGTTGTCAGCCCCTGTGCCAGGCTACCCAGCGAGGTAGGGGAGCGCCCAGCCCTGGGGGGATTCCAAAGCCATGGAGCTGAGGTGCCGAGGGCCATAGGTTAGTGGTGACCGTGGCACTGTGAGGGGAGGGCTTGGACTCCAGGAGCTTAAAAGTCTTTTCCAACCAAAACAGTTCTATGATTCAGTGATTCTACGAGCAGTGCATTTATTTTTCTAACCTTTGCTGGAAAGGGCAGGTCAGAAATGCCCTCTGGGCAGAGCTCACACAGCCCAGCAGCAGCCCCAGTCCCAGCTCTCTGCTGCCAGCCGCCTCTCAGCCTTGTCCTCTGTCAGAAAGTTTTACAGGTCATCTCAGAATGAAGAGGACAAGTAGTACAGTGGCAAAGAGGCACGTTTGGAGTGACAGTATTAAGGTGCCAAGTAATCCAAGGATTTTTCCGTTTCGTCTTTCACAGCATGGCCATCGTTTGGTGCCCTGTAGCTGCAGAGTCACTGAATATTCATGGCAACTCTGAAAAAGAATAAATGGTAGACAGTGGGAGGGTCGGCTGGTTGCAGTTCCGATTAATGCTGGGGAAAAAAAAAGAATATGCCCCTCAAAGCACACGTGTGATATTCACAGGCCAGCTCACCAACTTGCAGAGAAGGAGAAGATTCAAATATTTACTTGTTTTCCTAAACCCAGAGAGATTTCTGACCACATGTTTACCAAACTTCCAGAATTCCATCAGGCTGCATGTATGCACTTGTTAGTCCCCGCACTAGTAAGATGTCATTAAAACATTCACTGACACAGCCACCATCTACTTTAGCTAGACCTTCAGCATTACTAATTCAGGCCCGCCTGCATTTGCATGCAGCGCCTCAGCCACGCGGCTTTAATGCTGTTCTCTGTTTTGTTCTGCTGTCAGGTATTCAGCTCCAGTGTCTTCCTCGCTGAAGAATTTCTATATTACAGCTCTGAATACAACCTGTTTTGTATGCTCATGGACTAGCTCTAGGACTTGAAAAAACCTGTTTTATATTCTACACTGGTTAATTTTTCATTTCCCTGGCACCTGGGTGAAAAGTAGTCAGCACAGTTAACAGTATACATCGTGCAACAATAAATATTTTATGGGAGATATAATCTGCACAATTTACAAGTTTGATTTTTCTCTGGGTGTCTGAATAAATCTGTAATTTTAAATATTTGGTGAAAACTCATTTTTCTATGGTGTGTTAGTCTATGATCACTACGAAACAGATGACCAGCCCCTTAATGGGAGCTGTAGACATTACCTTCGCTTTTCTCCCTAACATTACTAAGCTCTAATAAAGCTGTTTTATGGGAAGGGTAGTCTGGAGCAAGAAATATGGAGGTTTCATCCTGGGAACAGTAGATAATTCATAGGCTAGTAAATTATATTTTGTTCCTCACACAAGATAACTTTAAGGAGGTTTTTTTAAAATGTGTGTGTCTAAATACTTATATATCTAGTTTATATATGGATTTGATGTACATTTGTTTGGGTTTATTGTGTTTTCTGGTTTATTCTGTTGGAATGAAGAGATTTATTTATGTCTAGCTTGTTGTCCCTGCCCTCGTCTTCAGCCCGTTGTAATGAAGGAAACAAATCTGTTCTCTTCTGCTCCAGCATTTCCACTCCGCACCTACAGGCCTGTGGCTCCGTGCATAGGAACGGAGGGCTGCAGATTGTTTGTCATACATAAGGAAAGCAAGGTTAGGCTTTGCTGTTGCACACACCTAGAAACTGTGCTTGATCCAGGAGACAAAACCAAATTACTCTGTAGGCGGGGTATTGAACTCCTATCACTATATTGTGATATATTAATTCTTCTTTAATGTATTTATCCTCACTGTGTGCCTGTGACATAGGGAGCCTAAGTCATACTTATCTCAAAGATGGAGGATTAAGCCTCTAAAAAGAACCCTAAGCAACTTGACTAGGGCTGCCTGGGATGTTTGTTGCAGAGCAGCGAATGATCATAGCTCTGAGCAGCGGTGTGAAGTGAGGGATTACTCACCCCCTGTCCCAAGGCTTCAGCTCTTGCCTCAGAAGCTGCACTTTCACTTTGCTTAAATAAAATCCCATTTGAAACAAAGCAGAAGTTGTAAAACTAAATGTTGCAGCCTGCAAGCCAACTCAAGGGGTTTTAGGTACCATGTTGCTGGGTGTGTAATTCCCAGTCACTTTCCCCTGGTACTTTTGGTTTCTGGGAACCGTCAACAAATTATCTTGAGGGAGCAAAGCAACAGTAGTGCCCATTTGAATATAAAAGAGATTGTGAAGTAGAGATGTAGCAGCTGATGATCATGGATGGGTTTCAAGAGAGAAAAAGACTTTCATGTCATCCAAAGGATGAGCAGAAAAGGAGAAAATGAACAACAGACATAAGAGAGAAGTCACTCAGCGTAGCTGGCTGTGTTAGGCTGGTGAATACTTTCCAGAGAGGGGAAGTGGAAGCTCAGGTGTTCAGACAGTTTGAAATTAGGCTGGTGAAATTAGGCTCAGAAAACAATTTGTGATTAAAACGGGTCTGTTCTGATTCTAATGTTTGTTTCTCTGAAAGAAACGCGTATTTGGTAATGCACTTGTTCCAAACCTGGTAACCTAAATACTGATGCATGTTTTCAAAATTGTGCTGTAGGCACACAGATTAGCTGGAGGTTTAGAATTCCCTTGGGAACTATCAGCTCTTTCTCCCAGATGAAGATGAATGTGTTTACTGTTGATAAAATAGTCGTCTTTATTCTTGTAATGGATAACTTTAATACTGCTTCTTTAAAATGTCATCCACCTTCCTTCCCAGTATCTCTCTTTTCCACCTTATCTTCTCTCAAAAACTCAAGATGAAGTAACCTTACGGAACACAAACGGTTGTTGAGGTTTCATTAACCTCCTCTTGCCTCTTTGTGTGCGCTTAGTGGCTAGAAGATCTTTACAACCACTTTAAAAGTGATTATTGTTCTGACAGTATCCTCCACGAGGCTTGTTGTCTTGCCATCGAACTGCACAGGCTGTGCACAGGACATTATCTCCTGTTTAAGCTGGGAACCCCCAACCACAGATAAAGGAATTCAATCATCTCGCTATGCTAAGTAGTACAATTCCTTTGATTTTAGACCTGTGGATCTGTGTGTAAAACTCCTGCCATTTCTTCTTTCTTTACCGGCGCCTTTTTTCGTTTCCCATTGTCCTTTCCCTTGTTTAAAGGTAGGGCTGTCGTGGAGCTGCCCCTTGCTTATCACCAGCAAAACCACCTTTCAGAAAGATCTACCTTTTTGCCCTGTCTGAAGTCAGTAAGAGTTAGCCTTGTCAGCCTTTATGAGAGCCCCATCATTGACTATAACCCCACGGCTGACTGCTGTGTTATGCAGAACCAGGCAGGCTGCAAGGATGTCAGATGCAGTATTGAGTCTGTGCTTTGACAATTGGAAAAGACACTGAGAATGAGATTGCACAATCCCAGAAGACCTTCGAGTGATCAATGAATTCTGAGTAAGTGAACTAGTAAGTGAACTTCTGCTGGTATAAGGGCAAAATCAAATTAGATCCGTCAGCTGTTTCTGTCCTGGATAGCCACTGTCACCTAGAAATTATACAATAAGAAAGTAACTAAATCTGATGTACGAGACAGGGGATCAATGCTGTGTTAGAATAAATGCAATGTAGCAGTAAGTCAACCACCTAAAATCCAAACCATAGTTTAAACATCTTGCCAGTAAAGAGACATCTTCTGTTTACAACATTCCTGAAAATGGGGGCTCGGCAGGCTGCTGAGGGAATAAATCTTGTTCAAAGTTCTCTTGGTAAACTAGCAACATATGAGTCTGAGCTTTGGTACACTGGTACAAGACAGACTCATCACGTTACAGGAGGCATTCTGATGTGAAAATGCTTGCCTCATTATTAATAATTGACAGAGCACATGATGATGCTCAGCACAGGAGCCCATTAGCTGAGCACTGCCAGCAGGATACAGGGGCAGGTAATAGCCTGTCCTTAAACTCAAAGCTGAAGGCAAGGACCGACCCGTGTGGTTTCCCTTCAGCTCATGAGACAGTGTCCACCTGGCACCATGGGAGCAGATTGCTGTGCTCAGTCTGGAGAACACTTCCTCAGAGCCTGTGCCAGACCCTGGGGCTTCTTCGCTGTCCCAAAGTTAGCATTTAGTGGGGGAATTGGTGTAGTTAGGACTGCAGTGGAGCCGCTGACTATAACTAGCATTTATCAGCTTGTGTTAAGGTATTGAATGCCCTCCAAGGACCAGAACCGCCCGTGCTTGGCCGTGTGCTGGTGTTCACTGAGGCAGCACTTTCCTCCCCCTCTGCCTGACGTGCTGCTGACAGGGGTTGCGAAAGGGGCAGCCGAGTAGGATCCGGTGATAACTACAGTTTGAGAAAGTTGAAGTCACAGTTCTTCACTCAGATCTGAATTGTCAGCTTCACACATATCTGAAGTTATTACGTGGAGGGTTTAGAACCAGGTTTTTTTCTTTCTTTCTTTTTTTTTTTGTTTCCTAAGAGAAAGAAATGATATTCACAGCTTACAGCTCTAAGCTCCTTAATTGGTTCACAATCAATCTGCAATTGTTCTTGGTTCTTTGGGGACAAGAGAGCCTAAAATATGCTGGTTTATCATTAAAATGATCAGATTTACAGAAGCGGTGTTTTGTGATCAGTACTGCCTGCTCTCCCAAGCGGCAGCACTATTGATGACATGCCTGCGAAGGGCGGGTTAGGCGTGCCAAAGTGCTGAATGGGGTGGCAAGGGGGCTGGTACCGGTGGAACTGAGCGTTCTGTGCTGGGAGGGAGCTTGTGCAGGGACGTGATCTCTTCACTTGAGGGGAGGGGGAATGTTGTTTGCCTTTTCCAGGGTGATTGTGTTTATAAACTATTAACTTTATGTCACTTCACTGGCAAGGTGGAATTTTTTTTCTAATAATAGAGCAGCGAGAGACTTGTAGACATAGTGAGTTACAGGATCTATAGCATCTCATTACGATGCAGCAGATGATCCCTGGGTACTATAGCATATTCAGACCAAACCTATTCTTCTTCACTTCTGCTCTTAATTAGCAACTGAAAGATAAATATTTTTTTCTGTCATTGCAGCACAATAACCATCAGTGCAAGGCAATGCCCAGTGAGCCCTGCCCTAAATCCTGTGGCGCTAAACAAACAAATCCCCCCACCGCCGCTCCTCACTTTGATTTATTAACTTGAGATGAATGATTTGGCTGTCAGAGTCTGACAGTGCCATGCAACGAGAATGAAATCGGTGGCAGTGCCCCGTGTGTGAAGCCACTCGTCGTATCTAGCCTTAGCCATTCGCGCTGAAGCTCTCTCCTAGCCCACTCCCCACCCCCATTCATTAGCTTTCTAAATCCTCTTGTCTTTGTGGAATCACTGCAGCAAGTTGAAAATGATATATGTAATGAAAACCCCTGTCTGCCTAGTGCAGAGAGGATGGGGGAAAAGGCTGTGCTTAGCAGTTGCTGCTGTGCTGATTCCAGCAACGATTAGCACAGACTTTGTTAGGGAGGCTCACCAAGAGCAGAATATTAAGGCACAAAAGGGGAAGTCATTGTTTCTGAAGATCTGGATCTGCCTGGCTGGTTTTGTTTCCTATTTGAATACTGTGGCCAAATGCATCCACAGGCTTCAGTGGGAAGGAAATGCGGGTGTCTTTGAGGCTTTGTTATAATTTGGGGCTATTTTCAATGTTATGCTAGAAATGCATCATTATGTTTTCAGTTTGGGCAGCTGATGAGCAGGAAGCCATACAGGTTCTGTTTCACATGCAGGCAGGGGCAGAGGGAGTGACACTGCGTTGTATTGTGATATGGTTCAACTCAGCAAATGATGGGTGTGGGAAAATACCCACAGATGAGCATTGGTGAGATCTGGGAGGTATGTGCACACAGCAGTGCGCTGGCTACTTCAGAAACGCTCCGTACGCTTCTGTGTGACACACACAAGGTTGGACTTTCCAGAAGCACCGCACTTCACAGCACCAGTCTGAGTCAGTGACAGTGTGGGTGTTTGGCATTGCTGATGCCAGGCTCTACTTGGACTTGATAAGCCAGGGATAAGGGACCTAGATGTTTGCAGGTCTTGTACGTAACAGGGGACTCAAGCACGTCTTGCATCGTAATGTGAAACTAAATCTATCTCATAACTGTACAGCGGGGGCTGTTTTCTTGGTGGGGATCTGAGTTTATTACAGTCTGGATGTACCATAAGCTAACACGCCAGCAGTGCAGCTTTAGGGCTTGAAGCCCTACGGCCCTCACTTTGGTTTTAGTGAGTCTACAGGCAAGTCACTAGGCACAGAAGTTTTGAGATACTCGTGTTCACACACACACCACCATGCGCTTCCTTTCCTTCACATGCCTGCACAATTTTTTGCCTGTTTCTGCAGCTCTTTTGTGGCTCTGGACTGCAGAATATGCCTTGGAGCCAGACATTATTCTTGACTGCAGGACTTTATGGTCAGATTGTGTTGTTAAAGATGCATTTTAATTGCCTGGGTGTTTGTCCCATACACGGCACATAATCCAGCAGTTGTCTGTATCCTTGAATACCTTGAGGTGCCCGTGGAGATAAAAGCTTGTTTAATGCCCAACATGCTGGAAACTTGTATTATGAAAAAGTCTTTGCCCCAAACTGTTTTATATTTTCAACTAATGTGATGTGAGAAACAGGAGGAAGGAAAATAGAGGAAGCATTGGGAAGTGAAATGAGTCGCCCAAGTTCTGGCAGCTGGTTTCCAGCTTGTAATCCAGTCCCTGAGCAATGAATCACACTGCTTACCAAAGGCCAATTTGTGAAGGAATGAGCTCCTACTGGGGAGCAACAGGCTAGTACATGCCTATTGACTTCTCTGCCAGATCTTCCCTGTCTTGGCTCTGTGCTGCACTTCACCACTCAGCACAATGTCCAAAAACGTTCCCGGCATAGCTGAGAGACAGCAACAGAAGCCACAGATGACCCTTTTGATTGTGTGTCTACTCTGCATGCGTGTGCACAGGCTCCTTGGGCTGGCAGAATATCAGAAACAGCTACAACTCTATTTGATTCATGTCTTTCTCTAAATCCACTTTGGGAAGCAACCTCAGCGCTAATCAAAATGCCCCGTATTTCTAGGATGAGAGAACTCCAGGCTACCTGTGCTGAGCCCAGCAGCACTCGCTTGTTCTCACACTCCAAGACAGGCTTTTGCTGCTGCAGATTTAGCATTGGGCTTCCTCACCACCTTGGGCTGTCCTTAGGGTGTACGGCCAGATGTTGCTGCAGAATAGGTGTCACCTCCTTCTGAATTGAGCACTAAGTTCCTTTAAAAAGCAACAAGTGCAGTAATCCTCTCCTTGTGCTATTTACCTTTTTTTCCAGGTAGGATTCTTTTGTTGCACAGATTAGATGCTGAATGTTTTTTTTTTGAGAGAAAACATCAAAAATGTATTTATGCCAAATGCTCTCAAGTTCTGAATCTTATGTGCTGCGGACCGTAGGATGTGCTGCTCTGTTGTCTTCCACCTTTATCCTCCTGACAATTTCATTTAAATATAGCCAGGGAGGAACCGACGGCAGCCTAACACCGAGTCCACGCGTCCCCTCCTCCAGCCCCGAGCCTCTTGTTCCATCACAACTCCTTTGCTTTTCCCCTTCGGTTTGCACAAACCTACCTTCAGAACATTTCGGGCGTTGCAGTGCATGAAACGCTACAGCAGATGGTGCTTTCTGACGATGCCTTTCTACATGAAGCAACGTTTTGTAGTGTATGCTGCATTATCAAAAAATCAAACATGTAATTATGCAAATATGTATGCCTTTATAATAATCAAGTTTTATTGTAAATGGTTGATGCACATCAATTTGATCCTGTAGTGCTGCTTTAAGTGCAGTTTAAGTGGCTTTTCAGTGTACCCAGAGGCAACACAAATGCATCTCTGGAATATTAATAAAATCCTGAATCTTTGAGACACCAACTGGTACAGCATTGCTTATACTGATTGAAACTAAATGCTAATCCCTTCCTTTATTTAAAAAAAATAAATCCCCTTTGTTATTTAAAACACTGATATTAGTGCGATATGAAAGGCCATTTTATTTTAAATTGTATTGTAATGTAGTTGTTAAAATAATGCCTAATCATACTACATTCAGATTCCACAATGTCAATTTGATGAGACAAGAATCCAGTCATTTTACAGCCATGACTACAGAGATGTATGTTAATATGTCCAGTTCTAATTCTGTAAATTGGTGAAGGAAATGGCTGAGTTCGGGTTCCAATCCTGAGCTTCCAAGTGACCAGCCCCTGAGTGCTCACTGCCGTTGCTTTTGCTCCTGAGATTCAATGAGCTAAATACTCATGGAAAAAAGAAAAATAAAAAAAAAGCAAAGATATTGACATCCATAATGAAGTGTAAACTTTACTCCTGCTGTGATCCTGGCTTTTGGACATTGGTTGACTCCATTGGTCTAACGACAGCTGCCTCTCCCAACACGTGCACACACGCACAAGCGTTCTGCTGTGGTTCAAGGGCTGTGGAGACAGATAAACCAGGACTATAAATTGTGTTTTGCCTGCTTGTTCCTCCTGTTCCAGAGGAATGTTTGAGCTTCTGTCCTTGCTCTGCTCAGGTGTTCCCCAAAGCGAATTTCCTCTAAACTTTGCCAAGCCTTATAAGTTGGGCTTTCATTCCATAGGATTTGTGCCTTCATCTTGGATCTCTGTTTTCAGTTTCCCTCCTTCACCATCTCTCTGCTCTGCTGTTTTTATTGCACGCTGCTAGTTCCTGTCTCCCTGCCCATTGTCCTTCCTCTGTCTCCTTCCACCACTGTTTTGTAGCTGCTTCTGTGTGCTTGTGTGTTGCCCCCCGCCCCCCACTTTCCCCTCTCACAGATTTTCCCTTCTCTGTCAGCCTTCTGCTCCTCAGATTTATTTTCCAAATGTTTCTCTCAGTTTCCCCATTTGGCTCCCCAGTCCCTCCACACACGTGTATTTCCTCGCTCCTCTTCTGCTTTCCACGCTCCCCTTGCAGGTTTTATCCTGGCTGAGTTCTGTGTTTGACTTTTTTTTTTTTTTTAGTTTCTCCCTGCATTTCTCAATTCAGATTAGTTTAAAATATTGCAGGAAAAGCTGCTCTTGTGAGATTTCATCCACATTGCTCTGGGAGCAGCTGCTGTCCTGGCATTTCCAGTACTGAGTCAAACCTGAGCCTAGAGGATAGGAGGTCCTTAAAGGATCAAAACTCAGCTTCAGAATACTACCCAAAATATTGGCAAGCAGAACAGGAATATAAAACCACAACCAGTAATATCTGAAACCTCTTCCCACAGTTTTGACATGATCTTGTGTTTTCAGGGTGGTGTTTGCTGTTTTTCCAAAGGAAGGGATTTTTCTGTCCTTATTCAGCATTCTTGTGCCCCTGAAGCAGGGAAGAGACACCTCGAGAAGGCACTAGGGCCCCTAAAATCTGTGGTGCAAGTTTTCTTTTTCTCTTAACATATAAAGCCACATAAATACTAATTTTTAGAAAGCTATCGCAGGAGGATTCTGGGTCCATAAACTGCCTTCTAATTGAGAGAGCAGGTTACTTACAGTCATCAGAGGTGCTGGAAAACAACTGAGAGGTTTTCCTGGACTGAAAGCAGCTCTCCAGGAACTCCTAAGTTAGCAGAAGCCTTTGCATAAAATTATGAAAATTAAATACATGGAGAAACAAATCTGTAGAAGTAAATGACTGTTACTGTTAGGTGTTTGCTCTTGTGTGCAAACCTGAAGGTAAAACTGATTAGCAACAAAACCAAAACTGGCTGACTTGCCATTTTTATCAGCTGTGAACTCCGCAAACTTGGTTTGGATTTTAAACTGTATTTTGTCTCATCACCTTAAGTGACATTTATGGTGAAGTGACCTAGTTTGTAAAAGGTTTACCTTCTAACCATCAGTGGCTCATTGAGCACAAATCCTGTGCTTCTGTGGCGCCAAACCAGGGAAGCTGCCTGAGTTAACTTATTTGATTATCCACAGAAGAAACCATCCGGGTTTTTGAAGCTCGATGAGCAAATGGGTTTCATCTGTTCCGTAAATCTGTTTGTATATGAAAAATCTATAAGTACTATTACCTTTTGATTGCATTTGATATTCAGAAACCAAGCCATACCCTGCTCTGCTTCTGATTTCTATTTCAGTCGCGTGGCATTTCAAGCTTAATTTAAACACAATGATAACAGAATCTACATCCAACGCCTCGATGCTGTTGGCAAAGCCACCTAGGCAGCCACGCGCTCCGGGAGGCTTTTTCCTTGAAGGTTCTGTGTCAGGGAAGGCTTCAGGTATCCTTTGCCCCGGTCCTGTGTGGGACAAATCCTGAATTAGAAGATCATAGTATTTGTATGTGATTTTGCACTGTTCAGAGAGCAAACTGTAACTTCATAAGTGGCAGTTTGAGAGACGTTACTGAAGGTCCGGGCACTTGGAAGGAAAAAGGGGAAGTATCTGAAATAGTATTCTTAATGGGTAAGGCTTGAGATACGTATGTGCATCGCTACACAGCATTGAATGGTGGGCAGTGTTCTGTCTTTGAAGGAAAGGCTGAGACTGGTGGTCGATAAATACAGTACTTTATGAGAAGTTTGACTTTACAGACTGCATTGTCCACGTGACAGTGAATAAACCGTGAGACCCAGAAAGCTCAGCCATTGCCTGGTGTTTTGTTCTGTATCTGCAAATGTCTGATTGCTGCTGTGGCTTGCAGTTGGATAGAAATTCTCACGCAAGCAAAGAGGCTTGGTGGTTGAGTCACAAGTGATTTTACTTCCAGTTTATATCCAGTGGTGTACAGGCTGCTCATATCTCTTGGTTTGCTTTCAAATGTGTTTCCATGCGTTATCCTCTACTTACTCTGATGGTCTGTATTAGACTGCAATCACATCTCAGTTACAGATCTTGAGAAGCGTATGAACAAGGTTTTAATGCAGTTAGAGATTGCAGAACCAAAACCTTAAGAGCCTTAAAACCCTTAAGAGCCACCATTCCCTCCTTGGCTCGGTGCAAAATCAGCTCTTGGCTTTGCAGCGAGGGTACCTGGTACCTCCGCAGCGAACGCTCATTACTTCAGCTGCTGAATTCCTCACCACGGCTTCAAATGAACCTCCGTTCTCATAATCATTCCTTCTGGTGGGCTGAAACGCGTTAGCTCTGACCGTTTATGAGTGCGTTGACTCTTCTGGGGGCAACTTATCCGAATGCCAAGCCTGGGCTGTGTCAGTGCAGGTGTTGTTATGGGAAGGTGGCAGGCTTAATGACTGCGTCGAAAATAAATCTATTATTGTAATACTCTTCAGAGGAAAAAAGATAAAGACAGACACTGTTTGTTGTTTTTTTTTTTTTAATGAATCTTACTGACTCCCACCCTTTACCGTTTCTCTCTTCCTTTAAATTTTTCCACAGAGAAATCCGAGTGTTGAATTTAACGAAGATTAAAATTAAGAGATTCTTTTTTCCATGGAGAAATGTATGTGTGGGAACACATTGGTTTGTTCTGATTACTTTTATTCCAATTTTTACACATTATTTAAAAGTGCAGCATGAAAAGCATTTTCAGTGCCTTCCCCCAGATAATTGCTGAGCCAGCTGACCAATTTCAGTCTGGTTTGATAGAAAGAAAGAGTACGTCTGAGGCACCCAAATTAGTGCTTTTAACAGGGAAAAGTGACCGAAAAGCTGGGAGCCGGCTCACCAGTTAGCCCCCAGACCTCACACCAGCGTCAGCAAGGGCTGTTACCTGCCCCAAAGGACAGGCCAAGGAGGGATCCTTTGGGAAGTGGCACCTCAAGGAGATGGGAGACACCAGCCAAGGTGTTTGATGGGGGATTTACGGTGAGATATCGCTCAGAAGTGACTTGTTGGCTCGTGCTCGAGTCTTTGCAGTGTGATGGCAGCCGTGTCATATAGGTTATATGGAGCATACCAGCCTGGGGGTGGGTGAGTTAGCCAGAGCTGACAGTCAAATGTTAAATAATGAAATTGTTTTAGCTATTAATTGTAAGTGAACGTTGTTTTTAATTGCATTTTAATAATGCCATGCCCTTTATAACAAAAATTAATGTTTGCTCTCTCTCTCTGTTTTTGAAGTACACGTCAGTTTAATTAAACTATTAATGGTAGACAGATTTTTAAGCACTTTATATTCTTCATTAAATTGTATCTGTTCAACAAGCATAAACAGGAAAATAGACTCAGTTAGAAGCAGATTCCCGTTCTGCCTGATAAATCATTCATCATCAGATAAGATGATAAGGCATGCTTGTTTTTCTGTAGGCTCACTTAATAAACAAATCCACTTTTATATTATAATATTTATTGGGTTCATAGGAAAACAAACAGGACTGTTCACTTTTAATATTAACAACAGGCCTGAAAGCTGTTGTTTGCCTTTATGGCTGGTCAGTGGATGGAAAGCAATATCTCAGTGGTCTGAGGGTCAACGCTAGTTCATCTTGTCTGAGGGGCTTGTTAGTAGAATATTTCTCTGGTCTAAGATATAGCTCTTTCAGGGCCGTTCCTCTGCAGTAATGATGAATATTTCTCCTGTTCCTGCAGTGCTACCTAATTGTGTCTGGAAAGAATTAAAAAACCTTTTGATTTGGCAAGAATTATGTATTCATAAAGCAAACGTTGAGTAAAGGCTGAGTCCTTGTAGGATCCATTTGCAGGAAGGCTGATGAAAACAATTTTCTGAAGATTGTACGAGACAGAATTATGGCAAGGTCATTTCTTCTCTGGTAGTAAAAGCCTGCAGATCCTAATGGGCTGTTAATGGGCTAACAGGCAGGAATTAGGAAACACGGCAGCGAGCGCTGGTGATACATTCCTGTGCATATTATACAGCAGACAGAGATGTAACTGGTTATAATAGAGACAACAACGTCCTTCCTTTGTGTGGCAGATCAATCAATAGCCAGGCATGTGATCTTGTTCACTATTATGTTAGTAATGAAACCTTCTTGTGATGTGACAACTGTGGAATAACATTTGGTCACAAAGCTGGTGTTAACAAGCACAACTGGCACTCTGGTAATTAGACTGATTTCTGGTCTCCTTTCACAGATTGTCGATAAATGCAGTAAACAACAGGCTGCTTTCCTTCAGAACGAGTTATATGAAGTCATCATCCGTTTGGCGGGATGTGCTGCGCTCCCCTTCGTTATCCCTTGGTCTGTGGCAAGGTGGGGACGTGCATGTATTTCTCTGTAAAGTCATGCTTCACAAAAGAAACTTTGTGTGCGTTGTTCAATGATCACCTAATTAACCTCATCTTTTTTCCTCCTGGGAAGAGCGCTGATTCCTCAGTTACAGATAGGCAGTTAGATGGAGATGTTCCTCCTCAAACTTCCAATGTTCTCCCCTCTGATAAAGCTGTGTCTGCTGTGGGCAGCCATTAATATTGTTTAAGGATAAACTGAAATCTTAAAAGCCATAGATTATCCTTGGTTTTAAAGGCCAAGAATATAGATCACAAGCGATCGCACTATCATTTGTTAGTGAAACAAAATCGCTGCATCCAGCCACGGGTGTGCCAGCCGGCTTTTCTACCACCGGCTTAGACCTGGGACGTCAAATCTCATTTGCTCTGGTTTGCTCTTCCCAGAGACCCGCAGCAGTGGGAAGCTGCGCTGCAGCTCGGTTCTGTCACCTGTGTGATGCAGTGAGAAGCAGTGAGGGCTCCATCCTGCGTCCTGTCCAAGCCCACAGCCTGGCCCACGCACAGGAAAATGGGTGAGTGCTGTGGTTCTACCTCCTCCCCTTCCAAAGCAGACTGAGTCACCTGAGATGTGTCTGGGGAAGCCGCTCAGCTTATCTTGCTTAGGCTGGAGGCACTGAAATGGGGACACTGTAAACCAGCAAGAGTTTCTATGCTTGCTGTGTTTTCACAAGGTGCATTCAGAACCTGGAAACAGTGGGTAGGGGATAGGGAGTGGTGTCAACGTGTGTGTGTGTGGGCACTGGTGCTCCCTGGCACTTTGCACAGACCTGCTGAGCTCAGCTCCATGCTGACCTCAAGGATCGCTGCTGGTGCAGTTTGACTGAGAAGAGATTCATTCTTTCTTGTGCTGAGCCGTGTTTTGACTTGCTGTAACTAAGTTCACTTTATGAGATCAAGAGTGCAATGAGCATCTCTTTATGGCTGTTATCGGTGGCTGCCAGATCCTAATTCCCTGTGCAATCAATGGAAAGCAGTAGGGAGGAGCGTTTTGCTGTAGGTACCTAATTTTATGCAGAAGTAAGGCAGGAAGATGCCTCATTAGCAGTCAGTGAACTTAAAAACTAAATCCATGCTCATAAAACAAGGAAAGGTTTTGCCCAAGTTTGCTCTGCCGTGAGTATCAAGAAGTTAGAGGGTATAAATAGCAGTGACTGCAAAACACTAATGTGAACAGCTGGAACCAGCGACCTGAGGTGTCTGCTGCTGTGCCCTGCAGAGCACTCTGTGCTGACTCAACACTCAGGAAGACCAAGGAGGCTCTCTAAGGCCTGGAGGCTTGTCCTGCTGAGAAGCCCACAGGCTCCTAGGAAAGGAGAACTGTGAAAAGCAAGATAGGAATGCATGAGGGTTTGTCTGATGGGATGGAACAGTGTTTAGGAAGGGATTCACAGAGGTCTGTGGATGTACCAAAATGCTGTGCGCTCGGGGAAGGGGCAGGGTAAGAACCCCTTCTCTTCCTTGTGCCTGGCTGAAGATGGGGATACCATTTTGAGTGAGACTTGACGACACACAGTCCCAGCTTGGTTGGGAAGGGACTGCAGCGGGTCTTAGGCCCGGCCTCCTGCTGAAAGCAAGCCGAGCTGTGACGCCACAGCAGATTGCTCAGAGTTTCATCTGGTCCCAGCCTCCCTGGGCTCTCTGCTGCTTCTCTGCCCAGAAATCACAAAGGAGAAATGTGTCTTTCCACCGGTTTCTTCAGATCCAACATGACTTTGTTTGTAGCCAGTGTTTCTCAGAGCTGCATATAGATTTCCATGGCCAAACCTATTGATGAAAGGCTCAGATCTGCTGCTGATGCAGCACTGAGGCCGCATTCACCTATCCACAGGAGTCCTTAAGCAATGAATCTTTTTTTGCTGCAGGAAGTCAGAAAAGAAGAGGCTGGCTTCAAGCACCAGTAGCTGCAGTAGCTAGCAAGAGTGATCACGCAGTTTAAAAAAGAGGTGTCTGGTGAGAGCATGTGAGGCAGCATCACACATTTGGAGACACAACCCATGCCCTGGAAAGCAGCTGAGGAAACGGGACAAGGCGTTTTGCTGCCTGTGGTGCTTGGGCTTTGCTGTTTGAGAGGGTGTTGCCACACAAATGACTCTGTCAAAGGAGGGTGGTGTAGAGTGTTTCCAGCTACGTGGCAGGAAAATCTTAACCATAGCTGCCTGTATTTTAGAGCTTCGCAGTGCACTGTCTGTGGAAAAGGCTTCTGTCAGAAAGGAGCACAGTGTGCTCCCTTCTTGAGGGTGTGTTTCACTTTCTAAATCAATTTCTTTGCAAAGATTGAATAAATTCTAGTTTAACTGGCTTTGATTTTTAAAGCAATGGAAGGAACAGAGTACAGCTAGTGACAGAGGAGTTGCCTTGGCATTTTCTGTGTGTTTGCCATCAGTTACCTCCACATGAAATTGTTCAGTTTCACTAGCTAGTATAATTTTTTCTTTAGTGTCTGCTGCTCCATCTAGTTGTAGGGAAATGAAGCTCAGTTCTTTGTGACCTGCACTGCACCTCATCACTAACCTTCAGCAAGTGTACAAGTTGTGGAACGAGAATAAAGCTTCTCCGGTGGTGGCACAGCATGAAGCAAAGTATCATGCATGTTACTGTGGCACACCTGTGCTGGCTTTCCCTTGCTTATTGTGAGAAAGAGCTTGCTTTGTTACCAGCCAAAAAGGGTGCAGCTGAAGGGACTAATAGTCTCTGACTGGCACGCCTGGTTCCCATGCACAGGTAGGAGTAAAAGTGGCACATATTGACAAGAGAGCAGACACCTGAGGAAGCAGAGACGTGCAAGAGCAAGGTGACGTTTTTGTAGTCACTTTTCTGCCCAGAACAACCCTTGAACAGCTATATGATTGAGCTTTCTGACTCTCTAAATGTAAAGATTGCAAAATGTGCTTGTATGGCTTCATAACTAGCAAAAATACAGTGAGGAAGGCTTGGGCTGGTCTTGACCTTTGAGAGACCAAGGTGCTGACTCCTCCCCAGCCCATGCTGAGGCTGTAAAACACCCCTTGACACCCTTCCTCACACTTTTAACAGGTATCTTCCACTCTGGGAATGTTCCATTTTCCCTGGGAAATGATTAGCATGATTAGGAATCATTAAGAAGGAAGCTTTGTCACTGTCTAGAGACCTCAGGTTTTTTGCACCTTTTCAGCCAGGTTTGGAAGGTTGCATGTGCATGAAAGAAGGTGGGAGGAGAAGGATGACAGTCATCATTTTTCTTCTGGCATCAGACAATTCTGGGCTGCCCAGCCGCTTCTGGTGTCTCAGCCCACACGCCTGGAGCTGCTGTCAGGGGAGGAGGGCTGTGATGGCTGGAGGGAAGGGGTCAGCTCTGGCTGCAGTGACAGAGGTGGCAAGTGTCTCCTTGGTGTGTAGTTCAGGTAAAGACGCTGAACTCTCTGGATGCTTTCCTTCAGATGTACAACCTCTGTCTCTCCCGTTGCTCACTGGGAGTTAGATTCTGAATTTCTAACTTGACTGGGTAAGGCAGCTAGCCAGGAGAAATAAGAGATCAGCTGAGGAGGTTTCTAAGCCAGGTTTCCTGGGGAGCCTCAGGCTCCTTCTCTCTCGTCAGGCTGCAGCAGTAGCCAAAAACATTTCTTCTCATTTCCACTTGGCAAAGGCTTTTTTTTTCCCCTTTTTTTTTTTCCTTGTTTTTTTCTTTCAGATATGGGCTTCACTGCAGCTGCTTCTTTTCTGTCTTTCCCAAACTCAGTTACTTTAGGGATGCCTTCAGCTAACACTCTGAATGTCCATTTGAAACAGGTGGACACAGACATGATTTATAACAGCTTTGTGGTTCAGTGGCAGGGCTGAACCCAACACAGCTGAACCTGCATCACACAGTTTAATAGGAAACAAGTATTTTTATTCTACATCCAAAGCAAAAAGCCTCTAAAGATTTGACAACTGTTTTCCCCCTGTTTTTGGTACGATTTTCAATCACAACACATTTTCATTTCATAGTGGTAAAGTAGCTTTTAGGAAAAATCCACACTTTTGGAATCTCACTTTCCAAATGCTGAAAAATGTTTCAACAATTTAACAATTTAAAAACCCCCAAATTCCCTTCTGCTTTTTCAGGCAGAGCTACGTCCTGTGCTGAGCCCAGTGACAGGCATTGCCTCCAGTGCCTTATAACTCAGTTTGCTGCCAGGGCAGTGCTGGGGGGCTCGTGTTTGGAGGTGGGTCCCTGCCAGGCACTCTGCTCTGTCCTGCACGTGTTGCTGTTCTGCTCACTGACTCCTGAGCCGATTTCAGCCCTTTTCCAGGCTCACCTCACCGTGCTGCTGTGGTATCTATGAATACCCATGATGACGGTCTAGGCAGGGCATGATTAAAGAAGTACTTATGCCCGCAGCTCCTCCGGGGATTTCACCAGGTACTAAACTCTTCATTTAAAAATGTGCCTGTAAAGAAAGCCTTAGTTAAGCACACATGTCTGCACAGATACAGAGCCACCCTGAATCAGGGCACTGTGTGTTGAGGGGAGGACTGTGATCTGAGAGGGAAAGAAGGGCCACTACCACCACCAGAACCACCACCGCCGCGGCTCCTCAGGGAGGGCCACCGTGGTGCCTGGCACGGAGCCTCGTGACACAGCTCTCCAAAGCCCTGGGGGAGCTGACCCTCCTGCACAGCCCTCCAACTTGCCCAGAAATGTCGCAGCCCACCTTGCTGCTGCCCAGCTGAGTTTCATGGACTTGCAGGCGAATGCAAAGGCTGGCTGCTTGCTCAGTGTCTCTGCAGGGGAGACGGCTCTCTGACACGTTTGAGCTCCTTTGCCATTGGGAAACACTGAGACAACTCCGTTAACGTTTTAATTTCTGTTGGATTTATAATTGTTGTCATGTGTCAAGAGGTCAGTTTAGACAGCTTGGCGAGCTGGAAAAGCAAGCAACAAATCCAATCAAGTGAATATCCTTTCATTTCAATGGCTTTTCCTCTCCTCGTTTCAAGCCCAGAAGGAGGCCTTAAAGTTGATGATAAGATAAATTCAATTATACTTAGGGCTGACTTTGGCTCTTAGCTCTCACACTACCTCTCCCCATCTTTGCCATCCGTCCTATTGCGATCGTTTAAATTTGCCCCAATTGTAGTTTGCCTATTAGCTTTGCTAATGAATTTACTAGTGCAAAAGACCACTTGCAGGGTTGTCCTAAACATAATGAATGTAATTATTTAGCACAAAACCAGGGCAGCATCTTTTTCTCTCTTGACAAGAATAATTCTTTATTCTCTCATTAGCTATGTGCCTCGGTCTCAGTAAACTAGTTATTGACCTGCTCATTTAAGGAGCTTCACTCTAAACGCTTCTTCCCTTATTTAACTCAGACAAGTTCCTATAATTTCCCCTCGCCATGCAGTGCTGGCCGGTAAATGTAACCATTGTTCATTTGTTGTGAAGGGAGCTGTGAGACAGGAAGCTATTCTTAGATGGATGCTCAGCCTCCTGAGCCCTGCTTGCTTGTCCCTGGTTATAATGGATACAAAACTGTATGGGGCTTAGTAGACATCATGTAAACTCTATAGGAAATCTGAGCCAATGAATCATGGAGACAGACCCCTACTGAGCATTGTGTGTCTGAATAGACTGCAAATAGATAGGAAAGCAGCTTAAGCAAGTGGCTTTCATATGACAAGAATGCATAAATTAGAAATGAATCCAGAGTGTCTGTTGTTTTAAGGCAGTTGGATTTCTACTTTCTGCACTGTTTCCCTGTTGTAAGAAACCACTAATTACTCAGCCTATGCTGAGGAGTGATGCTGGGCTTTGCACGTGCATGGGTTTGGCTGCTTTCAGGTGGATTGCGGTGTCCCAGCCCGGTGCCATCCCTGCAACCACCCAGCTCCCATCCTGCCCGGCAGGGTCTGCTGGGGCATCCGGGGAGAGGCCTCCTGCAGCATGACACACAACCCTGGTGAGAGCAGCACTTGAGCAGTGCCAGGGCTTCACAGACTCCCCTTCCAGCAGTTCTGGGGCCTTTCCCCTGCAGGCAGCCCCAGGCTGGCCGTGCCCCTGGCCACAGCGAGTGCTGCCGGGCAGAGCGTGGATGCTGCCGGAGAGGGACTCAGCATCTCTGCTCTGGGGCAGTGGGTGTGGGAGTGAGGCACTGCTGGCTTCAAGGGCTGGCAAACGAGGCTCCCTGCAGCTTTGTTGCTTGCTTTGTGATTGTTTTCTGGCTTTATTTTCAGTGCCTTTTCTAACAACTTTGCCATTTTCTAAGATGAAATATGCTTCCTATAATTGTTCACAGATTGTGGTGATAAGCTGCAGGCAGATGGCCTCTAGTCTGTGGTCCAGCAATCACATGAAGGAGACAGACAGCAGCCCTCAGTTGTGTTTAGAAATCCTGGTGCTGCAGAGTTGCTGATTCTCGTGGCCCAGTATGGGCCACATCACCTCCTGCTGCTGTGATGTAGGTTTCTTGTCGAGTCTTTTGTGTCAGAAGCCCACACGAGGTCCCTGGCTATATATAATCTTTACGGCCTCTGATGGGTCTCCAGATGGGCCTTGGGAGCAGCATCGCCTGGCCTGTGACAAAAGAGGTCTGTGTCCTTTCAGGTGGGAAGAAGGTGACACCTGAGTGACTCACCTAAGAATGGAGGGTAAGGGAACAGCCAGGACAGCTGGGATCCCATTAAAGGGGCTGAAGCCTCACAGTGAAGGCAGGCTGGGAATTGAAGGGGCTGTCCCTGTGGGCAACCTTTCAGGTGTCCCATGGACACCTCCCCTTATCCTGCACCTCTGCTGAAGGCATTTCAAAAGCCTGTGCTGTGGAAAGACAGTTCAGTTGCACATGTGGTGCTGGTCAGGCCCTGCAGTGCCTGGAAGCATCTGCCCAGACCTGGGGAGCTGCTCGGGTCAGTGGTCGGGAGCCTCAGCCTGCACGCCTGGCTGTGGGATGCCTGTGCTCTGATAGCTGCAATAAATCCCTGCAAAGGTGGCTCACACAGCATAATGTAAAAAAGCGCCAGGTTTTGGTTTAGAAATGAATACAAGTTCCAAACTTCTCCTCTGCAGAAAGCCAGTGGGAGGTATTCATATTTAAGAAGGGAAATGAGGCACTGTATTTTAGCTGCCTTGTTTTCTCAAAGTTATTCTTCAGAATCTAATGTTTTTAATAGAAAAGCTTTTAGGGTAAGTATTTGATATGAGGCAGCTTACTTTGAAGGTGTTTTTCCATTTCTCCTAGATAGATTCAGAAAAATAAATGCTTTATGTTAAGCTTGTGTTTGTCTGTCTGAATGTAATTGTGCTGCTAAAACTTAGCAATAAATACCTTCACCTTAGGGAAAGCTGGTTAGCATCTTCATTGCATTTTTATATTTGAATAATGATGCTTTAATAGATCATTTTCTTGGCTGTAATTCCAACTCTCCTTGTAAGAGTAACTTGGCTTGACAGCACACGAGTTCTAAGACAAAAAAGAGACAAAGTGGGACAAAGTCTGTTGGGAGTCTCAGTTCCCCAGTCAGGACTCACGGAGCTGCCCCCCGTTGTGTGGTTCTGCAGAAGATGGGAGGTGTGCAAATGTGAAAAGGGGATGCCAGGCACTGAACTGGTCCCTGCTGCTCTGCAGGAGCTGAGGAAGTTTTCCTTGGGTGCTGCTGAGGACATTGCAGAGAGCTGTCAGTACCTCGTGACTTGCTGTACCCTGAAAGGCAGAATTAGCTTTGAATGACTGAGTTTTTGTGATGGCCCCAAGTTTTGTTTGTGATGGCAGCAAATGATATGAGAGAAGTCCATAGGCACGAGGAACCCTTCCCAGCCCAGGAGAGCATGTCTTCCTGCAGCATCATGTTCTTCCAGTTGTTTGGGATGTTTCTAGCTCTGGTAGCTGCTCTTTGCTAATGCTCATTGGTTATTTCGCGTGAAGCGTGTGTAAGGACAGAAGCCGGGGTGATTGCAGTCAGTTCTGTGTACAGGTCTTTCCTAACAGTAACTGTTGTTCTATGGAAAATCATTTGGCACTGAGATATTAGAGGGTAAATTGCACTAGGAAGATGAATATGTCTCCCGTCTTGGCAGCTTCTCCCATGGTATCCTTAGTATGGAGACATTAAGTTCAGCTTGTTTTTGGACGTTTAATTCAACTCAAAGGAACTGAAGTTACTTATTTGATTCACATAATCACGCTGGCTCTTTTCTTCTACAACTAGGCTGGTCTGTAATGTGGGGTTATTTATCTGTGTTTTAACAGAATCGCCTGTGTCTCAAGTGAGTATTTGTAAGATACTTACAGCACTCCCACAATTAAGTAATTGCTGAAATGAGGAGCAGGGCAAAACATGATGTGCGTGTGTTAGGAAACAGTGCCGAGTTCTGCCTGTGCGAGAGCAAAACGTGATAAAGGTAAGGGGAAAATGTATTCCTCAAGACTTACATTTGAAAACGTGAACACAAAAGATGAAGGGTCTAGGATCGCTTTTGCTTTTAGAGGGAATGTCCTTTTGAAGGGTTAAGGTGCAAGCTGTTTCTTCATCTCTAGCAGTGGGCTTTGCCTCCCACCCACTAAGAGAAGAAAGTGCCCTGCGACACTGTGCGGACCTTTGGTGAAGTTTCCTTTTTGAGTTGCTCTTCAGGAAGCCTTTTCTTGTTCCAGCTTGTGAGGCTCTCGGGTAGTCTCGTCAGAGCTGTTATTTCCAGCCTCACTGTCCACTCGTGGTACGGGCAGGGCGGAGAGCGCAGGGACACGTGCTCCCTGGCACAGACAGTGAGCAGGACAGGAGGCGAGAAGCCCTGTCGTCAGCTCGTGCTGGGTGATAACCTTGAATCCACGGTTCGTTTTTCTTCCCTGCGGATACACATTTGTATCTAAACCCATCCTTTCAAGCTCCTCTCGCGAGACAGATCATTTCTGGGCGACCCGAGAGAAGGGGGTCGCTGGTGTTTGGAGGAGGAGCTGCGGTAGCTGCACTGTGCAGAGCATAAACACTTTAAGAGTCGGTAAATGAAAGTGAGATACTTTGCTCCAATACTCATCAGACAGAGACAAGAAACTGTCTCAGCATGCTGTAGGATGATCATTAATTTTTAATAGTGTTAATGTTTATTAGTGACAGATGATTGACTTTAAGTGCCTTATGAATAATAAATAAATGATGTGGATTTTGGGCATCTGCCTTAGATTTGTATGCAAAGCCAGTGGGACTAACCTTCACGGTGTCAGAGGAGGGTAGCTTCGATTCCTCAACATATGCCACAACACAGGCTTTTAAGAATTCTCAGGTTTTATCTCTGATAAACCCGGACGGCCTCTCTGGCCCCTTTCTTAGGGCACATCGATTGCTTGAGGCCCTCGGGGCGAGAGGGGAGCTCGCCGCAGTGCTTTTGGCCGAGGCAGGACTGCTGGAAGGTGCATTATTCACTCTGAGGCTCTGCTGGATTTCATAACACTTAAACACCTGTGTCCATCAAACAGAACACACAGGATCGCAGCTAGAGCTGCTCTTGACTTTGTAATTTCATTGACTGACAGTTTAATATCTATTTATTTTCACATCTGACTCCAGTAGAGACAGGCTGGCATCCCGAGTGTCAGAGTATTATGCTGACAACTGTGTTTTTTCATTACTACAGGAAAAAAAAAAAAAAAAAAGAAAAAAAAGGGTTCTTCGTAAGTAAAGAGGTTCTTTCCAAGCACAGCAACTGTAATAAAGACTGAATTACACTTCATATAAATTTGGTGGTAATCAGCGATAGGCTACATGTACAGATTTATACGGGAAGGAGGGCAAGCAGTTTTCGACTTCCCAGTAATCTGCCTCTTCTGTGCTGCGAAAGGCTGTGCAATTATATTGTTTGGATAGCTGGAGCAGCCGCCTGTACGCAGATTCTCGTAAGCAGCACTATTTCTGCTTAGATTAAACGTTTAAAATTGGCCTCTTATTTTGATCCAATTTCATCTGCTTTCTAAACAGAAACAAGTGGCTTATTCCCCTCTAAATTCTACAGCACTGAAACTACTTCAGAGTATGTTTCAAGAAGAGGAGAGAGAAATGGTTGTGTTTTGGTGGGACTGTGCTGCTGTCGAGGGACAAGAGAGAGGGTAAAACTGCTCCTGTGTTGGGCACCGGCCAAGTGGCTGATGGCTCTGCAATGATGTCCTCCAGATGTCAGGCAGTTAAACCTGACCAGTGGCTGGTGCTGACTTACTGCCATTCAGTGCTTGCTAGATAGGCAACACTTGTGTTTAGCTCCACTGTAGTTCAGCGGATTGTGATTAATATTGTCATTACCCCCATTCAGAGAACCTCTTAGACCTGACTCTTCTGGGATCTCTCGGAGTGTAGCACTAACATCAGCCGTGTTTGCATGCTGTATCTGCCTGGGGCCTGCCCTGTAACCCTGAGCCCTGGTGTTCCCTGAGCAGCTGGCTGCTGCAGCAGCATGAGACACACAACTGCACGCTGTGAGACGTTTCAGGACACTGAAATGGAATTCCTTCTTATCCAGGGGGAAAAAAACATTGTTCTCGAACTTCACAGTTTGGAATTGGTCATCGGGTGACACGGAATCACCCACACTTGTTTGGTTTCTCAGCATTACTGTTGCTAATGCAGTCTGGGAAGCATTTTTGTCATGCCTAACAAATCAGTGCCTCACCCCAGGTCTCAGGGTGCAGCAGGAGCAGAGGACGTGGCACTCTCCTGCCCCTTCCTGCCCTGGGTCTGCCCTTTCACCCGTCCCTGCCTCCATCACCACACCAGCCTCTGGCTGCCTGGTTGCGCCCCAGCCATCCACAGCAGGGTTGTTGCCTTCACAGGTGGAAGTCTAGGCTCCTCCTGTCCCTGGTGAGGCACTTTGGAGCCCACAGTGAGTTCCTGCACTGCGCTTTCATAAACAACTGCACCACGTGCCCCCTGGGAGAGCCCCGTGCCTCTGGGGCGCCTAGCTGGGAGCAGCTACTCACTGCAGCAGCCACCTCAACACCTTCCAGCCCAGTCCTCTGGCAGAAGTTGGGTGATTTGCTGTCACTGTGCCCTGCAAATACAGATGCCCAGAGACCCATTTCAGTAGCCAGAGGTAAAGAGAGCCCCAACATCCGTGTGTTTCCAAGTTTGTAACCAGCAGGGTGAGATTTTACATGCTGAAACGGGAAAAAAGCTGTCTATGCAGCTAATCAAAGAGGCAACATTTTAAGCCCTGGAAAGGGCTTGGTGCCCTGCTTGCATTTGCAGCAGTGTCAAGAGTAGAGCAGGGACAAATGGGAATCTCACATGATCACAATGCTCCTGTTTGTATACAGGTAGAAGAGAAGAGGGTTTGAAACGCCAGTGCCACCTTCTGCCACAGCGATACCCTTAATGACAAGGCGGGTTCACTGCAGAGGTATCAGCAAATATAACAGCCATAAACCAGAGGCATTCTTTCTGGAACTTGAAGGACACTTGCCAGAAACCTTGACCAGCTCATGCCATTCACAGCAGATCCAGTCCCAGCTCCTCTTCTGCTGTTGCCTGGATATAATGTGTTTGCTGTGCATTTTTCTCATTGCTGTGGATTTCTAACATAATTAGTTGTTCCTGTTGTCGAGTGCGTAATATCTGACCTAGAATTTGCTGGAACTCGCTAAGCAAATGTTGATATCAGGAAAGAGATAATCCTTGTTAAAAATTCATTGGGAGGCGCAAACCTAACCAGTAGTGTGTGTCGGCACGGGAGAGCTACGCACTGGCTAGACATGCTGGGATCATCTCAAGCGTTTCACTGAAGTCTCCTCTGTAGCTTCTGCATATCCTTTGCTGCTAGCTCAAATGAAAGAAACTGTAGTATCCAGGTTAAAATTAGGTGGGTCTGCTTTAGCTTACTAACGTTAGGCAGGCAATAAGAGCCAGCCTGAACCAAACCCCATCCTTTGAGCGCACGGTAACTAGCATTTGTGTTTGGAGTATATTCCAGATTTTAGTTATGAAATGAGCCTCTTCCTCTCGTTAATTAGTTAATTCTTCCCTTCTGTCGTTGCTGCTTCAGTTTTCACTGAGACCATGGAATACTGACATTCTCACAAGAGGCTGCTTTTCTTTGTCACTTCCACTGCCGTTCTTTGCTGGTGCGTGTGTTTTTCCTTTAATCCCTTGGCAGTGTTTTGTCACGTAAGAAGCCCTTTTCTTCTCCTTCATTATGGAAGAACATAGCCAGGAGTGCCGAGGCGGATTGCTGGGTGGTGTTTGCCATCACGCGCTGCTTCGCCGCGTCTGTGCTCATCCACGTTCTCGGCACGTCGGCAATCTGTGCTGCTTTCCCTTCCTCCTGGAGCTGAGGGATGCCGAGGGAAAGGGACCCTTCTCCCAGCAGGTGCTGAGGGAGCTGGGCTGTAACGGGCATTACCTTGGGGCAGGCAGGCTCCTGGTCTTCATTTCACAGATTATCAAGGCAATATGCCACAGATGCTCTCCTTACTGCACAAGAAGGTGGGTAGGTAGGTGAGATGTCGGTCTGAATGCTTCCTTTGCCTGTGAGAGGCAGGTTTAAACCTTGAGCAGCTTGCCTTGAGTGTAACGCAGAAGTAATTTCTCAGCTGTTGAGAAAGGCCTTAATATCATTACAGATAACCTGAATGTCCAGGCAATATCTGCCTGTTATTTGAAATGGGTTAAAAACACATTTAAAAAAATATATATATAAAATCTCACATTCAAATCACATGGAAATAATGCGAGTTACCATAAAAAATGATATGAGATAATTCTAAATGTCACCCCAGCGTATTGTAATCTATTGGATCTTTAAACAGAGTCAAATAACATCTTTCTGAAGTAAATGTCTTTTTGGTAAAGGGAAAGGGACAATAGTATTTAAAGGTCACTCCACATGGAGGGTTGGTTCTAGTTATTATTGTTAAAGAACCAGCTGCATTACCTTTACACAACATTACCCCACAAATCCTTATTAAAACTGCAAGAGTAGACCATGTGTTTCCCTCTCTTCATCCCTCCCTCCCTCCTTCCTGCCACAATGTCCAGAGCTTTGATTCTGCCTTCTCTTCCTCATGCACAACAGTTTCTCTGGTGAGTAGCACTGGATGATCCTCTGCCTCTGCCACGCTGCATCCGAAAGAGCTGCACATTACGGCTGCTGTCAGTGCTGCCAACTGGAACAAGCCCTCTCGTTTCTGCATTACATTTCAGCCTCCTACGTGTGGCATGAGCTGCCCTGCCAACAGTTGTTCAATAGTCCTGAGCTGGTTGGGCAGCAGTGGTTGATTTCAGAGTGTGATGTAGAGACGCTGTGGTGGTGTGGCCCTTCCTCACTAAGCCAGCCTTCAGCAAAAAGATGATCAGTTGTTTCTTGCTCAGGATCCCTGATGGAATTTGCTGCCAGAGTCTTGTGCTGAGGAGGGTGCTGGCAGGAGTGAGGGGGCTGCAGGCTGGAGCTGAGTGGGAGAATGGAGACCGTGAGCCCCATTCCTCCCTGCTGGGGTCCAGGTGCTGTTTGCTCAACCTGCCTTTGGAACAGAGGCAGGAAAGTAATGACCAAAACAAGGAGAGATGGCGTGATGCTTTCCATATGGAGAAACCAAAGTGCTGTGGGAGCCCTTTCAGTCAGAATGGGTATGCTGCGGAGCTGGAGCAGGCTGTCACCCTGCTCCCTGGCACCCGGGGATGGGCAGGGACAGTGTGTGCCAGGCCGTGCTCCTGATGAGCAATTCAGACGTAACCACTCCATTTAAACATGCAGACAGAGTTCAGGTAAACAGATGTGAGCTGTGCTGTGGCTGATGGTGCCAGAGGCAGCCTGGGGGCCCTTCTCCTCAATAGTGCAGATGTACACTGTGTGCCCCGACATGCCGAAGGAAAACTCCTGGTGTTCAGCGCAGTGAGTGCTTCTCTAGGCTGGACAAGTATGCTACATGCAATGTACAGGTGGTGAAATGGCTTCCGTGGAGGGAGAGGCTGCAAGAGCTGGCTGGCAGGTTTTTTTTTAACCAGAACCAGTGCTACTGGGGCACTGCAGAAACCTCCCCTTCCCCTGGAGATGGGGAGTCGCAGAGCACCGAGCCCAGTGGTGCCACAACACCCAGAAGTGTTAAGCCTTGTGTTTTTCAGCGCTGTGGGGCTTCCTCACGAGCTCTGTGTCTGTGATTATACCCTGCTGAAGATGTGCCTTTCTGCTTGTGTCAGGGCTGTTTCCAAAGCACCTTTAACTTCCTTTCTTTGTTTCATTTCTGGATGAGAATCCAAAACCAGCTAAGCTCTTAGAATTTTTCTTTCCCTCCTCCTGGTGTCCTCCAAGCAGAAGGTTTTAACGGTGCCCCTTTCCCAGCTCAGTGTTGTGTCCCCTGTTGTGCCGGCTTGCTGGCGACCTTGCTGCTCTAAATATAGGCTCACCTCCTCCTGGCACAGGAGCGCAGGGCCGTGCTGCAGCTGCCGAGGTGATGGGAGTGTTGCTTTTCCTTTTAGCAGCTCTGTCAGGGCCCGTGATTGAAGGCACATCTCCTGCAATGCTGCCGCAGCCTGGGGCTTGGGCTGTGCAGGGCTGCTGCTCACCCACACCGGCACCTTCAGTGCTGAGCAGGGCCCTCGCCCAGCCCTAGTGCCCTCCCTTGGGCCCCACAGCAGATGTGGGTTTGGAGCTGGCTGTGGGGATGGACAAGGCTGGGACACCTCCAGCTGCTGGGAGGGTGGAGGTGTGGGAGAAAGGAGGTAATGACAGCATCTCTGGGGCTGTGCAGGGCTCCTCTTGCCAGGGAAACACGGGAAGCTGGAAGGTGCTCCGTCTGCCCTTCACCCCTCTGATAAATGTTCTGCCCTGTGCCCTCTAGATGTGCGGAAGGAAATGCAATTAAAGCATTGAAGTGCTTTTATTTGTGAAATATTAACTCTGTGTAATATATACTCAAAAGCAGATGCTGGTTTAAAGGTTATATTTAATATAGCTCTGCTCCAGTTTTGCTGTTTTATTATTTTCTTATACATCTTTCCACTTTCTAAGGCAATGCTCCAGTGACTACTGCAATATAATAGCTGCTTTCTCTCTCAGTACACAATTTGACAGCATTTATTCTTTCCTTCAGTGAACATAATTACTTCACATATGGAACCTGTGATAGCCTACAGGCATCTGAGAGAAACCAGAATCATACAATCTGTCCCCTTTGTGAGCTTAATTTACATTCACAAGTGTCATTTTAATAGTGCTGGCAACATGTAGGATAAAAATTACAGGTCAGCTGCAGCATGTCACAGGGAACTGTGCTTAAGTCAATAACATGGTATTATTACATTCTGGATAATTTTACAAGGTAGATCTCACAGGAGGAATTTGACCCCTATTTCTTTAGTTTTCTGCCTTTTGGTTTCCTCCATAAGGTAATTCATTTAGAAATGGATGTTGCGAAGCTGCAAATGCGTTGACAAAGAGGTTAGGCTGCAGTAGGCATTTCCAGATCTGAAAGCAACACCTTTCCCTCGCCGTGTCTTGTAACAGCACCTACAATTACCAGGCAGCTGGCAGATTTAACAATTTGCGCTGTTAATTCTTGGATGTTTTTTCCCCAATCTGTGTAATGGAAGTACCGAGGGGCATAGCCTTCTGCCTCCTCATTTCACACAAGTTCCAGCTTTCTGCAACTTTTTAGCCGGCTAAAGCAGTCCCAGGCTGGGCATTTACAGACATTTTGTGCAAGAAAAATAGGGAGCTTCGGAGAGAAGTGTTGTGTACAGAGCTATATACAATACCCCATCTAATTTATACATTTATAACACCTGAAGACAACAGCCAAGCTCTTATTCTGGCATCTGTAATATGAGTAGAAGTGCAATGAATAATCTAATAGAGCAAGAGTTGATTTGGTCTGGGTATAGAGTGCTGAATCAAACGTGTAGTCAGTCTCAGTTACCATTACTGATTAATTTCTGGGTTTACAGGCCCATGACTCACTGCAGTTTAAGTTTTCAGAGTTTGTTTAGGGGAGAACTCTAGGGCTTGTATGGTTTGTCCCTAGTACTCTGATATTCAAAATGTCCACGTAAGCACAGGCAGGACAAGTATCCCCCAGTTGCCTCTCTCTGCACACCCATACCCATGCACATCCATTCTCTGAATCATGCATTTGTTTACTGCCTCTCTGAAATGTGCATCCCTCTCTTGCTGTAAGCACTTGTACTCGCCCCAGCAGCACAAGGGGAAAGATGTCTTTCATCTAATGTTCTTCAGAGTCTGGCACAGGAAAGTGTTTGCATTTCAGATACTCTTTACCTTAGCAGGAGTCTCTGGCTTTGCTTTTAGCTCTTGGTTGCTGTGAGGGCGTAGGCTGGGAAACAAGAGATATTCCTCTGGGGGCCCCCCCACACACCCAGCTTAGCTTAAGAACTTCTGTCACTGATGTACACTACATATTTGCATATATGCAAATATTAGTATTTAGTGTGCCTGATGACCTGTTGACTAAACTGCTTGCCCATGAAATATTTGAAGCCTAACGATTCTCATTCTTTGTGATGCTCTTGTAGAATCTACAGTCCAGCTGCAGTAGTATCCTTTGTTCCTCAGGAGATGTGCTGGAGCATCTTGTCTGCCTCTCCTCAGCTTCTGTCTTCCCCTTTGGCTGACACTGAGTTTGTTACTTGTGTGATTAGTGGTTGACATAACTGCTTTTCCTCTGTTGGAGAGGGAAAAAAGAAAAGAAGAACAAAAAGTTTTTCAGGAGAGACTTTTCAGACAGGAGCAAGCTAAGTACAAGGCCTTGCCTATGATGGGATGTTCTTTTTGAAAGGCAAGGGACACGGTCAAGTTTTTGGCTTGGCATCCTCTTCTTTCAGGTAGCATACAATTGTGCTGGTGGTCTTTGTGAGAGGAGGCTGAACATGCAGTAGATGAGTTACGTTCCTGGGCCTAGGACTTGAGCCTTTCAGCTCTCTCTTTTTGTCAGCTTTTGATGTCAGGCTTTCTAGAGGCCCTTTTACTGTCACTGCCTGTTGAGAGAATGTTTATTGGTGGAAAAACTGATTGTGAGAACTATTAAGAGTGTTCCACCTTGAAAACGAGTGAAGTCTTTACTGGATGGGTTCAGAGGAGCCACCAGGCAGCTGTGGGAGGTCATGGTGGCCGGTGGACAGAAGCAGTTGACTTTTCAAAGTGAAACAAGGGATTACTCTGGTGAGGTTGCCCAAAGTGGTTCCATGTTTGGGAGCAGTTGTGTGCTGAGCCGTGCCTGGGACTGGTGCGTTTGCGCAGAGGCGGCTGCAGCGGGACCCTTCTCCCCAATGTGCGGCGTTAGGACAGATGCACGAGCTCCTGTTACTACAGGCAGCCTTTCATATCTGTTTCCTGAGTGATGGATAAAGAAAACAACCCCTGCAGGTTGCGTGTATGCTGTTTTAATTTATCAGAGGATGAAGCTGAACAGAGTCTGTGGTTAATATACATTTTGAAAAGATGATGAAACGTTTTTTTCTACCAAGCTGACATAGAATCTTGTTCCCCTTACTCCTCCTCCAGCACCCCCCACCGCCCCGCCAAGCTCTTGTCTCTGATTTGTTCATAAATACAATATCAAACACCTCCTCTGTGCCTCTGATGTGCGCTTGAGTCCGCGTGCCACTGTGCTGATTCATCCGGAGGATGCCCTGCGTGTGAGTGTTTTGGCACAGGAGAGGAATCTGCTGGTGAGAAAGGCAGAGGCAACGGCATAATTATGAAGGATTCTTTCCCCCTTCATACTGCTACTGCTTGTTATTTATTCTTATTTCCATGTTTCCTTGGTTATTTCTCTTCCTGAATTGAAAATAACCTGGCACGAAAGCAATGTTTCCACTCCCATCATTTTTAGGCAAGGAACACCAGGCATGGTTTTTATAACATGCTAACTGATGGGTGATTATTCACCAATATTTTCCTGTTGAAACAAGCAGGCTTGTTAACTGTGGTGACACTTTTAGTGATGCTATGATATCCCCATGTCATTGTAGCTTCATTTGTCGGCGTCTAAAGGAATATTTTGTTGATAAACTTCCTGCATATCTTGTGTTTAAGTCTGACTTTATGTACCTATGAGCATGTGTGTGTGTGTGGATTTGTATGAAAATAAGGGACAGAACTGTTAAGATGCTGCTTCTGTTTTGGGCTTCTGACTCTGTGTTATAAAATACAAACTGCAGCCTTGAGTTTCTGTGCTTTAGGATGGTGTGCTTAGGAAGAGACACGTTGTAATGGAGAGCAGCTCAGCCACAGCTGTCCTGCAGCTTGCATCTACACGCTCTCTCCTTTCTCCAGATTCATGACTCGCCCTCTCTCATCCCTGTTCTTCTACAGGACTGTTGCTTGCAGCCCTCCACCTCCCCACACTCCCTCCTGCTGCAGATACGTGCCACCCTCACCCTCCCCTGCCATACACCCCATGTATGGTTGTCACAGCCCTGTGCAGGGGCAGCTGGAGGAACAGGACATCTGTGGGGTCACAGCCAGCATGCTGGGGTGGCTGGAGGAACAGGACAGCTGTGGGGTTACAGCCAGAGTGCTAGGATGGCTGGAAGAACTGGACATCTGTGGGGTCACCCTGGCTGATGAGGACAAGGGGATCCCATTCCCTCGTGCAGAGAACCCTTGGTGAGAAATGTCCCAGGGAGGGCTGGGTGTGAGGGCAGCTGTGCTGGACTGGCGGTGGGCACGGCTCTGCCCAGCTCGAGGGCTGGGGGGATGCAGGGCTGCTGTGACAGTGTGAATGCTGCATAGCTGCTTGGAGATGCAGCAGCCACAGTCTGCAAAACCAGAGAAGAGTTGCAAACTGAAGTGACTCCAATCATTTTTAAACTCAGTGGAGGTAAATGTGCTTCAATTTCCAGAGAAAGAGTCTACTGGAAATTCTGTGTAAGTGCATGAAAGCCAAAGGAGATAAAGAGTTTTCTCTTAATTAGGGTGATTAAAAAGGAAAGTAGCTTGGAAATTCAATGCTGGACACAACCAGAGCACCACAGCTCCTTCTCTCCAGCAGGAGCAGGTTTACTAATGGCATGACGTGCCCTGTGCTTATTCTCTCCTCTGGCACCTGGGTGGAACGTCCATGCTCTGAGTGTGGGATCTAGGTTGGGCTGTAGAGCCCTTTGTTGCTGTGCCAGACAGGGAGGGTTTTTCTCTCTCAGTTTTGATGTGACACAGGCACGTGGTGCTAGCAGTCTCACAGTGTCTCAGAGGAGCAGCTCACCCATCGTCTTTAGCTTCCCCTGAGCTCTCTGGGAAATGCAAAAGCTTTCTGGCTCTCTGAGTCAGGTCCACAGGGTTTGTTGCATTAAATCCAGACCACAAGCTTAGAGTTACATAGATAGAAGGGACATATCGCTTTGTTCTGGGTAGACCTTGAAAATCAGATTGAATGTCAAAGAATTGTTTTCTCTTGAGGACAGAGGTGGGGGAAGGGGAAGGCAAGAGCACATTTTAGGGCCACTTGGGAGCCTCTTATGTGGGCTGTGGCCATTTAGTCTTGAATAAAACATGAATGCTTGCCCTAGCAACCACAGCAGCCACCTCTGAGATAGCCCTCGCTTTAATAACGATGGACGGTCACCAAAGACCATCCAACAGACACGTGTAGACCCTTTGTGGAGCTGTACGAGAAAACGAGCTGGCTTGCAGGAGCAGTGGTGTTGGGTGTAAGCACTCGCTGAAGGTGCTGCCAGCCCCGCTGCCTCTGCTGCACTCTGGCTGCTGGCAGCTGCTGCTGTGGCTGGAGCAGGGCCCGACGACGGTGCCGTGGCCATCCGGCATGGCAATGCTGCTGGGAACCTGCAGCCAGGACAGGCCACCCGCGATCCTTTCCCCTTAAAGTTGCTCCCAGGCTCCTCACAAGCATGATGGACCACTGTTGTTCTGAAATCTTATGCCTGGGAGGTGTTTTCCTGAAATGCTCTCTTTGGCTTTAATCCTGGCTTAAGTTGACAGCAAGATGCAAACAGTTTGGCAATGGCTCTTTGCCTCGAGAATCCTCAGGGATGTTCGACAAAATCTTCTGTGGCTTTTCACTCGCTTACCCAAGGGCTTGTTTTAGTCCCTCACAGTAAGCAAGTTTGGATATGAAAAGCTACTAGATCAGCCTCCTGGAAAGACGATGCTCCAGTTTGTAGAACTGGAAACTAAACGCTTATTGGGGAAGTATCAGATTAGTCACAGATTAATGACAATTGTTAAGTATTATTCATCTGTAATAGGAGTGAATTCTTCACTCAAGATTCATAGCAAAACAACATTATTTTTTGAACAGAAGTAATTTAAATTGAAGTAAGACCTTCTAATACCACCATCTGTACAAGTAAATTGCTTCCAGAGCAATTAAATATGCATATCTGGGCTGTGTACTGTACTGATGAACCAAGTTTTATAGATGCAATATGCTTATAAATCCCTTAGGTATTAAAGATGAAGAAATCCAAGGCGTTTTTGCATTTGTGCAGCCATGAATAAGAAAAAGTGAGACATTCTGTTTCATGATTTGGGGGAGTATGTTTTTATTAACTTTTCCTGGTTCATTAATGTTTTTGCCCAATGGCAAATATATTAATAAATAGCATATTTATTAGGCTGATATTTCACGGGGCCTTGGAGCTCTGTGAGAGGCTTCAGCTTTGTATGTGTCGGAGCTGATGAGGGTGACACAGCCACTCATCTTCTGCAGGTTCCCAGGAAGCAGAGCGGCGCGCCGAGACCGAAATCATTATGTTGACTGAATTCGTTACCGCCGGACTCGCCCCGCCATGAAATAGCACTGCTCAGCCAGTTGGGATTCATGGTCACAGCCTTTCGTGGGATCATCAGAGTTTATAGACCATAACAAATACAAATACAGAAAGGAACAATACCAGTGTGATACATCTGACCTATCATCCCACCTGGCGAGGCTGCATCACGAGTGCTGGGACAGTGTCTGGCTGCACGCTTGCTGTAGTGCAGGTGAATGGACAGTGGTGTAGGAAGAGCATCTGTGCCTCACAACACGGTGCTGTCCATGTGCCCTTCAGTGGCTAAACGCCCTCTTTATGCTTGCAACGCTTTGATCATGATTGACGTGAAGCATCGGTGTGTAGGGGACCCGAGGAGGTTTGCTGGGACCACCTGAGTGCTGCGGAAACGTTTGGTTAAAGACACACCTGCAGTCAGTTCTGCAGGGCTCTTCAGAGGAAGCTTGAAATCCCAGCAGGTCACCCCTCTCAAAGCAGCAAATGCAACCATCTGCACGCCACCAAAGTGCGAGCTCAAGCACAAAGACACATGGTCAGCACAAGCTCTGTCTGCAAGTCAGCTGCTGTGTGCTGCACAACGCCACTGACCCCGAGATGGTTTATGTCAGTGTGACATTTCTTACGAAAGATAGAGACATCCTCTGTCAACAAGATTTCCAGCCTCCCCACAGCACTTCGTGGCTATCTGCTCAGCTCTATCGCAGGAAGCTGGCCGTGGATGTAGGATGGCAGGTCAGTCCTTTCTGCACCCCAAAGGTAACATAAGAGGTTGCAGATAAGGAGGAAGCATGAGGGGATAGTTTCTCTGCTTTAAGCCTTGTGCCAACACCTGTGACTCAGCAGATCGTGTCACTCCTTTGGGACCCGCTCACGTGTATTTTAGATTGTACTTTGTGATAGATGGAGGTGGATGCTTGTGTAGCCCAGGGGAAGGCTGGTGTACCGTGTGTGCCAGTCGTCAGTGCAGAAGGTGTTGCGGTTTGAACGACGTCCTTTCTGACCTAGTATAAGGTAGCAGCTTGGAGAAAGATTCCGTTGCATCCAACCTAATTGCACATGTGTGTTATGCTGGAGGTAGCTGCCTTCTGGACGTGCTCTCTTCATCTTTGGGTGTCTTGTCCCCATCTTTGGGTGTCTATTGTGTTCCTGACCCCCAGTTCACGCCTGGCCTGCACACCACAGCATCTCCACATGCTCCGCTTCCAGCGGTTCATTCTCTGCAGCTGCTGCTGGGAGACTGAACGCTTTTGTAGCAGATTTTCTGTCAGGTTTGAGGTTTGAAAGAAAACAGAAGCGAGAATTTGTGGGTGGATGTGCTGGGTGAATCCCTGAGAAACAGGCTTTGGCAGGTAGCTGTGGCATTGCTCCTAGGAGGGCTGCATGGAAGAGATTTTTAAAGTACTCCCCCGCAGACCTGATTTTCAGTTCAAGGTTTGACCCATAGCAGAGAATGTGTAAAACAAGGCTCGCTGCTTTCAGGCAGCAGAGTTCACCTTGGAACCCGAGAGATCCCTATAGCAACAGCCCTAGGACAGGAAAATATGCAGCAGAAACTCTCCGCATTCGAAAAGGGAGAATTCAGATGTGTCTCTCTCCTCAGCTTCTGAACGCTTGCCCGTTGGTGGCCACTTGGCCACCTTCGAATCCAAGCGTATGCTAAAACGTTTCCAGATGAGCGTGATTAGTGTAACGTGGCACAATTCACAACGATGTGGAAACGGATCTTCCTGTGTGCTTGAAGGTGCCGTGGCAGGACAAGGACATAAAAATCCTCTTGTCTTCCCGTGTCACGGTGTCTCGTGTTCAGGCTGTCTCCAGTTCTCTCGGAGGCTGGAGCATTATTTTCCATACCCTTTTCCCCCCATTTAGCTTCTAGGTACTTAGACAAAATTGAGTAAAGAAGCCTTTACCTGAGAGCCTTTTTACTGGTTGCCGTGCTTTTAAAGCTTTAAAAGCTTTTGCTGAAAAGGTGCCTATTTTCTTATCACTTTTTTTTTCCCCCTCTCTGCAGAAAAAGGGCATCATTTGAAGTTCTTTTTTGGCAGCTGTATTTCATCGTGATACATTATGTCAGGGCACATCAGTCACAGGGAGATTTTATGGAAAAAAAAAAACCACCCTTTTTAGATGTCCCTCTGCAGCCCCCTTCAAAACAGTGGCTTTTTTCAAGGAAACTCTTCAACTATCAACAGCATTATGATACTCGAAACATTGTGGGTGTAATGGCTTCATCTTACTCAATTATATAAATGCTGCTTAAGGAGGAATACAGAATGTAATGTGGCGAATTTAGTCATTCCAAAAAAGAAAAAAACTTGACCATTTTCACCTCTCACTGATGTTTACTTTCCAGAGCGGAGCAAGGGCTGCTTTCCTTTGTCACCGAGGCAATCCTGCGCTGCTCCTTATCTCACCATAAAATGAGGTACGTTCTGAATTCAGATGAAAATGAGGTACCTTGATGAAAGTGGGCTTCAGGTGTTGCACACTAAGCATTGTACGTCTCCATTGGCTCTGATCCTCCGGCGCGCATAAGATTTCACCTCTTCACCTTTGAACAAGATTGCGCTAACTTTGATCTTTTCAGTTTCGTTCAACTCCAGGGAAGGAGCAGCTACTTGAAACGTGTCATCATTTAGATGTTCAGAGGGTCTTTTAAAAAAAAAAAAAAAGAAAGAAAAAAGAAAGAAAAGGGGAGGGGGAAGGAAAAAAAAAATGAAAGCCTGAGCTAAAGGCTGTAGATTTTTAACTTGAGCATCAGCTTTTGTAGCTAATGCGTTGTGCTTTAACATCAAAAGCTGCCCCTGTATGTAGAGCAAAACAAAATGTAGATTTGAAAAGCACACAGATTTATTAACCACGAGTTTCATTTTATGTGGGGTTTTTTTTTTTTGCAGTAGTGATGAGGCTGTCCTTTCCCAAGCCCAGGCAGAAGCTTTGTGTTCTTGCTTCTTCACTTATGGCCCCAGCCTGTCATTTGAGCCTCTGTACTTCTGTGATATTAATTCCTGACACTGACAGTTAATCTATTTTTATGACTGTTATTATCTGAGAAAAATAACAAATGAGGTTCTTCATTTTCTTTTCAAACCTGAGAACGTGTAGCAGCGGGAGCAAAGTTTAAAGTATGGCATTTCCAAGATCTTAGGTGGTTTAGCAACATTCTTGTAACAATTATCACCATGTGTCTGTGCAGTGGGGGTTTTGCTGTTATTTCAGAAAGGTTCTGGAGGTATATTGTTGCTCTTACAAGCCAAGTTTTTTTTTCCCAAATACTTGGGAACTTTAAATCACAGACCCCTGTTTCAAACTGCCCTTCACCTTCTGAAGAACAACACAGCTTGTAAAGTTCTAGGAAGCTTCTTCCATGTTCTTAGGTTAGCGATTGCTCAGAGTTTTGCTTTCTGGCCATTGGTTCCTTTTTCTTCTTGCCTATTTTACTTGGGCTAGCATTGTTCCATCCCTGTTTTCTCTGCCGAGACTGCAGTTGTTCAGGGATGCTCATGGTAAGTAGATCCTTGTGTCCATTCTCTGGCTTTAGAGTTTCTCTTTGCACAGCAATGCCAACAGGGACCGTTTCCCCCTTGTAGGATGTGCTGTGTGGTGGATTCACTTCCATTAACAAGCCTCACCATCACATGTACCCTTGGCAGGGTGCCAGTGTAAAACCAAAGTGGAAATGACCTAAACTGGAAGTACTCCTGAAAAAAGTGATAACTTATGGTCAGTTTTGGGGAGAAAACAGGACAGATGGTAAGAGCCGATCCTGCTTGTGCTGCCCAGGTACCCTGTATCACAGGGTATCACAGTGCGTGGCTGACAGCTGCCTGGGAGTGAGACACAAGCTACTGCTTGCAGACTGCGGGGCCAAGAAAACCCTCTTGTACCTCAGTGTCCGCTGGCTGTAGTTCCAGGCTTGGTCAGTGTTTTAGGAGCAAGCCCCCTGTCATCTCTACTCCTCTGGGAAGTTAGCTGCTGGGAACCACCCCTAGGAGGCATTGTCTTTCCCAAGCCTTGTTCCTGGATATCTCTATCCAGCCTCAATGACATCATTCAGCTCCACTTAACTGCTATTCCTCTTTCTTTGCATTTCCCTAAGTTTTCTAGGAAGAAGCGCAAACCCAGATTTTCAGTCTGGAGGACAAAGACAGCTCATTGCAGTGCAACACTGAATTTGTTAAGCAGTGCATTAGAATTTGAAGTCTGGAGAGGGTACCCAAAAGAGTGCAGTGTACTGTATAGGGCAGCACCTATCCTATAGGCACGGTTGCCTAGATGTATCGTCTTTAGTGTAGTTGGTAGTTAAAAGCTGTTCCTCTCGCACTGAGGAAGTAAAATCTACACTTGTTAGGCTCTTATTTCATCCTCTTTCCTCTAGTCTCACCTTTTTGGCCCTGCTGACTTTCATGTCCGTAATGAACTCCATTTAGCTTCCCTGCAGCAGGACCTTGTCTTTGTTAATCACTGACCCAGCGGCATGAAGCTGCATAAGAGAGCAGGGTGGGTTGTTTTATTTTTTTTTTTTCCTGGATTTTCTCTACTTCCTTCAGCAGTTGGAACTTCTAAGAAACTGCAGAACAAACAAGTATAAAGGATCGGGAAGATGGCCTGAAAAAATAATGTTTAAAAGATGTCTCATTGTACTCGGTTCTCCACTAGCTGCCAACTGCAGGCTGCCAGCTGAAATCTTAGGAGGAGTTAATGAGATTGAGGGGCTGATTACTTGATGCTGTCTTCTCAGTCAGTGATGTCAGCCTCTCTTTCTGTTTTTTTTTTCTTCTCAGTGACCACCTATAAGCTTCTCATGGACGTTGATTGGGACCTCGTGGCAGAAATCTCGCTTGAAACAACTGGAAATGGCTTTACCTTGGCCCAAGTCACAGCATAGCAGCCTCCTCCAGCCCTGCTGTGAGTCAAAGGCGTTTTCTGGGCTATTACTTTCCTGTGACAAATGACCTTGAGGCTCCTCCTGTTGCCCCTTCTTTGCTTGGCTCAGCATGTGCATCCCTTGCTCTTTCTAAATACTCTCATGCTTGCTTTTGCAGTGTTCCCTGTTCTCAGCAGCTGGAGGTACTGATCCCTTCTCAGGCACTGAGAATGGGTGCCTGTAGTAGTTTTCCATGCTTTTGATCATGGGGATTCTTTCTACCTTATAAAAACCAAAGGTCGATATGTCAGATGCTCGGCAGTCAGCTACTGGTGCGTGTCTCGGGGCTGCTTCCTTTCTGCCTGTGTTTGCAAAGAGAGGGCAAATCAGGTGAAAAAGTAAGAGTAGTAACATTTCCTACTTGCTTTGCTGGGCCATAAATGACTGCCAGATGTGTGAAGCAGGGGAGAGTCAGCCCACAGTGACTCACAGCACAAATACAACACAGTTGGAAGAGCCCAGCTTGGGTGGTGTGCCTTCCTGCTAGGTGGGAAAGCTGAAACGGTGACAGACCTCTTGATCTGCTTCAGGCCAGGTGAAGGTCACCAGACCACTGGAAATGGTTAATCCTTTCTGAGGAACCTTTGTGAGGTTCCCCAGGATCCTGCAGAGGCATGGTTTGTGTCTGGCTCCATGCTGAATCTCAAGGAGCTGCAGGAGAGCGGCGTGGGGCCGGCAGTGTTGTCAGAGGCAGGTAGTGAGGTGGTGGGACACCTTCTAGGGCAGAGCCATCACCCTTTGCTTCTTCATATCAAACACCATGGAAACACTCCTGTGAAACAGAGCTGCTTACTCTTTGTACAGATCCTCTCCCTGATCTTCAGTCCAAAGAGGCACATCAGCCCTTCCCAGCACTGGGCACCAGCTGCAAACACCAGGATGCAGGACGGGGAGGGCTGCGCGATGTCTGCCCGACGTGGTGAGCTCTGTTCTGCAGGGCAGCCTCGCCGGCACGCAGCTTGCAAGCACGTCCTGCTGAAACACAGAGTGCAGTTTGTGTATGCTTGCTGAGGTGCCGTGCTGGGCTGAGGCCAGGCTGCTCACCAGAGTGCGGGCTGAGCCTTCCCGATGCCTCCAGGGATGGAATGAAGAGAGCAATGCCAGTCAGTGCCGCGTGCACGGAGCAGGCTCTGGCTTTGCAGGGCTGCTTTGGGTAATTAGCTGGTTTGTGTACTGCAGCAAGATGTGAATCATAAACCCACTAATAATAACCTAGTTCCGTCAGGGTAGCCTTGAAATTAGACCCCTAGCAGAGAGGTTGCACTGTAAAATGATAGCACAGTACCATTTGTTTCAATACATTTAGCGCTTCAGAATGGGATTTTTTTGTTAAACACCAGATGTTCCAGTGACCTGAGTGCTGACTTTAAAAGAAGACACAATAGAATAGTGTGTCAAGGTCAACAGCACAAATTAATCTGTATTATCATGCTGTCATATTGTACTGTATGCCCCATATGAGCAAGATCTATGGCTAGTGCTTTCCTTACATGCAGCTGTATGGGTTGTTTCAGTGTAGAGATTCTGAGCTTCCCAAACCCTCACATTGCCCTGAAAGCAATCCGGTTCCTGCTTTGATAGTTTAAATTGTAAATGTAAGATCCCTACGGAGGGTGAGAGGTGTGTGGGAATGTGACTGTCATCTCGCAGAAGCAGAGAGACGCTCGGCAGCACAGTGGAAAGTGTGTCTGCTAATGGCAGATTCTGTGCTCGAGGACTTGGGAGAGAGAATGCGGGTAGCTTGGGTGTCTGCGCTTTCCTCTTGGCATAAAAATGGGATAGGGCACGAGTGAATGACAATTTGTAAACATCTGAAGTCGCAGTTTACCCGAAATAGGTGCTTTTGTCTCCATGAGTCCTCCGCATCCGTCCTCTTCCCTGCCCTGAGACTCCTCAGCTATGGCTGCAAGGTGGCAGGATGTCAATGCCCCCAAAATTGAACCTGGGATTTGTTTTTCTTTGATTTATGGGCTTGTAGTCAATAAACTTTATAAAGGAAAGTATCAGACTGAGCAATCAATCAAAGATAAGCAGATTCTTGTCCTTTAAAAGCATTTCACCCCAGTAAGCAAGGGCCTCATTCATCTTTTACAACCGCTCTTGCAGCTCTCGGCCGAGGAAGGGCTCGTTGCTGAATAAAGCCCCTCCTGCTGAAGAGTGCCCTATTCTTTCACCCGGGCTGAGGCTGATAAAATTCACTGCAGCGGTGTGCTTCCCCCATGTATGATTTGGTGTCCCTGGAAGGGCAGGTTGTGTGCGTGTTGCTGCTGAAGGTAAATCTCCTTGCCGTGTGGGGAGGAAAAGGCTTCCACCTTGAACGGTCAGAGGCGTGGGCTGGTGTTATGCAGAAGCACCATGCTCTTGCTTTGTTGTTTTACCAAACAGGGCACAAGCAAGGGCTCCCGTTTGCTCTTTCGGTAGTGTCTGAATTTCCCTTTGAGTGAGGCGGATGTTACCCTGCGTGTTTCGCCTCTCCGAAGCACAGATGGTGTGCATATGCAGATTGGTGATTTTCTAATCAATACAGTGGCACTTGGGAATATATGTAAGTATTGTAATAATGCATTAGTCAGGAGTGATGTTGTAACACACTGAGATCATGCACATAAATCTAAGACACCATGTCTAGACACCCCAGGGAAGATGGCATGCCATGGGTTAGATCAAGCATTAAGGAAGTGCAATATTTCAAATATGATGGGAAAATAATGCAATTTGCAGACTTTAATAAAACCATTGGGGAATTAATTTCACTCGGGGTACACTCTCTCCCAAAACATCCATGTTCCTACGTCTGCTTCACGGATAATCAGGACGAGAGACGCTTCACCTGCTATCTCAGGCATAAACACAGTGCGATAGCGACGGGTTGTGCTGAGTCTTTAATGTGCTGAATATGAAAATAATCCCTTTATAGGTAGTGCTGTAGTGGTGTAAAACTGCATTATGCAAACAAAGCGCAGGCAGCATAAACCTCAGAGATTCACAATCTGAAGAGCTTCCATACGTTAATCTGGAAAGTGTCGGTTTGAGCATGCTCGGGGAGCGCGCTCAGCTGCACGCCTTGACCAGCCTCACCTTCCCAGCTTGCATCGCCAGCTTTCTGGCCATCCCCTCTTCCGAGAAGATGTGCCATTTACCACTCTTTTGCACGTATAAAGTTTCCTTGCTCTGAAAACATTTTTTTCCTTAAAGACTCTTCACCGCCCTTGGTTGTTTTCTTGTTTTTGTAGAGCTCTTGGCATATGATTTTAATCCGCCAACCTCCTCCTTAAGTTTTTGCCAGCCGATAACTACTCACAAGCAAGTAACTCGCAGTACCGTGCCAGGAACGTTGTGATAAAAATGTCAATTTAAACCTGGCCAAGGATGACAATCGCAACTATTTCCAAGTGAGAACCTTGAACGGAATACATAACACAAGAGTGCTTTCTGCGTTCTGCCAGTGAAATTCATGCTGGAGCTCGAGAGGTTTCTGTAGCGATCACCCTCGCAGTCGAAACCCCACTTAAGAAGTTGGCTGCGTGGGTAGCTCCATCAGCCTCATCATCATCTCTTGTCATCCAAAATGCTGATAGTAGAAAGTCTTTAATACATCTGAACGTTTTCAGTTAACAGATAGTCAACTCACAGGCTGGCTGTAATCGATCCTATTAATTCTACAGCCCTAGAAATTCCTGAATGAGGGATTTCAGGTACTGCAAACAGTGACACTGGTTTCTATCCTGACTGAGCTCTGTTTCAGAAACCAAGAGGTGGAGTTAACCCCAGACGTTTCAGTACTTTCCCTTCGCCTCACTGGTCTGTTCCTCCCTGCTCTAGAAGGACACTGATCCAGGATAGCGTGTGTGGTCAGCAGTCTAACACGATGCTGCTCTGAGACCGAAACCTGAAACATGATGTGTGGAGACAAAAGTGGCATTTTAAAATGCAGAGGAGATTCTCTGGCAGGGTGGGTTGTCAGAGCTGGTCCTGCAGCGTGGCAGCAGCGCTGCACAGCCTCTCTGCAGACACTTCTGTGCAGTCCACCTCCTCCTTCAGAAGGCTGTGAAACGCTGCTTAAGCTCTTCCTATTTCAAAGTTAGATTTCATCTTCTAGGACCTTCAGGAAATCTAAATGGGCCTCAGGCCTTGGGCAGGAGTAGAAATCTCTCTGCAAAATAACAAGAAGAAATAGCTTTCATGAGTCTCCATGGAGATTTCCTCCCTCTGAGCATCTTCCAAGGCCTTTGGCACAGCGCAGGCAGAATGTCTCTGTTATTAGACCAATCTTCCTATTGTCCTCTGCCTCTTCCCATCTAGCTGGCACTATACAGCTATTATTATTATTCTTTATTATATATTCATTTGCACAGTCCTCATTATAACTGTGGAGTGTCAGTAGCACATTAATGATCATCCTTTAACCTTATTTTTGCCCTCAAGAAATGTTTTCCAGCCTCTTACTCCTTCCTTCACTTTCCCTTGCTCTGGCATTTGATCCCTGTTGCATTTTGGCTGCGTTTTTGCTGTCACTGTATCTGTGGTGATTACTGTGATCCTTCACGTTGCAGTATCCAAAGCCCACCCACTTTAATCGGTATCATGTAAAAATGCACTAAGATTTTAATTTGGAGGTGATTTTGCTAACATCAGTTCTTGTGAAGGAGAGGCATCGTGGTCAGGGTTAACAAATACAGTGCTCAGCATTTGCTTGAATAGAAACCAAATCCTGCATTCCTCTTTTCTGTGGAAGCTACTGTAGTTTGACTTTAGCATTTTTCTCTCTATTGGATGGATCTTTTCTGTATCCCTTTGTACTCGTGGAGAGCTTCCATGCAGCAGCTCTGGGTCGTGTACATCCTCGTGTATAACTCCTGGCTGTGTCCACCACATCTGCCTGTCAGCAGAAGCCTTGTACCCCTCCTCATCGTGGGGATCCAGCAGAGGGGGTGAGAGGGGGAGCTGGGCTTACCTTCTCTTCCAGTTAGGTGTCCGTGTGTGTTTTGGATCAAAACATGCTCTAGGCCCCTTTTCCTTAGCCTGAGGGTGTAAACGATGGCACTGCAGTGAGCGGGCTCAGCAGAGGGACAGCTGTGGCCGGAGCCTCTCTGCCCGGAGAGCACACAGCCTTCCCTGGGCTGACAGAGACTGTCATTAGAGCTGGTCATAAAGAATAACATGTCATCCTGCAGCAGTATCAGACGCCAGACAGAGCACTTTGACCTTGCTTGGCCTTCCACTCTGCTCTTTGACTAATGAGATGAATGGGAGTTGTATTGGTGCTCCTCGACCTGGCTCTTTTACATGACGACTCTGGCTTTCTGAGCAGCCTAATGCTGTGTGTTTTGTAAATCAATATGGCTTTATCTATGTTTTAAAAGCTAAAGATGTTGGGTTTCGTTAGGTCTCCTACCACATCCTATAAGTGATATTGATTTGTTTGATCCTGAAAACTATTTAATTCCTAATTGGCTCACCTCGTTAGTCAAATACAGTTCTTGGGTAAGTCCAGGCACGGTTCTTGTACATCACACTACTTTTATCCCATGTGGTAGATGGAAACCTGACATTGGTAAGTTGAGAATGGGATCTCCTGCACAAAAAAAGAACCCCACATCTAAGTTTTCCCAGTATGGAAGTTTTTCAGACTCTGGGATCCAACTGACTGACCCAATAAAGCAGTTCTGGCAGATTGCACAGCCTCATGTTGCATTGGGACAGCCGTGGGAATGCCAGCATTCAGCAGGAGTGTTATGTGGGCTGTGCTGGCCAGGCTGAAAAGAACAATCCTGTGTTTGCACCCTGAATGTAAGCTTTTCCTGGCCGTTCTTTTCCTCCCATCCAGCTGTTCCTGGAAGTACAAATACTCTGATTGCCGTTCTTGGTGTTCTGAAATTAAGGTGTTAGGACGAGATAACAGAAGAGTAATACTGAAGGTGAGGGTCCTTGCTCCATCTGTTGTCTGCTGTGTTTGACACAACTCATGTTGCACTGCGTGTACAACCAGAAAGGGGCAGGACAATGCTGTTCCTCGTGGGTGTCTCTCAAGGCACTTCTGAACATAACTTCTGCAGCCGGTTGATGTTTTCCCCGTGAGTGCCAGTGCTTTCTGTTTCGGTTACAGGCACACGTGTGGTGCGTGTAACTCCATCTTCCTAACAAACTCCAGACAATACATTTCTCATCACCCATCTCTATGATAAGACTCTTGTGCAAGCCTTTGGATTGTACAGTAAATAAACACCTATTTAATCTGTTTACATGTAAGACCCAAACCCCTATTTGATTATCCTTTCACAGCAAATGTTTTGACGCTTCAGGTACCAAATAGGCTACCTGAAGCTTGACTCTGTGTAAATACAGAACCAATTCATACGCAAAATGAGGCATAGGAGTGTGATTCAGGGCGCCTTTTTTCTGTTAGCCTTATACAAATGCAACTGAGAAAGTGATGTTTGTTGTATTTCTCCGCTGATCTTCTGACACGTTAGTTCACGTGCTATTACTTGCAACTAGCTTTTTAATTCTTACTGAGATTTGCCTTTCTCAGTTAGTGAAGACAAAATATCAGATTGCTCAGCTACATAGTACGTGGGAAGAAAATAGGAATTACCAGAAGGCCGGTCTGTGAGTTTTCCAGCGAACAGCACGGAGATGATGAACTGCTTTAATCCCTAGTTCCACAAACTCACGGGTAATATTGTTTTCTTAAAATGCAGCATCAACTCACGGCTTTAAAAATAACTGTGTGAAAAGCACAGAAGCCTATTTTGTGCAGAAACCGAACAGAAGGTATTCATTTCTTCTTCTCCAGAGGATGCCCATATAAATTTGTGATAGGTGTCTAAATGCGGAGGTAAGTAATAAGCAGGTATTGACTTCTATTGAGATCAGTATCGAGATTTGTTGACCCAAAGAGGTTACAATTGACTGAAGAGTGGGGCAGTAAATCTTGTTATTGAACAAAAAGCAGAAGTCAATATATGTATTATTATAAACGTTTTTCTTTTGGAAGAGATAATAAGGGTGGAGTGCTTTAAGACTTTAGATTTATACAGCTGTGATAACATACAGCTTCTATTATTTAGTCAAAGGATAAAGAATGCCTGGGTTTTGGTTTTGGGGTTTTTTTTTTTAATGTATTTATTTTTAATACAGTTTCACCAATCATGCCAAAGCAGTAAAGCCTGCATCAACTTTCACATCATAAACCCTTCTTCTCATTGTTTCATAACTCAGCTATAAAGATTATTTTCAGATTGAAATTTGGCCTGCAAGCTCTTTGCCTAAGAATCATTTTTTTCCCCCAGAAGGGTGAAAGGAATAAAGAAGATCTATTGAACTATTTATTGAATTTTAGAGGAGCACAAAAAAAGATGTGTTGTGAGTTTTATATAATTCCAGGTTTGGATTGTGTTCTTTATTGAATATTATTTTCTGCATAAAGCAATGATTTACTTGATCATAAAGGTGGAGACTGCAAATGTTCTTTCAGTGGTTTCAAACGCTTGCTGGTATTAATCCACGCCTCGTATTGCAAACAGGTATCTTTATGATTCTTATATTTTAGTCCATTCCATTATGCTCTGGTCAGTGCATTGTACTTCAGGTTGTTGCTTGGAAAGATAAAGAGTAGACAGAGCACAGAAGAAAACAGAAATCCATCTAGCTGAAGATATTAAGCTTATTAATTGCAGTCACATGCATCCAGTAGTGAGAGTGACTGTGAACTGTTGAATTACTGTTTTATAGCATTTGTATCTGCTAGTGTCTCGGCTGACAGCAGAAATGATCCTCCAGGACCTCCAAAACTCTCTAACGATAACAATTTGTTCTCCGTTGCAGAAACCATCTGCCTCCTGCCTTCCTTCACAAGGCCCTCTTACAATTCTTTAGGATTCATGAGCTTGTACTGATTTAGGAGACTCACTGAATCTCCTCTGCAGCACAGGCTACGATAAACGCGTCAAACATATTCTGTGCTCTTCACTCTGGCTTGCTGTGAGATTTCTCACTGAGCTCCACCTCACAGCCCTGTTTAGAGGCCATGTGTGGTGGCCTGATGCTGTGTGGGTGCAGGCTATGGGGAGCTCTGTGCATCCTCTCATGAGAAGCTCAGCTTGTGCTCTTACCCAACAGGGACCAGCAGACTGGGACACGTCCTGTTATTTCACGGTAAACAGATAAATTACTCGCTTGGGTTTGTCCAGAGAAGTTTGCTATGATGAAGAAGTTTGACTTAGAGGATCTTGGGCTCGAACTGTACTCAACCAAATTGATGGCATGTCCCACTAGGTCTGATTATTCCCATTCCCTTCGTGATAACGTACTTCAAGATTGTCTGCTAAAATATGCAGAGGAATAGTTTCTTTTCAAAAGTAAGAATCTCCCTCAGAACGTTCTGGATTTTCAGCCTGTGTTTGCCCACCTAATTGCAGTTCCTGTCTGGTGACTCTGGTGAGCTTAAATAAGTTGCCTTTTCCAAGCTATTTATAAGGGCTGTTGATGGAAATCATCTGTAGCTACAAAGTGCCCACAGATTTATTCAAACCTACCGAAACTTCATTCATTTCTGCTCACAAGACAGCTTGCAGCCTCCCTCTATGGATGTGCATGCTGTTTAATGGCACATGAATTAGCATGTCTGCTTGTTGGTGCTGATGTGGTGAGGGTGGAAGTTGCTGATACAGGCCATTAGGTGGAAACACAGGATCTCGACTAAGTTAATGGTGAAAAACATCTGAATTTAGTAGGAGCAGGTCTGCAGATGTCAGATGAACCTTTAATGTACTGAGCTTCAGCACTGCCAGGTTCTGGGTTGCTTGGTGGGGGGGATTTTTTAAAGTTCCAGGTTTGTGTATTTTTGCTTTAGAAAATCAACTGCTTTTTGGTGTGTGAGCTGCCCAAATGGCCTTGTGTCTGCTGGGCTCCATTTAAAATGTGCTCACGGCAAGGGAACTTTAAGCTGGATTGTGAAGTAGGAGGAATGACATTCATTGCTGTGAAGCAAAGGCAGTCCAACTCTGCTCCTTCCGAATGAGAGATACCCTTTCAAGTCATACAGAGCTTAAGCACAGTAGGAACGGATAACACAGAAATATTTAATGAGCTGCTAAACACTGAGCTGAGGGTCCCATCTGAAAATGACAGCTGCCTTTTCAGTTTAAAGGTGCTGCTTCCATACTCATTTCCCCAGGGACAACATTCCCCACTGTGGCCAAAGCAACCCAGGTTTTGTTTACGATGCATCACAGCGGAGCCATGCAGAAGCATAATGTAGCTTTTAGAAGAAATACGCTGGGATGGTGTGTGTGGGGTTCACAGTGTTCACGGAGCACGGTGGGTTTGGTCACGATTTGCTCTTCCTGCTTTCCCACCTCTCAAAGTGGCTGTGCCCGAGCTGGAGATGTGCTGCTCTCACCAGCCTTTCCAGGGCAGGATGAATAGTAGAACAACATCAAGCCAGACAAACTTAAACCAGTGAAGTAACTTGCTTTGGTTCAAAGGGACGGGCACAGTGGGCTGTGTGGGTGACCATCCTTGCAGCATCACAAGGCTTGTGAGACCAGAGGACGTCTGCATTGTAGTCAGTGGGGGATGTTTGAAAAATGAAAAGCTGAAGAGCAGAAATGTGATTCTAGCTGATTCTTGATCTTACTGGGGGAGGCCGTGCTTTGATTTCTTCCAGGAGAGCGCCGTGCACACCTGTGGTATTATATAAAACATTAAGTAATTGTGAGAATAACACCCTGAATTTTGTCCCCCTAGCTCTGCCTCAGCCCACCCACCCCTAATGAAGCTGCAAGTGTGTCAGGACTTTCATTCAGATCTGCCTATGTGGCCTGGACTGCAACTTACTGCCCTTGGCATATATTTTCTGGCATTGCTCTCGCTTATTTTGGGGAGGAAGGCTAATAATGTTCCATCAAAAACAAGTTCACTAGTCAGGCCAGATTGTTGTATTTTCTTTCCACCCACACTTGCAGCCTTATTGCATTTAATAGCACAGTTCAGGGCTTCCCTCTCTCTGCTCCTTGTCACTCAGAGGTGTTTAAAAGAGGATTTAAAACAGCTTTTTTTTGTGCTCAGCCCTTGATCCCTCCTGCCCCCCGCCCGAGCGTGCTTATTCGCTGGAAATAGCGACCTAAGTCCACATTTTACAGCTCTGGTTTATAGTAATTTTGTCTTATGCCTTTGGAGTACAAAAGGTTGTTCAATTCAGACATTCAAAATTGAAGTGAAGTTGCCAGTGGAAACGGGTGACTCATTATGCAACGAGTGAGGACAAATAAAAAAGTGCCTGTGTATAATAATCAAAAGATATTGACTTTTGTTGGGGTCGGGATCACAATTTATTAACCCGAGAGGTAAATATTGACTGAAACTTTGGGCAGCTTTTTTTTATCCTTTCCTCACAGCCCAGAGAAGGCTGCAGAGGATTTACTGAACAACTCCATCTGCCTGAGATGGAGACCTGCAGGTTCCTGCTCCCCTTTTGTTCCGGCTCTCCCAAGGGCAAAACGATTTATGGCGTATTTTAGAGGAATATTCAACAACACCATGCTAATTGCTGTTTCTTTGTTGTTGATTCTGCTCTTGACAAGCCAGAACCCTTCTCCTGGAGCAGCTTTTGCTTCTGAGGGCTTCTTCAGACAATCCCAGCCCCAGCCTGGCTTGGCTGCGCTTTGTCTCCTGCCTTGGCCCATCTCCCTCCCTGACATCTCGGAGCCCGTTTTTGGGGGGAGTTTAAAGCCAGCAGCGTATTGCAGCAGCCCTTGGGAAGATGCCCCTGGGAACGGTGACTCCTTATGCTGCTGAGGTCCTGTTCACTCTCCAGAAAGGGCTTTCACTTGGATTCTTTGCCAGCTGCAGAGAAGCCTCATTTAGTTGAAACAAGCACCCTGACACTGCTTTTGTGCTGCCCCATTTGGAAACCCAGGCTTTGCCAGATTTCCTCCGTCTCTGGCTGCTCCATCCTTCCGTGGAGCTGCAGCGTAGTCTCTGTCCTCAGAGGAAGGGTTGTGGTTGTTCAGAGTTAGATTTCTGTGAGGCAATGCCAGACAGGGTTGGGTTTTTATATATTTTTAAACTGCACAAAATAACTCCGGTGAGTTTTTAGCAGGTAAGAGTTGGAAACGTGCCTTGAAAGCAATTTCTGAACCTCTTGAAGAAGTCCATCTGTGAACAAGGAACTGCAAAGTTTTTGCACCATATCACAGATGAGAGCAAAATCTAAAACTTCTTTTATCTGTGGGTTTCTCAGGAGGTTTTCGGTGGAGGCGTGGGCACCAGCACAACAAACACAAGCCCACTGAAAATAAGCTTTTCCTCCTTGCCTCTACAGAGCTTTCAGGAGTGGAACCCACACATCCCTGAGTACCTGTGGCCTGTGAGGTATTGGAGACTCTTTCCTGCTGAAGCCCCCGTTATGCCTGCGCTGAGCTGAGCTGAGGAACCTGCCCTGCAAGGTGATGTAGACTGGTTTAAGTGTCGCTTTCATCACTCTGTAGGGTTACAGACCGAAATGCAACTGCTGTGTCTCGGAGGCTCCAAGTCTGTTCTGCACAGCTGTAGGTGACTGACTTGTGTCTGGCGTAATGCAGCCTGCAGGACCTGATCCAGAGACACCCATTACCTCTGCAGATGAGGCCCATAAAACACTTTGGGGCTCCGACCAAAGTGAAAGGACCAGAGGAAATGAGTTTAAAAGCCTGAGCACATCTCCCAGTGGACGTTACAGTCCACACCACAAAATTTATATACATAATTGGAAATAATTGGCAACTTTAGGAAGCAAAGCAAAGAGCAAAGTGGAGCCACTTTAGCTCGTTATTTACGGCCACCTTTTGTCTCAGACGCTTCTGTAAGGAGAATCTTTCCCATTTGGTAGTTCAAATCGTTAATGCCAAAGCTAAAATACCCTGTTCTCAGCTCCAAACGAGAACCACACAGTCACTGTCTATTTAACGAGCACATTTGCTGTGTTTTTAAATTTAAATGATTTGTCTCCCTTTATTTCCCCGTGCTCAGCGAAGGCTCTTTCCCTCCCCAGACTCTGCTACCTCTCAGTTGCCCTCTAAGTATTTTATACCAAAGGTCATGGTCTCACAATGCTGCCTCCTCGCAGGGTTCAACCGGCTCTCTTTTGTAGGATAAAGCCATTCCCCATCTCCGCAGCAAGGGAGGTCCCCTGGCAGCAAAACAAATGTGGTTAGTTATGTGTGGCATGAACCTCAGCTGCGCTGGGAGCTGAGCTCCGGATAACATGTAACGCTAATGCAGCTAGAATTACAAGGCTAACCCATCAGCCCCTCTCCAGAAATTTAGCTATGAAACCTTTCCTTTCGCCGAGGGAAAGCCTGTGTGGGTCTATCATCTGGTTCCCGGCCAGGCTCGGCATTCCCCCTCCCCTCTTCCTGACCCGATGAGTGGCAGACAGAGGTCAAAGGGGCCGCCGGTGTCATGCCTTAAATCAGCGGCTCAGCTCACACGAGAGCCCAAAAGGCTCCTGCTCATCTGGCGCAAACTGACTCGTTCTGCTGAGATCTGACAGCAGCACGTTTGGCCCAAGAGCGTCTGAATTCCCGCTTTAGCTTTCTCTGGCCGGTGTTTCAGATGCCACTTTCTCTGCTGTCCGTAGGGGAGATTTCGTTAATATCCTCCAAACAAACGTTTTCCGACCGCGTCTCCAGAGGCCGCCGGTGGATGCCTGTGCCTCCCCCCCTGCACACAGACAGACAGCCGTGCTCTGGATGTGTGTGATTGCAAAAGCACCAGCAGCCAAGCTGCTTTAATTCAAATTTAGATTTTGCCCTAAACAAACGCTGATGTGCCCTGTGTGTTTTTACTGCCAGATCGTGATTTACTGACTCCATTTTGGGGGTTAAGGAGAGCGTGGCCTTGCCCCATATTAATATTTAAAGATTACCTTGCGCATGAAATCAGATGCTGACACAAGTCTCAGAGGACCGAGAGGTTTTTAATCTTTTGAAGAAGCAGTGCCGCGCTGGAATATGTATTGCTGCACTCCAAACAGAGCATGTAACAAACGTCCCACTAGCAGGCATCAGAGACTGCAAATTCCGCTCAGCGCGATCCGGCCCGCGAATATCAACCTGTCTCTAGAAGGGCAATTGCAGTGCCACAAAGGCCAACGCTTGACATCCCAGCAAAGGCCACCAGCCGCCTCTCCGACGTCGCCGCAAAGAGCTTTTGCCGTCCTGTCCTAAACGCAGCAGCCATTTAGTGCCCTTTTCAAAGCTAGACACGGATTTTACTCTTTCAGAAAGGTGAAAGTTTACCTGCCTCGCTGTACAAATGCAATTCAGAAGAGTTTAGGAACCTTGCGATTTTTGGTTTTACGGCTGCGCAAGCCAAAAAATAGGAGAATCTCAGTGCAGGTAGTGAAAAGGCAAGCCAGGGCTGCTTCGATGGCAAATGGAAACAGCTGATGTTTTACCATGACTTGTTTAATGTGTATGCTTGGTTTTAAGACTTTTTAATGAACTGTTGTTTCCTTTTTAAACCAAAACCTCAAGCTTACCCTGTCAGCATTTTTAACTTGTTTCTTTCCACGGCATCTAAGCTTCAAACAAAACTATGAGCTACTGGCAAGCTGTAGAAGAGACCCATTAATTTCTGGTCTCATTTTGGATGTACTTGGTTTGTGTGAAATTGCCACAGATGAGCTCTCTGATTACAGTAATTCCCCTGTTTTGATGGCATTGTGGAGGCCTTGCAGGGCTGGGGAAGGATGACAGGATGGCTCTTCCCAGCCTCCTGTGGGGAAGACAGGGGACAGACGTAGCAGCCCGCTGCTCTTGGTGTCTTGGGTGATATTTCTGCCAGGTATTTCCCCACCTGACTGGTGCCTCTGGGAGCTTGCTGTGTTGCTGCCAGCAGGCACCGGTGTGGTTTTGGAGGTAGCTGAGACTTTAGAGTGGTGCAGAAGAGTTTGGATGTTAGAGGATTCCAGCCCTGAGGAATTTGGAGCCTGGGAAGATGCCTGTTCATTTCCACATTGCCAGCTGAGAGTTGCCACTGTATGTGCCCATAAGTTTATATCCATTTGCAGCAGTCATTAAAAGGAAATGGGCCAGAGTTGTCGTTTGGGAGTTCCAGTGGCAGTGACGGAGGACTTGGTGCAAGGACAGTAGGAGCACCCCTTCTTGGAGCTGCAGTTCTGACTGCCAGGGATGCCAAAGGCGCTCTCGGTGTTGGTAGCATGGTGGTAGCCTGACCCTCCCCTGGCCGTCTCACGAGCAAGGTGCAGCTTTGTTCCCTTTACAACCATTAAGGCATTTTAATCTTCCTTCTCCCCTCACGTGTCCTCCCCAGACCCCTCTTTCTCTGGGCTGTCTCCTCCTGCAGTGAGAAGGCTGGGAGCAGTTGCCAGAGGAATGCCTGCACCTTCTCACGTGGTGAGGACACGAGGGGACGGTAGAAATGGCATATAGGCTTTTGCTTTCAACGCCTTCCAAACGGTCTCTGTTAATGCCACATGTTTTCCAGCCACTTAATCTATTTCCCTCTGAACCTGGCTAGGTTTTATTGGAAGTTTTTTGGTCCCCACCAACACGATTTGATCCATTTTATCCTAAATGAATGTTTTTCTCGGCGTGACTTAGAACACTGTACTGCTAAGTCTCAAAAAAAACCCACCCCAAAAAGCTGTTCAGTGAGTCACAGTGTGGCACGGTGCCCTCCACGGAAACAACAACTACAGATGCAGGAAGAAAATTAGAGAGAAAATGGAGAATCTGAAGTTCTCTGCGAAATCTGCAACACTTTTATTATCAACACCATTGATAGCACAAACGGGACTGAACCAACTGATAAACGTTCTGGTCCGATGAATTCACTTACTGCCTATGATCCCTCCAGTCACATTTTTAAGTGTTTTGGCGTTCCCATTAAATCTCTCTAAATATTCTTCTTGCTGGTTCAGTGCTCTCGACCAGGAAGCGTCTGAGTTCGTGAGGATTTGTACTTGGTCATGAATGATTCATGAGACGAGCTCAGGAAACTTAAGTTTAACATCTTACTCAACGCTCAGGCAAAAAAAAAAGAGCATCTTCTCCCATACTTGTAACAACTCGGCTCCAAAAGGAAGAGTCTCAATCTCTCGTTTTAAACACTGAAACTCAGAGCATCTGTTGCCTTTACAGCTGAGCCTCGTATCTCCTAAGAAGCAAGAGGAAGCGTTTTCATTTGCTCCCGTAGCCAGGCGAAACCCAGGGGCTTCGGCCCTGGTTCTGCTGCCGCGTTCTGCCGTGTACCCCCCAGCTCACGGCAGCGGGGCCGGGGGGTGCAGCTGCGGGCTGGCGGGGACGCTGCCTGGGCTGCTGCTTCTCCCTCACATTTAAGCACATGCTGTATCTTTCTCTCAAAGCCGTGTCTGAAATCAGCTGGTTGTGTTTTCCATCGTTTACGGACGATCGTGTGTCTTCCTTAGGACAACCAGCAGCATTTCACGCGGGGCTCTGGGGGCCGGTGCCTCTTCTCCCTTCCCCTCTCTGCTGGCCTCTTTGTGCACGGCAGGCAGGAACGCCTGGCTCCTGACTGCCCGGATTTGGACGTACACGTGTGGCATTCACAGCCTGGGAACCTACAGCGCTATTTCCCTGCTGTGCATATTCCGTGCAGATGATGTTTGGGTCTTGGTTTTCGCGCCAGTGAAATGGGGATAATTGTGTGGCTTTGATGCACTGATAAAAGTGCTTTGTGAGAGATAAATATTGCTTTGTGGAACGTGCCGTAGCGTGTTTGGAAGCTCTGTATAGCAAAGGGTAGGAGGAAGAGACACGGATCTGATGAAAAAAAAAGAACAGGACAAAGCAGAGAAGGAGGTCCACGGTTATTCCTTTGCTGCCCTTTGTCTCCTACACTAGCTCTGCAAGATGATTTTTCCTCTTCCTTTGCTGAAAGACAACCAGACAGCATATATCTAGGGACGCCTGCTGAGAGAATAGAACACAATAAACAGGAGCGTGCCGTGGTGAAAGACACATTTTGCTTGTACAATAGACATTTTGATCCAGAGTTCTAAAAAGTTTAAACATCACCTGTAAATTAAACTAAATTCAGATGCTTTTGTCGTTCAGCCTCGGGGTGGGAATTGTTGTTGTTGTGCTTTCGGGGGGCTTTTTAAGCTGGAAAAATCTTGATCTTGTGGTTTTGAGAATTAGGAAAAATAGAAATGGAAGTGCTTCTAAACGAGGTCTTTGGGCTGTCGCCCAGGACTGGGGCTTTACACCGGCCTCGTATTAATTGCAGTTTCTCTGGCTGTTTGTTAGGCCCTTGCCACGCTGTGTTACGGCCTCAGCGCTTTTATCTAGCCCTCCCCTACTCTCTGTTTGTTCTTCAGTGAGGATGAGAGGACCCCTTACAGTATGCAAATACACAATGCTTTCTGTGCTTCTTTCTTTAGAGACATAAAAGGGTTGTGTTTTCTTTTTTTAAAGAGGCAAGTTGAATGTATGGCAATAAAGACGTAAATCTTCAGAAGCAGGCAAGCTGCACTCCCTCTGCACTTCACAAATGAAGTATGGTTTTTGCAGAGAAGGAGTTGGTTCGGAGGGCCACGGAAAGCAGCATTTCCATAATGATTTGCAAGAAAAGATTCTGTAACACATGGCACCGTATTTCCTTCAGAACTACCATCCCCTTGGGACCGAATTCTTTACTACTTAATCACTGCAGTAATTAGAGATGATGTTGGCAAGTGTTCATTGAACGTTGTGTCATTTTACATCTTAAAACCTTTTTGGCGTTGCGTTCCGTATCCTTTGTTCGGTGTGCTCTGCTCCGTCCCTGGGATGATTAGACACAGCTGGCCTTTTCTCTGGGACCAGGTCAGCTTTGCAATTAAGAGCTGTGTTGGTCTGCACTGATAAAACAGCGACTAAATCGTTCTATTTGCAGTTTGTATGTTAATTTCACACTCCACATTTTTTACAACGTCCTGTACACAACATCCTGACACGACGTGAAGCAGATCTCCGAGCGAAACAGAGGGTTCGGGCCCCAAAATTGGCCTTGCCCTGCAGTGAGCTGCCAGAGGTGGGGATCTGGCATGCCAGAGTGTGAATAAACATCAATCTGGAGGAAGCAGAGCTCTGCAGATGGAGAGTAACGTTGCGGCATCATACCTGTGTGTGAGGGGTGGCCCTGGTTACCAGGAGCACCTTGCTGTGCCCAGCGACCCATGGGCAGCATCCTCACAACCCTGCTCCTTCCCTCCCCGCTGCTCAGCACACACCTGCTCAAGTGGAGGAGAAAGGGCAACGTGAAAGGACTGTTCAGCCTCCCAAATCTGTCATTCGAAACATCTGTTGGTGAAACGTGTGTGTGTGTGTGTGAATTGTTTTTCTGTTTTAATAGTGATGAAAATAGTGTCTCCTGGTTTCTGTGCATTTCAGGTCTGTGCCTGTAGCTGCTACTTCAGGAAAGCAGGAAAGAATCTTCTCACAAGAGATCACAACAGCTGAAAACTAGGCGAGAACCGCTCGGTTTCCTAAAACCCAAACGCCATTGACGGTGTTGAGTGACTTACCAAGGCAGCAGTGCACAACGGGAGACCTCTGCACCGTTCTTGTAGGCTTGGTACGTCCTTTTAAGTTCTAGATCGCAACTTTCATCTTGCAAAACGTTTGTGTGTGCATGTTAGTTTTAAAGTAGCCTTTGAGGAGACCCTGGAGCCTGTCAAAGGTTAGATGTGGAGGCCGGTGCAGCAGCGGCGGGGCTGTGATGGAGGCTTTTCCCTTGACCCCATGTGTCTGAGCATCCTTCCAGGTGGGCAGACATTGTGGTGTCCCTCACAGTTCGCTTTGGTCTTGGACAAAGAGTGGTTCTCATTTCCCCTTTCAGTCTCATTTCTTACGGGCTGAAACAGAAAATCCATAGGATTTAAAGTTCAACTTAAACAGCAATTTGCGTGACTAATGACCTTTTACAAGAGAAGGTGGTAGGATATAATGTCTCTTGAAATGCTTCCAGAGGAGAAAAACACACAGTAAAATCTGTATGACAAATATAAAAAGAGAAAAGAAAACAAACTTGGTACCATAAGCAGTAGCAGCCATTATGCTTTTAAATTACCTCTCCGCAGCCCACAAGCCTCTGCTTTGACTCACGCACACCACACATCAGGCAGACAGAAACAACATTTCTTTCACCACTCAATTATAATTGATATGCTACTGCATCGTTTTAAAACGTGGGAAAGCTGAGAAGCATACAGCAAGATAACAAAACCGTGTAGGCAAGGAACAGCATGTAAAACGTGGCAGGGCTCTGGAAGTTAGTTTTGTAAAACATCCCCATCCACCCTTACAGGCACCGGTATGGAGAATCCAGCCCTGCCATCGAGGGTGTGCAGACGTGACAGGGGCTCTGCAAGGCACTGAACCTCTGACATTGCAGTAGCAGCCAGACGTGTGTGAGAGCTTGTATCCGAGTGCGTCTGTCGGGCTGCTGGCCGTGCTGCCTGGCCGAGCCCTGCTGAGGTGGCCCCGGCCAGCGCTGCAGGAGCACTCACCAGCAGCATGTGCAAGGCGTGAGGCAGGACAGGGGTTTTAACAAACCCATCTGAGAACTGTCAAACAACACGTCACATACGCTAAGCCTGAAACCTGTGGCAGGGTTTGACCTGGCCCTGTTTGTTGTAGGGGCAGACCAGAAGCCCTGCTGACAACGGGAGTGTGGAATAGCTCGCAACCGATGGCAGAAAGCCACCCCTCCTTTCAGTTCTGCTTACGAGCCTGCTCTGCAACGGTGAATGGTGTTCAGAGGTAAGTGAGGGTACCTATCCTTTCTGCAATTAACCCATATGTTCAGTTTCCAGGGTGTTTTTAAAAGTCCTCCGAGGTCTAGAATTAACAGGGCACTAACATCACAGAATGATGGGGATGGGAAGGGCCCTGCCGAGCTGCTCCAGCCCAAGCTCCTGACAAAGCAGGTTCCCCTTGATCACAGGCACAGGACCATGTCTAGACAGGTTTGAAAACCTCCCGAGAAGGAGCCTCCACACCCTCCCTGGGCAGCCTGGGCCAGGGCTCCCTCACCTCAGCACCAAAGGAGCTTCTCCTCACGTTCAAGGCTCTAAAACAAAGCTAGTTCTGTGAAAATTGTAGAGAAAAAAGACCTGGCCTAAGGCTGGTCTCTCTGCTGCTCTGGTAAAGACATCTCTTAGTGTATTAGTGGCCTGACATGCTAGAGGACAGGTTCTGGAATCATTTGAAACAGGATTCAGGTTGCACCTGGCCCAACACTACTGCTTAAAATCCCAGAGCTGCGTCTACTCAGCAAATGTGTGTGGCCAAACCAGTCCTCATGATTTTGTTTGCTGCCCTAAAATAAGTTTGGTTTTTCTTCTTAGTTTCATTTCAGAGACTGTCACATACATGAGTCTTCCAAGATGTGATGCTAGTTTTGTGCTGGAAGTTGTGTGTATCAGTCTGTCACATTTAGAACGTGTGCTCACTCCGATACCAAAACGGAGCCTATTTTGAAGGGTTTTTACAGAGCTATTTCAAAATTCAGATGCCTCAAGCCAAATTTGTTTGTAACGGGCCTAATTATTGTTTTCTTGATTCCCACCCTGCATACTCCCATATCTCATTACATGTCTCTAAATAAAAAATAACCATAGGTTGGGTTTGCACCTTTAAACTTTCAGCAGAACTTAGTGCAGATGCTCCTCAATGACCGTGAGGCAGTAGGTGTGAATGGGATGCACCTTAAACAGAGCACTGGACATGGGCAGAGGGGCTGCAAAGCCAGGTAGCCTGACAGTGTGATGTTTAAAGATTGTGATATTTAAAGACTGAGTTAAAAATCAGCCTGGAAAGATAAATGGCTGAAATACAGCACGGGGGTTCATTTCCTTCTGGCCTCACTAAGCTTTCTGCTCAGGACATAATATGTTTGTTACTATCTGCAAGAAAACAAAAAGAAGCCAAAATGCATCCTTTTCTAATTGAAATAGATGATCCCATTTCTCTCTTGATGCTCACAGGCACTCCAACCCAGCCCTCACAAAGATTTGGGTTCTGCAGCAAAAGGAAAGACGGTTACAAGCTAGCCCCTGCCTTTGGCTCTTTAAATCCACGTGGTATTATTCTGTACACTGTTCTCTGGGCTGTCAGAGATACATGAATTCTACCACGTGGCAAAAGAAAAAAGCCCTGTATGCTGTAAAAACGAGGTTTGGTTTTTAAGTCATGCCACAGTGAATTGGCTCTGAGTGCGTTACAGCAATCGCTGTGCTTCCTGCGGGGAGAGGAAGGTGCTGGGGAGGCAAGTTGTCTGTGCTGGTGTTTAAATTTTCCTCTGTGTTGTTTCGGGAGAAAGGAAATCTGCAAAACTTTCTCCATAAAAGCAGTGAATTGAGAAGTGCTCGCTGTGTTTTAGATGTGTTTTACACAAAGCCACAGGTTCCAGCAGTGGCACAACTTCCAGACAAGTGTCAGATAAACACGGATTAAGGTAATTGCAGCAGCTTGAGCTAAAATTACCAACCAAAATCCCAGTGCTGTGGATTATGCAGTTTCTGAATAACATACAAAGTGACACACAGCTCATAGGAGTCATATCCTGACATGGGGGCTGTACATGCCTTCAGATCTGGAGACCAAGCACAGCACAGGTGAAAATCAGTAGTAACTGTGCAGTGGGTTCTGCCCGGGTAAGAGTTCCTTACACCCCAAGGTGCAGCATCACACAGAATGCCCCTCTGGCTGGGAGCCTCAGCAGGGAGCTCAAGGACTCTAGGCAGAGGTAGGCTGGGTTACCTCCCCAGGCTTTGATGGACTTCACCAGGCCTGTCTCTGTTACCATAGTTCCCATTTTGTTCTCTGGATTAAAAATAGAAGCATTTTAGTGTGTAGTTCATGGAGGCCTTGGTTAGTTAGTTGACACAGGGGCCCTGCCTGTTGTGAGCTTTCAGGGAATGAGAAGTAATTACGCAGGGGCCCCTGTCAAGTGTAGGCAGAAATCAGGTGTGGTTTCTTTTCCTTTGCTTGCTTTCGGTGATATCTGCATTAGCAGAAGCTTTGTGCCATACATTTGAGTCACCAGCTGGGTAAAGGATGTCTGCAGTGGGGTTTTGTAAGAAGTATTGTCTAATTATTGCATGTTGCAGAAACTCAGCCATCGTGTGCCCATTGGTGGGCTCATTCAGCCCAATCCCTTTTGGCATTTTCCCTGGGTGTAACAGCCATGTTGCTCTTTTTTTCACTGCTACTCCCTTTCCTTTCTTAGACTTTCTGCCCTTGCAAGTCCACTCTAAAATTTGAAAGCAGCAAAGACAGTCTCTTTACAGAGGCACTAAGTAGTTATAAAAGCAGTTAAACACTAATAGTGATACAGAAACAATAATTGCCTTCAGATATCCTCTCCCTCCCTAAAAATCACGGGTACTTCCAGCACAAGAAAGGCTATGAGAAGGGCAGGGACAAGGCTTTATTGCCCATTACTCTTCCTATTTTACTGTCATTGGCAATTTCAGATCATTTTATTCCCATGCCAGTGTCATTCCCCCTTCTTTCTTCATCTCTGGGCAGTGGCCAGGACTTTGGCGTTAATGCAGGTATTGTTGTGCAGAAGGAGTACTCTCTGCCACCGCTCCTTTTACCTTAATAAATAGATGCTATCTGCAAGAGAAGAAAGGCAGTATGTGTTTTCTTTTAATTTATGTTGCAGGCCCTGTTAAAAGGTAGGGAACTCATTATGTTCCAGACAGACGGGAAGTTTTATTTACAGTTCCTTACCTCAACACAGCCGTGGCAAATTATATCAGCCCTTCCATTCCTGCATTATCATTACTTCCTTACTTTCATATCCTTTCCAGAATTACACTAGCACTGACCCAATGAACCCATTTTCTTCTAAAGTCACTCCTATTTTATGTTTAAGGATTGCTTGGGAAAACTCCACGTCAGCTGAAAGAGCTGAGCGAGCAGGCGAGCTGGCCGTGTGTAATCAAGAGGTCAGAGTCTATTTTCAGGTGCTTGTTAGGGGCCGCTGCTGGAGAAAGCAGGGAGACATCTGTACCCATACAGGTGTCAAAAGTTTGTTCCCTCACACACCATGCAGGGCAAAGCCAGGGAAAGCAGCCAGTGATTCCCCTGCTGCCTCCCGTTTGGTTCAGGGGTGCTGGGGAGGGCCTGTGGAGACACTGATCCCCAGGCAAAACCCATCCACCTTGCACCTGCCCAGAAGCAGCAGTTCTGTTTTGTGCCATTGCTTTGAAGAACCCTTGTCCTTTCACGAGCACTGACAGCCAGACTGATGGATGGAGCCCGAGCGGATGGGTGACAGTATGATGGAGATCAATGATCCTTTGAGGTTTACTTACTTTCTCTACAGAGATCAAAACTTTCAGTGTGAACTACCAACACACAGCTGCTTGTATTTTACCCAACTGTCCATGGCTACAGTGTGGAGCAGTAGCCAATATCCTGCTGGGACTAAAATCCCAACCCCTAGTTCTGTGTTTGTGGGCTGCTGTTGCCCAGAGCTTCAGCATCACGGGATGAGCTCCTTTTTCTTGAGCTTTGCCTGCTTGTGTCTCTACCTGGAAAAGAAGCTTTAACCCTGTAGATAACCTCCAATTGTCCATCTGACCAAAAGCTTTGCATTCTCCTGAGTTTTCAATAGCTTTCCCTTTCCAGCCTGAGCCTCCCTCTGGCTTCCTCCATCTCCATCATCTGTTTTGGTTTGTGCTCCTGCTGCCTCTCATGTCTCTTCCCTTACTTCTGCTTCTCCACTGTTTCTCAGCCTTCCCTTCTGCAGCACAGCACCATGGTACCCCAAAGGCCACTCTGATTACATGCTCAGCTGCCTGGTCCACAGGGACAAAGAGTGGTCGCTGCTGGCTCCACATTACGGGTCATTTTAGCACTTATCCCTATTACCTGGATTAACAGGATGGCACTAAAATCTCTCTCATACCTGTCGTTCCCCCCTAGAAGGACGACTAAGAGCTTGATTAGTTAATCTTAATTATCTACAGTAACCAAGCATGTTGCCAACAAGGAAATAAGCTGCTATTGTACAGCAATAGGCTGAATTATTAGAGACTATGCTGAAGAGATGTGCTCTTTTACTGAGTGCTCTCTGAATTGCTGCTGCTCAATTTGCCATGAGTTGTGAGTTTGCTTTGAGTTATTTTTACCATTTGAGAATTGTCAGGTTTATGCCATGTTTTGCTCAAGAACCCAGATGCCCTTCCACTTCTGTGCTTGTAGTTCCCTCGCAAGGAAGATGACGGCTGTTCTCTTGCTCTCTCCCCCTTTTACTGTTTCCTTTAGTTGTGAGAAATGCAAATAAAGGCCCTAAATGTAGCGTTTTGCAGGAAAACTTCCTGCTGTGGCTTGACTCAGGCCAACTGATGCCTTCTCCCTGCCTGGAAAAAACCTTTGTCCTGCAGGCTGATGGCAGACACTGAAAAGGAAACCTGCTTGGTCTGTCCCTATTAGCCAGCAGTGGTGCAGAAGAACATTGCCCTTTCCCTGCGCTCAGCGCTTGTGCAGGAGTGGGGCCGTTGTTCCTGTCGCTTTCTTCTCTGTGTCATCCAACGCCACAGACTTGGTCACCGCATGATCCTCATTTCCCTGCCACGTGAAGGTTTCATTTCCTTCGGGCTGCCATAAATCCCAAGCAATGGTCCTGCTTGTTTCCTGAGAGCAGCCCCCACACTGGCACTGCACCTCCTGGACAGGCAGTCAGAGAGTCAGTCTCCGTGGTCCCCTCCTCTGCTGGGGACGGCCGCGGAAGGCGTCAGCACGTGCTGCCATTCGGCACCACCTGGGTGTGCTTCTCGTTCCTTGTGCTGCCCTTCTCCCAACAGGACAAGCCTTTGGTGCAGATAACGATGTATTGAGCGACTGGAAGACAAGCAATTGTCCCCCCAAAAAGGTGTCAGTTCAGAGTAACTGTAGATGAGAGACAAGGCTTCTATTTGTGTCCCTAAGCGGAGTAGTTTTCAGTAGGGTTCCTGAAGGTCTGTCTTTGCTGAATGGACCTCGGCATAACGCCAAAGGGAATATTCTGTTTAATATTCTGTTTCGAGCCCTTTGTCTTTCTTTCACCCGTGGTAACTGCCAGCACGTTTGTGAGTTTTGGTTTGAATGAAATTTCTCTCTAGCTGTGGGCAGAATATAGAAAAAATCAATAGCTATTAAGATACATGATACTGCAGGATATAGAATCCTACTGGTAGAAAAAGCAAAGACCATTTATTTATGCACATTCCTGAGTGCCAGCATTCGTTATCTGACCTCTCTGCCCACGTCCCCCTCTTCCCCCGGGTTTTCAGTCGGTCTTTTGTTGCCAACAGCTGAGCAGGGGACATTTTGCCCACCGCGTTCTGCTGCATTCTGTGCTGGTTCCTTGTGCAGGTGCCTTCAGGTGCCTTCCCAGGGCTCAGGGTTTTTTTTTTTTGTTCAAGAACAAGTTGAGGGGGAAAAAAAACAAAAAGGAATTACTGGAGGTTTTGAAACCCATTTTCTTTTTATCTAGTGTTCTGTTAAAGCTTTCCTCCTAAGCAGCTTACAATAATATAAACAACCTGCAGAAAAAACCTCCCTGTCAATCTGCCGCTATGAATTCCTACAGGTCCAGGGGCTTCAGGAGCTGGATATTGCACCTACAGGCCTCGGAGTCAGAGATAGCTATCAGATAATTCACTCCTCTAGAAAATACTCCCTGATATTCAGAGCAAGGGGAGCGCAGGAAGGGAGGAGAGAAGGCAGGAGGGGCTGTGCTGAGGGCAGAGGCAGGAGCAGGGTACCGGGCCTGTGGCCCGAGGCTGGGAGCTGTGGGGCTGACAGGCTGCAGCTGAACAGGCACCAGTGTCACCCAGCTCCACAGCTCCCACCTTGGTAAAGCAGCACCCAGGGCTGCAGACCCCCAGCCCAGCCCTGGGGCTGCCTGAGCAGAGGCAGCGCGCTGTGGCTGTGCCGCTCCGGCTTTCCGAGGCGTGCTGCAATAATGAGCAAAATCCAATTAAGAAAAGTGAAATACAGTAGGTTAAGTCAGCTGCACTGGAGTGTGAAATGGAGCCATTATAAACCAAAACAAAACACTGCAGAATGGCATCTCAGGAGCTCCACAGCCTTGCAGGGATGCTGCCAGGCTTGCCTGGCACCGGAGAGGGGACGCGCCGGCAAGAGCTGTTCATGCATTGGGCTGCGACCGGCTGTGGCACAGCTCTGCTCCTCGGCACAGCCCCTGCTCAATCTGGGGCAGCAGGGGCAAAGCAGGGCATGGACACAGCAGTGGGATGCTGGCCTGACCTCCCTGGGAGAGGAGGAGCGGGAAGGGGGACGATGAGAAAGCCTTAGTGAGAGAGAAAGAGGAGGGCTGGGAAAGCAAAGCCGGGCGGCAAGGGCTGAGTGTGAGGGGCAGGTGTGAAGCAAGGCTGAGCCTTTCTCCCCTAAAGGTGCAAAGCTCTGCAGGTGCTCTATCAGAGCAGGTGTTTGTCATCTGCAAAGCAGACTTGGCCTCTCCTGCTGGTAATGGCTGTGAGAAACGTGCTCTGCTCACGTGGCAGAGTGCCGTGCCGAGCATGGGCAAGGGCCGTCGCTTTGCTCCGGGAGTGACTCAGACCCTGCACGTGTGTGCACATTTGCCTCTTCAATGACACTCCTTGTTCTGTAAAAAAACCCACCTCCAAACCAACAACAAAACACCAAACCACCAAACAACAACAAAGCCCCTCAACATTTTTGAGACTGCAGCCTTCTGAGGTCAACGAGTAAAGCAGTAAAACAAGGAAGCCTTATTTGCTTCTCATGATGCTACCGCTTGTGGAAGGGGGGAATCAGTTCTGCTTTCTGAAGTGAACTTCTTTTAAAAACCTGGGGGAAAAAGATTAATAAAACTTTGCTGGAAAAATATCTTTTGGAACAGGCAGGAAGGGTTGCAAAGACCTTGAAATGTTTTTAATAGTAATTGTTTGCAGTTCCCTCTCTCTAGAAGCTGGAGAAAGGGCATCTTGAGTGTGTGACAGTAAGTTCAGCACAAGTGAGGCTGCTTTCAAATATGCTAGAAAGGATATCCACAGTAATAGGATTAGCACAGAAAAAGAACACGCTGTCTTTGTGTCTAAAATCCTGAGACTAATTTGTCTTGGTTCCACCCCTCCAAAAACTTTTGTAACAAATTGCCTTTGTCAGGAACACTTAATGATGTTTCACTGGTGAAATGCTCACAAGGAATATCCAACACCTGCTGGGAAAATTATCTGTAAAGGTTATCACAGTAAGGCTTGGATATAAAATGCCAAAGGACAGCTTCATCTCTTTCCCCTTCTTCACCCTCCCACCCCAGCTACTGGCAGGAAAACTGGGGGAGCTTTGGCAGGAGTCTGATTCCTCCCAGCCACCCTCCGCTCGAGACAGCCCTGGGATGCATTGTATTTAAGCTAACAAGTGATCAGAAAGTAGAAGACTGAGGCAGGGGAAAGTAATAATTCATGAGAACTTTGCTGGAGAAGAATCTGGCAGAGGAGCTCAAGGTCTGCCTTGGGCACCTGAAGGACAACCGAACAGCAGGGCCAAGGGGCAGCTGCTGCTGATGGGCCCGTGGAGAGGACCGGTGGCTGCACAGGCACAGCACTGCTGCTGCCTTAGGGATAACAGCACATTGCCTACGGTCCCCTTTGCTTCAGGCTTCAGCACTCTGCCATTGCCCTACTCTGGCAAAACTGTGGCTAAACATTCCACTGTGTGATCCCCTCCCCTGCCCAGACCCCCCCGGTATTGACTGCAGTGGCTTTGGGTCTTGGTGGTATCACGCAGGCCCTCTGCTCCTGCCCCCAGACCAGGGCTCTGCAGAGACACTCTCAGATTCGTATGCAAGTAGTGAACTTCTTGTTGCCATACGGAAGCCTTGTATTTGGAAGTGATGCAACACAGATGTGAAGTGTTTGTTTGATAACTGCAATTATTTGTGACTGCAGCAGTTTGTGGAGGCGGGAGAGTGATGGGGGAGATCAGAGTCGCTCACGGGAGGGGTTGCAAGGGCTGCGGGGTTGGGGGCTATGCCATATCTCACCTCTCTCCAAAGCAGCAAGGAAGAACGTCTCTTCATGCTTCTGAGGCCAGCATTCATTCTCCAGATCAGTCTAGGTGTTCGCTACTAACGTACCCATCTGTAATCTGTTTGCAGGATGGAGAAGCCGCAGCAGCGATCGGGATCAACCCTGGCTGCAGGCTTTGGCCTGGATTTCTCCTCTGGTCAGTGATCTCATCAAGCTGTGCAAGCTCTCCCTCCTGTTCCTTAGACGAGGAACTCCTGAAAGCTGGCTGCACTGCTCATCATTCCCACTTGGCAGTGGTCCCTTCACATGGCCAATCATCCTGGCACTGCTCTGTGAGCACTAGTGAGGGCTCACATCTGTCCACACACCTGTGTAGTGCAAACTGGTTTAAATGGGAACATCTGGGAAGCACCAAGCAGAGAAACTGGGAGTCTAATAAAGGGGCAGGTTTTGTGACAGGGAGTTTTTACTGACTAATGCTGCCCATGGTGGGAGATCATCCCTTTTACAACGTCATTTCATGGTGTTTCTCAGATGGATAAGTTTGGTTTTGCCTTTTCCAGTGTTGGGGTTTCACTTGTTTCTTTTCTTTGTCTCCCACAGCCAGTGAAGAGCCACCAGTGTCTGATTAACACGGGTTCCATCCCATTCTGTGGGTAAGTGCTACACTCAGTGCTCTCTGCTCGTCCTCTCGAGTATGCTGTGCTATGCATTGATCTAACAGGATGAGGCACCTCTCGTGTATCTAACAGAACCAGGCCAAGGTAGTTTTGCCCAACACAATCTCTTTCTGTCAGCACCACGTTTCCTACCTTGATGTTTCTGTGATGAGATTTTTCTTTTTCCCTATGCAATATGTTGATGGTGAGGTTTTATTGTCTTTATACCTGTTGATGGTGAGGTTTATTGGTTTTACCTGATGGGGGCACGTTGCATCTATAGTGAGGAATTTTGAAGAGAGCCTTGACAAAAGCCCAAAGCTGTGAAAGCTGTCCAGGTAGTGTTTGATGTGTGCCAGGTGTGTCATGTTCTCCTCCGGTGTGGCTTTAGGTAACTATTGTTCACAACCAGTAACAAAACCATTGAAATATCCAGGGAGTGAAAAGGGAGCATCTGTGTTCCTTAAGCTTTGATGACGTGTTGCCATCTGCAGTGAAACTACAGAAAGGGTGAATGTCCTTTGCTGTCTTTTCCAGTGGCACGTTTTGGAAAGTTTCTGGTTTGACTCATATGCCCTCTCCCTTTCCAGGTGAATGCAGTTGTAGCTGCTCTCTTATGGACAGCTTTTTCTGTTTAGAGCTGTGCCATGCAGGTACAGGTTTCTGACAGCTGTAACACATGCCTCAGATGATTCACTGAATGCTAGTAGTGTGACAGGGAAAACCCTTGAAAATCCCCCCTGGTTTTGAAGCTGCATAACAGGAAACCGCTGATGCTGAGTTCATAAAGGACGGCTTTGCAGGACTAGGAGAAAATCCTCGCTGTGCTTTTGGAGGACTTAGAAAAGAATAGAAACCTCTGCTATTATTTTTATAACAAACAAAGTTTGCATCTCTTTCCAAGTTTGTGACCTTGACAACACAAATGCATATGGAACTTGGGATGCATATATAACACTGAGATGATATCTCGTCACAGGTTTTTTCTTAAGCAGTCATTTTGCCCCTACAGATATTCCAAACCCTCCTGGACACATTCCTGTGCCCCCTGAGTGAGGGGAACCTGCTTTAGCAGGGGGCTGGGCTGGATGAGCTCTGCAGGGCGCTTCCCAGCCCCACCATGTGGGATTCTGTGATATCCTCGTCCCTTGTACCAGTCTTCCCTATTTCTTTTTTGCAATGTGAAAGGCTCCAGCTGTTCTGTTGTTTGGAAAGACTTCAGTGTGGTCACGTGCAGCAGAAGGGTGGCCTGTGGGAGATGCAGAACCGTGTGTCTCTTAGATGTCTCCTGAATTTGTGCATCGAGGCTGACCCTGAAAGGTGAGCGTGTTAATGCTGGCTCTTGTGCATCAAACAAACTCCAGCACAATCTCTCTGCTGCTCACCTGCAGCGGTCACTTCCTTTCCTGCTCTCAATCCGTTCGTGTGTGGACCTGCTGACTTGAAGGGGAAAGGGGCTCACTTGTGGACGTTGTTTGCCAAGGAGCCAGCTTGCAGCGTGCTCTGATACTGCAAACCACTCCTGCGAGAGCTTCTCTGCAAGAGTAACTGAAATAATCAAGCCTTTAAAGCAAACAGAGGGGAAAAAAAAAAAAAAACAAGCCAAAAAGCCAAAACCAACAAACCCAATCTCAAACCAAACTTCAAAATGCTGGCCAGGGCTGTTTCCCGCCTCCGTCGGCAGCGCTTCAGTGAGCTGGGACTGCTCTGACAGCAGAAGCCGTAGGTGGAAACATCTCACACACAAGAACAGCGAGCGTATGCACAGCAGGCCTCTGAAACAGCAGCGCTAGAAGACAATTTTTAAAGGTCAGAATTATTATAGGACATTAATTAGCAATCAGATAATGCTCAAATTGCCTTAGCAAATTTAGACAGAGTGTAAGGCCACACGCTGCAGAGTGCAGCCGCCTGAACAGTATTTGGACACTTTAACAGAAAATATGCCTTTCTCAGAAAGGAGCTGGAAGAACAATAATGAGAAAACAATATGACTTCCCTAAAGTAATTAGGAGGTGGTAGCAAGAGTAAATAAGCTTCTGCAGAACAAAGCATTAGTGAACTGAATGAGAGCAAACAGAGTGCAGGGAGGAGAAGGCAGGCGATCCCGGCTCTCGGTGGCACTGCTCGAGACGATGGCAAAGCAGCAAAAGTGTCTTTGCAAGGAGGGGGAATTACAGAACAGGTTGAATATACTCAATACCTGATCCTAACGTACTAAAAACATCAACGGCCTTTCCACTGGCATCAGTGAGGTCTTCAGAGACCTGGAGAGCCCAGGGAGGTGCCACGGGTCTCAGGGACAGTAGATGACACGTGGTTTTATGAGGAGTGAATAAAAAAAGCCATACTTTACATGTATTTTTGTCTTGTTCTTCAATTCAAAGTCTGGACGTGCACCTCTTGCAATTCCAAAGTTGTTTTACCACTTGTGTTGCTCATGTGACATCGAGGCAATATTTAGTTACCAAGTTGGGGTAGTTATCTGCTTGTCTGGTAGCTCTGTGCATCTTTTAACCAGTTAATAGCTGTTGGAGGAGAGTGATATCAAGTTCTAAGCTTTCTTCCCTTTCATGGGAGGCTGAACTGCAGAACTGAAACTGAGTTTTGAGAATGTTCATGCTTAGGGAGTCGGTTTCATTAATGTTAATGTTTTGCCATGCACACTGTGACAAAGAGTAGAAAAATCATTTGAAAGGGGATACATCTTCAAAATCACGGATCTGGGAGTCCAAAGTTAACTCTGTCTAATATTTTTCCATTACAGATTCCTCCTGAGTTGTCTCAACAGCCTGAGATAAAAACAGCTGAAGGTTTCTGAGTTTTTTATTTTTCTTGTTATTTTGGATGGGGACGTGGAGATGGAGGTGAGAACTCTCAAAGATTATCCGCCGAGTGCCAGCTTTTAATGAATCCCATTTGTTTTCTTGATTAAGCCTGCTATTACCCCTGTTTAGTCTTGTCACGAGCCCATTAGCTGGAATTTTCATATCATGCTTTAGAAGAGAAATTAGCCCAGAAAAGCAGTGCTCATCATCAGTCAGTTTTCAGTGTAGTTAATGTAGTTTACAATTTATGAATTCAAGAACCTGTTGCTTCGTCAGATATATATATATATATGTATGCATGTATAAAAGCCAAACAACTGTTCTTTGTGGTGAAATTCATAGGCCAATAAGGGTCGCAGTCGAGCATCACTTTGTGGTGGTAGCATCGGTACATGGCTCATGTGCTTATAGCTCCCAGGGTTAGTTGGTGAGCTCCCATCTGACAGGTTGTGGCCTGTCTGGGATGTGCAAGACACAAGCTTCTTTAGGAAGAAGTGACTCTTCAAGGTTTGACCTCATGTTTTCGAAAGATAAGCATCCAGGAGGCTTACCAAGCTGTGTGGTCACAAAGTAGTCAAGAGCTTTGGAAGTGCTCCAGAGCCACGTGAGGGGTACAGTGTAAATCGTGCACAGGCATAGCAGGGGTTTCAAAGCCTTGACTTTCTTGAAAGCACTGTGAGAAGAGCCCTTTAGGAGATTTAAAGATCTCTGTTCTTTTTCACATCCTCTAAATGAGAAGAGTGGAGTAGGACAAAATGTACTTTCGAGATGGCATTTTGCAAATTACAAGGGAGGCCATTTCAGGCTCTCCTGGCAGTGAAGGCTGGGACAGTGGAATCTGCAGAGCTGCCACAGACATGTTTCACCCGTGAAAAGAGCCAGAGGGGACGGCAGCTGCAGCATGGGGTGATGCCCTGGCATTGTTCTGTAATGGGAACACGGCTTTGCCGGGTACTCAAGAGCAAACACATTGCAAGCATTTGCACATTATGCCATTGCTTCATAACTAACAGTAAATTAATACTACCCATTCAATGTCCTCTTTCCCTTTTCTTGCTCTTTCTGGCACTCTAAATGACTCGGCTGACCTGCTGGCATTTCCCCTTGCCTCCTGCCTTTCTTCTTCTCCTCCATCTCCTTTACTGTAAGTCCTGAAACAGAGCGGGATCTTGACGGCTCAGTTCACTTGGAGCTCCCACATCATCTTCTATTTGATGAACAGAGTGAAAAAGACCCTGTAATCAAAGCAAAACCAACTCCAATCATATCACTGTTCCCCGGGAGCTCCCAGAGATGCCTGGAAGGATTTGCTGCCGTTCTGGGCCCGGAGGCTGTTGCAGAGAACACCAGTTGGTAACCACACCTTATTTTCTTTGTTTTGGTTTGGGTTTCTGTTTTAAACTACCTGCATTGCTGAAGGAAAATCCTTTCCCATATCCTTACCCGGGCTGGGTTGGAATGTGAGGACCCATTTCATGGCTAACCGGGTGTAAAAGTTCAGCTTCCTGCTTAATTTCTTGGCTGGACAGAAAATAAACGTCTTCATGAAGCTGGTAAAGGGCCACAACTACCTCTTCAAAGAACCCTCTCCTAGGAGTAATTCAGACGGTGTTAACAGAAACACACCTCTCACAAGAAGCAGCTTTCCCAACCCCCTGTACTTTCCCTGCACAATACTCTCTCTAGCTGCAAGACTCTTTCCATCCAGTACATGCATTACAACGCTTTCAGTCTGTCCTGCATGACACACTGGATGCTGTGAATCTCTAACGAGCTGAGGGGTGAGTAACAATTTAAATCTGCTTTCCAGTACAGCCGAAAGCCCCGTTACAGATGCAGCCTTCAACTTTAATTGTATAAAGACAGCTATTTTCTTGGCGTTCACACAAGTGATGGAGCTTCTTGCTTGTAAGTCTGCCTGAGCTTTCTGGCTGTGCTGGCAACTATTTATTCTGCCTGTAGACTTGGAAAAAAAGAAGTGCACAAGTTTGCACGTGATAACAACGTATTAACGTCTATTGAAATCTGTAATGATGAAGGCTGTTAACATATTTGAGTTGGAGAAGTCAATCTAGTTAATTATATGTTGTTATTCCTGCTATTTTACCAGGCTACACAAGAGGTTGCTGAAATCCAGCGTTTGTTTTCAGATATACATTCATGCTTTCTAAGGAAATGATTCCAAGGAGCCAGAGAACACTCTGAAATGTTATTGGTCAAAGGCTTCCCAGCACTGGCAAAAAAGGAAACAAGGGGAAGCTCAAAGGATCTTTGACAGGTAAACAAAGAGTCTCTCTTTAAGGTTGGCTTGTGGCAGGTAATGGTAAAATCCGGAAGTTGTTTTTGTGGTCTCCTCATTTCAAACCTTTCTGGTACTTCTGATCAAAAGATCCCACTGCAACAGAAGGAAAAAAAGCCAACTCAAGTCAGTGCACCTGTCCTGAGCACCTCTCCTATGGCTGTGGGCATGGTCTGGAGGGGAAGGATCAGTTTCAGCCCTAAAAGTTTGTGCTTCACGCCTCAGAAGTTTCCATTGAACTTAACAATCAGGGTAGCTGCAGCAAAGGTATTGACATCCTCACGGAGGCTGAAACAGATCTCAACCGCTGGCAACCACGGTGGGTCTGCTCTGCCCTGGGGTAGCTGTGGAACAGACCAAGCAAGAGATGTTATTTTTTTTCAGCAGCACTGAGCCATGTTATTGCAGGCCTGCCAAGCACACATAAAACATTTGCGTTAAAATATTTGATCAAGTAATTTACCTATTGTTTAGATAAGAGTACATTTAACAAGCTCGTTCATTTTCATTAAATCAGGGGTAATGTTGTGTGAGTCTACCCCTCACTCCTGCCTTTGCCCCCAGAGAGACACAAGATAGAAAGGAGAGCACCGTCATCCTTCTGGCACTGCCTGGCACAACACGTGAGGCTCCGAGGCACACAGCGATGCTCTGAGCCACCAGCCCCTCTCTGGCTGCACATCTGTCCTCTCGTAGGCAAAACTGCTACAGAGATTGGCAGACATTACAGCTTGATACTGACCATCAGGTTTGGACAAGGTGCCCTAGCTCACACTTGTGAGAACACACAGAATAGCACCTGGAGACGAAGCCGGATTCTGAGCTACACTGGGAGTTGGTGGTCGCCAGGCACAGGCTCGAGATCTCTCCGTTCTCTCTTTGTTCAGAAAGCCAGGCACAGATTTTAAAAATGAGATGCATTTTGGAAGATTATTATCCAATTTGATAGTTCAGCTAACGGAATGCAGCTGAGTGAATACAGCACGTGATATTAATTAGCAGTAAGATGTATGTCCTCCCTACGATATTCATCAGCAGCGCTGGTGACGAGTCGTCAGCAGGAGCACTGTGGTGTGAGCACTGAGAACATTGGGTAATGTTGCATGCACCACTCCTGAATAATATTGACTTATGCTAACTCCTAAATCAGCTCAGCCCCTTCCTCTTGCCCAAAGCCTTCCCATCTGGACAAGAGAGTCATTTCTAGGAGGAATGTAATGAGACAGTCCTCATGCTATGGGCTTTTTGGCTGATTAAACAGTCATGTGCCAAGTCCCTTTATGGTGCCACAGAAGGAAGAGAAATTAATAAGTAAAATTGCAATTAATATACTACATTGAATAATAAACAGTGCAGCTTCCTCCTCGTCCTGGCAAGCTGCTGAAACTTCTAGAAAATGCAAAGAAACCTTTTACTCCTGTCCGTGTTGTTTCTTTGGAGCTGCAGCGAGCAATTATGCCTCTTCAGAGGTGGTTAATTTTGTGAGCAGAATGTTAATAATTTATAAGTGTGTTAAAGGTATTGATCATACAAGAGTAGAAGCATTATGCTCGAGTTCCTTCTGTAATCCATTAAAAAGGAAGTAAATTGCTTCAGTTTCGTATTAAAATATGAGGCTAGCAGACTGTAGCTTAAAATATATGTGAAGCTGTTTTCCTGTTTAAACTGCAGTCATCCATCGTTGGTCTGGGGGCAGCAGCGAAGGGTTTGCTGGGACTCAGGTGCAGGCATGCAAACCAGAGCCTCCTCCTCCTGTCTGTGCCCCCCTGGGCCTTCTCCCACCCTCCCGCTGCGTGGGAGCTCCGTGTGCTGTCTCCTCTCCCGGCATCGCTCCACCGACAACCCCAGGGAACCCTCAGCGGAGGATTTCAGTGGCTGTGCCAGTAGGTCTTGATTTCTTCTGCTGTGACCCTGTTTCTGGCCCTGGGACACTGCACTTGGAGGCTCTGTATAAATTCTCCCAGGGAAATGGTGTGTTCGTGTGCTGTGGGACCACAGCTGATGCTTGTCTCTGGGTTTGTTTCTAGCCCTGCCCGTTTTCTCACATTTGAGCACAGAGTCCACAAACATTGTGTTTATGCAAGGTGAGCAAAGCCTGTAAGGCTTGTATAGATCCAGGATCTACCTGCATGTGACCTTTGGCTGCACCGGGGACCTGGCGTTTTCCTGACTTTAAATTGTTCCCCTGCTTTATCACGTTTGCTGCGTATCAGCTTTAACCCTCGGGCTCAGGACTGTCAGACGCTGGTGTCAGGAAGGGACCATGGCACTGAGACCCATGACTGCAATCCCCGTTCTTCTGTTCCTGTTACAGGGCAGAAGGAAGAACGATATAAACCAGAGGAAATAAATAATTGTTGAATAATTTTATTAATCAGGTCCCTTCTGGACCACCAGTCTCATTATTTGTTTATCAGCCAGGCTTCTACTAAATCTATTTACAATTAAAAAAAAGAAGAATTGCCAACTGAACAGTATTGAACTGATCCTTAATTAGGGCAGCTGAGATGTCTTGTATAATTAACTGGGCTTTGTTCATAATTATTTCCTGATAGCTGGAATTGTTTTCCACGAGCAGCGGAGCAACAGTAATGGTAATACTCAGAGATCTTTGATTTTTCGGAGTGAAATAATGGCCAGGCTCACTGTGCTTAAGGTGTGCAGGACCTATTTGTTGCCACTGACAGCTCAAAGTAATCATGTCAATTTGGCTGGGCCACACAGCAAAGTTCTGCAACAGCAGTTGGTTTGGTGCAGAAATAAGCTCACAACCACATGTCCACAGTGGGGCTTCTCTGGCTTGTGCTTTGCGACGGGCAGCCACGCGTGAGCCCTGCCGCGTCAGCAGTGCTGGGGACGGGGATGTTGGCTACACCACTGCCCCGATTCCCAGAGAACCAGCATCTGCTCTCATCTTTGGAAACTGTGGTCGTGTTACAACCCGAGCGTGGTTGGGATTCATCAGGAAGCTGCATGAAAGAGCATGAGGGTTAAACAGGTTCGCTGCTAATTAATACCTTTACTCCTAACAAAGTAGCTCCTTGCTCCTGGGGTTAGGCAAGAGTGTGAGAAGAAAAACAAGCAGGGGGCTGCCTGCAGGCTCTTTCAGGACCTGAAGGAGCGTGTGTGAGGTTTAGGGAGGAGGGCATCAGCCGAGTGTCTGACTCTCAGCAGCGCCCAGGCAGCGGGGCAGAGCTTGCACCAGCCAAGCCACACTTTGCTTCTGAAACTCCACAGTTCAGAAAAACAACTGCTTTTTTTTTTGTTTTGAGTTGAGGATCTTTGGTTTAGTTTTCTGTGAGATTTGTTTGTGAGTAGTCATCCCTGGAGAGATCTTGGACTGCACTCTGTTGTGCTCAGGCTAGAAAGCACGGAATGAGACTTACGAGACTTACTCATCTCTGCCTGGCAAAGGCTCCTCTGATCTGCCTGTTTATAAGGAATCTGGTGACCTTGGCTCATTGCTTTCCAGATCCCTGTTGCCAACAGTGGAGCTGAAGTCTATATAAGCAGCAGAAACCTTTCAAGGTGTTGGGATGGTGTGAGCAACGTGACTCTTTGCTCCTTGAGGGTAGAAAGCGTGGTGTGCTGGGGTGCCCTGGCAGTCCTTCCCGTTCGCATCCTCTTGCTGAACCAGCTGACCTGTGCATTTTGTGTCATTAACGGATGTTTAATTACTTTTTTCACTGTTGAATTCCTTGCAGCTCTCTAAAGTTGAGTCGGTAAGAAGATTAAAACATAAAGGCCATTAAGTATGCTTTAAATATCAGACCTATTGAAATATTTCCAGGTTCTGTATCCTCTTAAAAAATAATCCCCATTCAAAATAGAGAGAAAATGTCATCTGCATAAGTGTCTTCTGAGTTTAAGACTGGATTATCCAGGGAATTATGTAGAGTAGCTTTGGAAATCTGATAATTAAAAAAACTTTGGACCCTTTCACTGATGAGGTTTTAAACCCCTGTAACATTTGGGGGAGTTTTCAGTGTTGTATGTTGTGCTGTCAGCCCCACGTGTCAAATCGCTTCCAGTAACTTCCCGTGAAGTGAAGGTCATGGAGCCTGAATTCATTCAGTCCAGCTGGATGTGTTGGGATTTGGAGGTGAGGTTAAAGTGGAGGTGCAGGCAGGTCAGGATACTGCTCCTAGTGCCTCGTGTGGGACGTTCTCCTAATTCATGGGGAGTCAGGGAGAGGGTAACCAGAGGGGGATTACGACTGTCCTCCTGTGTCATCCTGTGTGGGAATCCCACAACATCCCCAAACAGGAAACCTCAGTGTGCCTGCGCCCATCTGTTAACAAGAACGGGCAGTCCCGGCGGTCCCTCTGAAAAGGGCTGGGTAAAGTCCCATTCCAGCCTTTCCAGGTTGTGCAGTTTAGGGTAGTAGCAAAACGGCACGGGACTGGGAGGAGAGGGCTGCCCTCCAGCCTGGAGCCTGGCTCTGGGTTTGCTGCCCCAGCAGGGACCAGAGCCTGGAGCAGAATGGCCACGCTGTGCTCCCTCCATCCCTGTGCTCCCTCCATCCCCTGTGTCACCCTCACCTCAGGACACATGGCTCCTGGTGCCTTTCCCCTTGGCAGCAGCTGAACTGGAGACACTGCTTATGTAGGAATGCTCCTGATCAGTATTGACCAGGGAACTTATCCTAAACACGAAATGGACCTATGAGCTGGTGGGAAAAGTTAAAGCAAACACGTTTAGGACAGAGGCTTTCAAAACAGGCCAGGGAAAAGCCTTGTTGCAGGGAGAGGTGACACGTGCCCATTCTTTCTTCAGCTGGCTAAGCAACAGCGGGAGTGCTTCCCACTAAACAGCCTCATTAGCATAAGAATAACTACAGGGTAAATTTTCAAGCTCATTCCAAGTGAATTCAAGGGGAGGGGGGGAAATATTCTTTTAATATGCGCAACTCATGCAAACAATGATATGAAACTAATTCATTTCATCATATTATCACCATATCATATTAACTTAAAAGAAATAATAATGCAACATGGAAGTATTTGCATATTAGAGGGAACTCTCATTGTAGCCTATTAGCACCATATCGTATTAGTATTGCATTAGGCTATTATGCTCCAGTGCTAAAATGATGAAATCCCACTGTGAAAACTGATATTGAATTCTTGTAATGTTTCAGAACCATTTTTAGCACTGCATATAAATAATTCATGGGAGCAGATCTAATGAATTGATGAACACCCCCCCACACACCCAATCCCTTGACATTGTGAGAGTATTTATGAATGTAAAGTCATGAGCAGGGTTTCTTATTTTCTTCTCTGCAGACGGGCTGGCACTGGAACGTCTGGCTTTATCACCACAGCCAGCTTGCCCACGTGTGGGTTGGGTGGCCACGTTTCTCTCTTAGCATGGCACAGGCAGTGTCTAAGAAGTGTCCTGTCCCAGGGCTGGGGCTGCAGAGCTCAATTCCAAAGGCACTGCCTCGGAGGGCTCTTGGCACCACCCTGAGGTGCCTGACCACAGAGAGCCCTGTCAGGCCCGGGGTCACAGCACCATTCTGATCCATCTGCCCTGGGTTGTTAACACCTGAGACTAAGGGCAACTTGTTAATGAGGAAGTCTGTGTGTAACTCAAAGGCTTTTATGGAGACAGTCTGGCTTACAGAGCAGTTGGGTGCTGCAGCGATGGGAACAACAGTTACTGGCATGGGCTGTGCTGAACTTTGCGTCATACAGATGTGTGCCTGGCGAACCAGAGCCAGTGCCTGTTCAGGGAAGCACAGGGCTGCTTGACAAAGCAGTGGGAATTAGCTTGGCCTTTAGGGGCCCCGTGAGGCAGAGCTGGAGCAGACGGCATCGCCCACCCCTGTGCTTGGGAAAGGAGGTGGCAGCTGTGCTGGCGCAGGGAGCAGGTGACCTGTGTGCTGTTGTCTGAGTTACAGTCATTGATTTACCATCACCCAGCTCCTCTCTTGCTGCTCCCCACTCTCTCTTGGCTCATGCTGCATCTCTCCCTTGCCAGCCTGTCCCGCAGCACTGGGGCCCTCCATCCCAACCCCACTGCTGCACGAGGCACCAAACGTGTCTGGGGCAGAGGCTTCCAAAACATCAACACGGGGCCCCTTCACAAATCCATTCCTTTTCACCCAGGTGTAAAATCAGAGTAGGAGATGCATGGAGAGCACAGCTGGATTACTGTCTCCTTTGCTTTCCAAAAGGACTCGAGGATGCTGGCAGGATGCTGGCAGCACGCTGCATACCCTGCTGCCGGGCTCAGAGAGGAGCCCTGAGCCCGTGGATGCCACGTCTGGAAAGTTTATTGTGCTCTTCAGGCTTGTCCTTTCTTCAGTAGTCTGGGATGCGTCTGCTGTGCTCGCAGCAGGAAACATAAATCAGGTGGGGGAATGACTGTTCTCAGTGCAAGAGGCAGCCATGTGCGGGAAGTTTCTCTAAAGGTCAGCAGGAGTCACGCAGTCTCGATACCTTCCCCTGGTCTGCAGACTTCAAGGGAAAAATATGCAGCAGTGAGCTATGGCATGAATTGGGGTTTGCGGGATGCAAGGTCAGTGCATTATGACCTTGTTCTGAGCAGAGGAGGAGCTGATGCAGTGTGAGATCCCGAGGGCAGCATTATGCAGAGCAAGAGTAGGTGAAGAAGGTGAAGGGTGTCTGGTGACTATGGATATGCTACACACGGCTGGTTCCTTTAAGGCCAGGTTCAGAAACAGATCCATTCAAGAGAAGTTTGACAGTAGTGGAGTGGGGGAGTGTTTGTTTTCTCTCTGCTCATTTTTTTCCCCCCGCACAGAGTTTTGGTTCTCCTTCCTTTCCTGCAGAAAGCGCTGCTGAAATCATTGCACAGGGGCTGCAACAGCTCTGCCTAGCTCCCGTTTCTGAACCTGACAAATTAGCAGTGCTTGGAGTTTATCCCAGCCAGCTCTGCTGCCAGTTCTGCTTTTCACTGGTGATATTAAATCACACGTATGTCACTAGTGAAAATAATTACAGTTCCTCCTGTGGTCAATATATACAGAGTACAAATGACACACTAGAGAGGGCTGTTTGTTTGTGCTGTGTTTTTCAGCCAGGTTAGACACCAGACTTCACGATCCTCTGTAAGGTGGGCAGAGGAGAGTGTTCTTCTGTGAGCTGCAGAGATGGTTGAGTGTTCCCCTGATTCATACTAATGGATGTTTTTAGGTTGGGTATGAACCCCAACAGCAGCATGCACCATCATTGCACCAGCAAGTTACAAGATGTGCTTATCTCACCAGCACGTCTCTATAGAGAGGAGGAAACGGACCCCGAGTTAACTAACCAGTCAGTAAAACTATTTTTGTGCTGTGCTGCTGAAGTATCATTTTAAATAGATTCCAGCAGCTTGTTGTGGTTTACTGCATTTGTTTATGTGGGTCAGTATGGCCCAGTTTTTGCTGTGGAAGCTCTCCTCCAATTATAACCCCCAATCATTGTAGGTGGATGTGACAATTCATGAATTGTTCCACAGCTATAAATATCAAACACTTAGAAAAGGCACCTCACCCTCCACACACTTAATGCTACAATTACCACCAAATAGCTGGGAACAGGTTGTTGCTGGTGAAGAACCATGGAATGACAGCATGGTGAGGGTGGGAAGGGCCCTGCAGAGCTCCTCCAGCCCCAGCCCCTGCTAAAGCAGGTTCCCCTCGCTCAGGGGGCACAGGAACGTGTCCAGGTCGGAGCTCTCTTAAGCTGACACTCAACTTGTGTGGTGTATCCCAACTTTAAGAAATGCCTTTCACAGGATTAACTACAAATTACCGTATGTGTCCTGAGGATTCCGTCAGTTGCAGCGGGGTATCCAACAGGCAATGCTACTGCCCATTGCACCCTTCCAGTGCTGGAATCACTTTTGTCATTCAGGAACAGCTCTTGCCGTGGCATATTGGATCTGCCACAGAGATGGGTATTCAAACAGCCTACTGTTTTCTGGGCTCAAGTGTTTGTGTCTATTTGCCACTCTAAAAAACACTCTTTGATCATGAACTCGGAGCCTGGATTTCAGTCCTGCTCCCCGTGAACAAATACGGCTGGTGTGTCATTCTGCTTTTGCTCTTCCTTGAATGTGGCTGCTCTGGGGATGGGAATGGCTTCAGTGGAAGTTGGCAGCTCCAGAACGTGTTTGTTATTTCAGCATCTCCCTAGCTCTGCTTTCTGCAGCCCCAACAGCTGAGCACTGCAGAGCCCTTCCCTGCTGGTTTGGTCCCACTGCGGGTGAGGGACACATCGCAGAGGGGTACCAGGAGCTGCCTTCTGCGGCTGTGAGGGAGCCATCAGGACAGCTTTCCCTTCCTCTTGGGTAGCCTGAGTCCCCTCTGCACACCACACTGAGCTGCAGACATACTCCAGCAATATCAGGGTTGTACTGCTCTAGGAAGAATTCCTCCTCTGTGTCTTGTATTTCTTCATCTCAGCAGCAGCCAGTGGGAAACCGGGGCAGAGGCCAATGTCTCGCAATGTTTCCCTGGATATCCATCCAACCCCTTTTTTTCCTTACCTCAGCCACATCTCTCATACATCTCCTCCAGCCTTTGTTTCCTGGCTCATTCATGTTTGCGATACCAAAACTCTAAAGCTGAAACCCCGGTGGTATTGACCTCCCCGTGTCTGTCTCTGTTTATAAATAGCAGGAGGGGGAGATTTTCTATCAGAATCAGAAAGTACCTGGGCTGAAGATGCCCGTGGACCTGTGTGAGCTGGGTTACAAATATCTCAGCTGCTTAAAATGTCGTTTGGGCTTGTCCTGGTGAATACAGCAAACTCTTCTTGTTTTCCAGAGAGCCTCTCAAACACGTGTGCGCTGGGCCACGAGGACAGCCTCAGCCTGGGGTCACCAGGAGCCAGAGGAGCCTGGATTCAGTGTGGCATCGGTGCTTCTGTGCGGCACAGGAGGAGGGAGGTGGTTGCAGTGCTGAGGAGGGACCTGCCCTCTCCCCAGCAGGACCTCAGCAGTAAGCCCTGACATGGCGCAGACCGAAGGACTGCAGTTAAAGTGCCACCACTCTGCTCAACTAAAGTCAAGGTGAGTGTGCAGAAGCTGCCTTTGGTTACTTGCAAACAAAAGCCACAACGTTGAGAGGCTCCAGAAATCTGAGCAGTTCCTCAGAGCCTTTGGTATGGATGAGGAGGAGCCACCAGCATCATCTATGTGTTTGTGTTCAGTATGATGAGGGTCTGTCTGGTGAGATGCTAAATGAGCTGTGCCATGTTGCTGCTGGGAAGATCTCACTACATGGAAGGAGTGCTGCTGGGCGCTCATTTACTTCTCACAGATATGGAAAAATTGTCAGAACGGCAGCTCTAAAATTCAGAAGGACCATCCAGACTGGTGCTGTGATAGGAGACAATCCTAAGTTTGTGAACTGGTGGTGAAAAGAACGAGAGTCCTGGGGAAAGAGAAGGAAATGGGGTATGAGAAGGCAGAATACACTAGCATGGCAATGGATTGGGTAGAAAAGATGCTTTACAAGTCATGAAATATGGAGATAGGAGAGCATCTCAAGGGCTGCAGGCTGGCTGGGAAGCAGTCTTTGGCGGGGGAAGCAGAAGTGCCATCCATCTGTTGCATTCCTTCAGGGCAACGTGATTGTGAGGGGACAGGGTCATGGGTGTGAAGTGGTCCCATTACAATCAGATCTTGCTCATTTGTGTCAGTAACTGGAGATTCAGTGAGAATGGCAAAACTTGAGCAGGTTCTGGAGGCAGTGGCACACACCCTCTCAGAAGTGTGGCTGAAGCATTACAGAATTCATTATCACCTTACAAACTTCTTCACGCTCTGGAAATGGATGGGTGCTCTTAATTCATTTTGGCAAGGTTTGCTTCCTAAACATCTTTGTTGTAGCTGGTAAGTCTGCACTGTGAAGAAAAAATAAGGTAATTAATGGTAATTAAGGAGATCTTATAATAGCCCCTGCTTAGCAAGTCTGGGCCACTTTTTGGGTACGGGCGGTGGCAGGTGTGGTCAGAAGTTAATGTGTGGCACTGCACTCTGCTCACCAAAGCTGCTGACAGAGCTGGTGCCTGGCAAGTCCATTCTGCAAAACAGCCACACCAGGCACTGTCTGCCTTCCCGTCAGGGAACTGCTGCTGTCCTAAAAACAACCAACCAACCTCTAGTTTGGCACAATATCGAGGGAGGTGGAAAAAAGTCAGTAAGGGACTGTTTTCTATCCTGGGGAGAGGGTCTCTGTGGCAGTTTGAGATCATGCCACATGGAAGAGGTTGGGATGAATGTTTGTGGCCAGGCTTCAAACCTCACCGGTTTGCTCACTGCTGACGTGTTGTACCCCATCGAGCGAAACACGCAGTCCGGAGGAAAACAGGTCAGACCTGCAGGTTGGAGGCTCTGCACAAACGGGATGTGAACCCGAGTGCAGCCACCTGGAGACAAGGCCACCCGTCCTGCAGTGGGGGTACGGGCCAGCCCCGCAGCGGCGTGCCCACCCCCGGCAGCAGCGGCAAGGAGCTTCCCTCCCGCGCAGCGCAGTGCGGCGGGTGCAGGTGCCCGTGTCTGCCTCTGTGCCACTTGGAAACCTATAATTAATTGCCGCAGGTTAAACGGGCTGAGGAAATAACCCGAGTGCTGTTGAGGAAGTGTGACTGGCAGTACGGCAAGAGCCCCGAGTCATGGACTGGGCAGCCACGGCTGTCACGGCCGCGCCGTCACGCCAGCATCATTTTGTCAATTAACCTTGCAGAGGCCAGGGTTTATTACAGCCTAGAACTAGCCACTTTTCAAGAACTTTATATTTCACAATACGACCCGTGGTGCTTGCAACAGCCGCTGCCCGCTCTTTAGCCTTTAACACTGGCTGCTACACTTGCTTAGCATAATGCACAGCCCCGGGTCACAAAGCCCAGCAACCCCCTTTCATTTATGGAGCATTTCATTTTCCCTGAGTATTTTGAAGAATCTCCCAACTTTCTGATGGCGCGTCAGGCCAGCCAAGGATACAAACTAATCTGTGTTCCGGGGGCCAGCCACTTCACCCTACTATAATTTAAGCTTTAATTTCATAACCTACAGTGCCCTGGCTACTTAGCAAGAGAAAAAAAAGCATTCTAAGTTAAGAATGTGTTATAGAGAATTCTTCTGCTGCAGCAGATAAAATGACAACGACAAAGTAATTATCATAAAAATTATTCTTTTCTAAAAATACCCTATAAACCCCCCTCTGCTGTAGGAGAGGGAACAGACAGTGGTTTCGATGAGAAGCGCTCGGAGAAACGGCGACATGGCTTCTTGGCTGTACAAATACCATCATTTTCCTGCTAGAACTACTGCTGCAGTGGCTGCAGCGGCAGAAGGGCAGGAGCAAGGCAAAGCTTTGCGGGGAGAGGTAATATTGTATATTAGAACAATTGATATAGATGGAAAAAAACCCAACCCAACCCAGAAACCCTTTCAGGGGTTGTGGATCTGAAAGCATTTCTTTTTTGCCTCCCCAACTCGAGCAGCTGATCTGACAGAAGACACTCTCCCTGCTTGCAAACCTTTGCTAGTGTTGTGTGCAGCCCTTCCTGTGCATGTGACTTGTCCACCAAGAGGACAAAGAATCCTACGGTTCTTAAAATTCAGCGTATAACCTGGTAAAAATTGACTCTGAAATACCAGAAAGAAATGGTAAACGCTTCCCTGATAACGCTGAGAACCTGGGGTTTGCTCTGTGTTTTAAACAGAACAATGGCAGCTCACGAAGGAGCCACGCACGTGCCATAAAATGTGGTCACCTCTTCCTTTCAGCAGCTCGGAAGCAGCAGTAATCTAACAAAGCACCTTGCTCTCGCTGCGCTGACAATGGGTCCAGTGTACCAAAAAGAAATTAAACAAAAAAAAAGAGAGACATTTTAATTTCAAGGTTCACTGGGAAAAACATGGGGGGAAAAAATTAAAAAATCAATGTTTGCCAAGGAGAGAGAGACAGTCTGAGGGGAAATTAATAACAAAAACATGTATTTACAGGATTCCAAGAGAACTTTGTAAATAATGGGGCAGTAAAAGCAGAAACACTCGTCCTTCTGAACTCTAAACACGCAGGTAAGGCTGCCACAAATCTACCGCGTGACATGGCCTTCAGGAACCATCCCCTTACATCGTTATCAAGAAACGATTAAGCAAAGCCGAAGCAGCCCCAAATCAACCCCCCGCGGTGCCCGTGGGAACGGCCGGGGCTGGGCTCCGCGCTGCCCCGCTGCTCTCCTCTGGAGTCCCGTTGGTTATCCCCAGGAGCCGCTGCTCAGGATCAGACCTGGCCTCTCTGCCAGCTCTGTAATGTCTCTCTCCCTGTCAGTTTTCTGATCCTCAGCTATCAGAGCTCTCTGCAAGGATGTTTAGGTTTTATATGCCCTTTGTCGGACATCTGAAACACTTTATATACCTCATCCACTTAATTCCCCTGCGCCGTGCCGTGTGCTGTAGTGGCATTATCTTCACTTTGCTGATAAGGAGATTTACATTTGCACAAAGCCAGGCTGGAACTGGGGTAAGGACGGGGCTCAGAGCTCCAGATGTGAGGATAACGGGCTGCCCGCTTGCAGTGGCAGCTTGTAGGGCTCTGTCCCTCCCCAGCCTGACACCCAGAGTCTCACCATGGATTTCCTGCTTACAGGCAGCTTTTTGTTTCAGATTGGGATAACCCTTTCCTGAATGTATGGGGCTGTGTGGGCCCCAACTAAAGGCTCCCCTTTAAGCCAGACAGTAGGGAGGGTGAGCTGCTTAAGGAAACCACAGTGGCTCCAAACTTAGAGAAAAAGAGGTAGGTATCTCCACCTACAACAACTGCAAGGGTAGAATCATTCAGAAATGGGAACCAGGGGTTTTGGTAGGTGTCTGTGCACAGTGGTGTCTGTGTATGTGACAGAGAAGGAGAAAAGCAGCAGCCAAGAGCTCAGGGAGGGAAGGGTGCAAAGCGCTATCCCCTAAATGTTCTTGTTAACACTGTGTCCCAGAGAACCAAAACATGTCATTTGGTCTTTCTAACTCAAATAACACAACTTTTCCTTCTTTTCTAAACTTCTTTGCTAATTGCACGTGTCAGAAGGGATCACAGTATTTAATTTGCAGCCATTAGCTTGGACTGCCTGATCAGCATCCAAAACAGCTACAAGCTGTGGGCTCGCCTAAGCACACCAACCACACCACAGCAGCCTCAGCTCTCCAGAGCACGCGCTGATGCGCTGGGCTTCGGAAAGGGTGTTGGTGCTGCTTGGATGGTTTGCATCTTACTCCAGGAGGTTTTAAAGAACACAGTTCCCGAGACAGACAGAAATGTAATGGTGTAAGTGAAGCAACGTCTTGTCAGATGCAGGGTTGGTTCAGGGTCTGTAAATCTGATCAAACACACTGAATATGCTTAAGGCTGGATTCACAGCTCTGGGGGGAGAAATCAGCTCTTACTGGACAAGAGGATTTTATACCCAATAATTAGGCTAAATGAAGCTGTTACACAGAATAGTGGCAGAGAGCCACGTTTCGCTGGCATGCAATGACATCACATAATACATGAATGTCGTGTGTGCAGTAGGTGCTGCTTTCTCCTTCCCAAATGTTTATTACAGCCCCAACCACCGACACTTTGTTCTCTGCCAATGCCTCCGCTCCCTTCTCTCGTGCTGGCAAAAATATAGCGGGACACCTAAAGCTGTAGGTCTTGGCAGGATCGTGTGAGTATGCTGAACACATACATGCTGATTAATTCATTGCCTTAGCAACTGAAAAGTCTCAGATTATTCTCTCTTGTTTATTGGCCCTTTCAGAGCTAATATGAGCAGTAAAGATCATCCACGGGCAAAATACAGCATTCATTAACTGCTTGCACCTGCAAGGGCCAAGAAGCTGCTTTGATCCCAACGCATTACCTGTAAGACAAGCAGAACCAGCAGCCCCATAGCTGTACCTACACACACCGACTGTACACGCTGCCCAGCTGTATTTTCCACAGTGCCACTCGTGGCAAGGTGCATCAGTTTCCCTTTGCTCCGTGGACGCGCAGCTGATGGATGCATGATGTGCAGGGCAGGAGGCCTAGCAACAGCACAGAGATGGAGCCCGACGTGGGGCCATGGCACCGTGGTTTCTTCCCAGAAAGCTCATAGAGGTACCCAGGGGAGACGTGCAGGGTGCTGCTGTGAGCAGGGGTCTGGGTGCCTGTCTGTGAGTGTGAGCACACAAACCCCACACCATTGCCAGGTGGCAGCTGCAGGCTGGCAGCACAGCCCGGTGCCGCACGGCTCCGAGGGAAGTACAGAAGGGCAGGAGCTGCCTCATTAGCTGGGGAAGTCTGGGTTCAACAGCAGACATGATGTTTATGTTTCCTCTTTTTTTTTGGTTTAGCTTTCACAGTGCTCAGTACAAAACACTTGCTGGCTGGATCCTCCCTACCCAGTGAGTGTGTTACTGGATGCAAAGCCCAAGGATGACAGTCTCTCCAGGCCTGCAGCAATTGACCAATGCAGCCACACACCACTTTTCATAATCTTTTGGAACCTGGGTTTCATGCTAGAGCAATCAACTCTCCCTCACAGGGGTGGTTTTGTTACGGAGGGCATCCAAGTCAGGTGACCAGGCTGCCTGCTTCTCCTGGCTGTCCTCACTGTAGCTCCAAAGGTGGTTACACGTGTGTCTGTCTCCACATGCAGGGGTCATAACAAAAAGTCCAATCCATTTCTGGAAGACTTTCCAGATCTCCTTTCCTCTGGCGAACCATGGTTGTGAGCCCCCAGTGCAGCCGCCCCAGACACGTGGTGTGGTGCCTCAGGCCCCTGAAATCACACAGGGAAAAAAAGCACTGCCCTCTTTTTGAAGCCCTGTCCCATGGCAAGTTCTGCAGCCTTTTTTCGGGGACCATGCACCAGCAAAAGGTCCCCTCTCCCAGAAAAAAGGGGAAAGCCCCAGTGCACATGCCGCTTCCTTTATGGGACCTGCCACTTCACTGCTTCTGAAGTAGCTGCTTCTCTGTTTTTCTATTTCTGTGCAAACACAAGCTGCCCATCGGTAAACTCTGAGCTTAGAAACATCTAAGTGCTGTCAGGAGGGATCTGCGTTTGCTTCAAGGAAATTAGGTGACTCATCCCTGTGTCACTTGTGCAGCTGCGTGCAGTGAAACCCAACTCCCCCAGGCTGGGATGGAGCCAGCTCCCCACACCCTGCCGTGAACAAGCCCCATCCCGGTGCCTGGAGATGTCTCACAGGCTGAGCCCAGCAACGTGCTCCTTGACACAGAGCCACTGTATTAAAGGTGCTGAAGTACAGGTTGTGTAAGCCTGAGGGGATGTACAGGATTAATGAAAGGAGTGCTGCCTACTGCGGGCTTTGTGGGCCACAACATGAAACCAGAGATGGATTTCTTCACACGTCTTTTTTGTTGTTTGTGGCTGTGAAAACCCCGATTCCACGTACCTTAATAAATAAGTAACAGCTCTCTGACCCTGGCGAGACTTTCCTTACGCTTGCAACTGTTGGCTGTTTGCAATGGTTTGGGGGTACTGGGTCTGAAAGGAGGCAGTTTTCTTCTGTGCCGCTCCTGCTGCCCTTCTGAAGGATGCGCTGTCTGATGGGAGGCTGGGAAAACAGAAACAGAAAGGGCAGCTGAGTTTTGTGCTACGGCTGCTTATGAAAAGAATGAAGCACAGAGCCCACTGGGGTTGTGTTAATTGATACCCAGAGATGAGCTCGTCTCCTGCCTTAGATGAGTCCTCCTCCTGCCGGGAGCGTGGAACGGTAAGAGGGGCTGTGGGCAGAGTGCCGGGTGAACGCTGCTCTGGGCCCAAGGCTCTCCCTTTCCCCAGAGCTCCTTTTGGAAACAAGCAAATGACTGTCAAATAGAACAATATTTACTTGATGCAAACAGCAGCGCAAGGACTGATGTTTGCAAACGCCTCTTGTCTCTAGACACAGAACAAACAGCAAATTACTGCTTCCGATGGACTGGCTTCCACCAAATGGATTTTAACCTTTTCCAGTGGGTAGCTTAGGAGGAGAGGCGAAAGCCAGTGCTTTGGAAGCTCTCCCCAGCCAGGAGAAGGGCAGGAATTAACACCATTTCCAGTCAACGCTCCTCAAACAGAACCCTGATAACTGTTAATCTTTTTGTCTCTGCCTGTTGGTGCGAGATCCCATTGGGTTTGTCTCCAGCCTTGGTTTGCCTCAACACCACAGAAAGTGGAGTTCAAACACTGATTTGGTCAAGCAGCGCTTCAGAAGGTTCCTGGTGCTGGCTTCGAAAGCCCTGCCTGTGTTACAGAGTGGAGGGAAACCCTTAAGGCTCATTCATATGAAACTAACTAGATGTATTTGAAATATTGATTACATACATCTTCTGCAGGAGGGCGACGGGATGTTGCTGGGTGCTACGTGCACGTGTGTACGTCTGAAATGCCTGATTAATGTGCTCCTAATATTTCTTCCTGCTAATAGGCCATCGTATTTCTTACTAAGAAATGAATTATTCCAGCAGTGGTACAAGTGGCTGAGGGAAGACCATTTATAATGCTGCATCTTCAGCTCTTCACTTAGTGTTTCTTCAGCAAATAATCCTTGACCTGGAAAGCTGTTGCACTGAAAATGACTAATTTTGCCAATTTTACTTTTTGCTTTGGATATGTTTTTCTGGTGGCAGTCTAATCTATCCTTAAAGACCTGTTTTATGCTTTAAAGCGTTGGTAAAACGTTAAGTAGGAAAACACAAGGAGGAAAACCTTCATGAAGCAAAGCTGCAGTCCCACTTGTAGAGATCTTACCACAGAGCTTAGCATTTGGCAGTGTGAAATGATGTACTGTCCAGCAGAGAGGCAAAAATTGACCAACCCCTGCTCTTTGTTCATAAAACACGTTGTCATTCTACAGTGGGTTTGGGTTTGCTTTCTGTTTTCCTTTCCTCGCCATTTGACCATTTTCATCCTGTTCTCTGTCACTTGTTTTGAGCAGCACTGCTTTTCCTATCTCTCAAAATGGCCTGGGTAAGAGGTTCAACAAATCCCAGGTAGCGATAACAATGGCTGCTCTGTGCCAGTCTCGCCTGGAGCAGCCACGCTCTCAGCATTTAATCGCTATAAACAGCACTTCTCCCTGCAGTCATTTGCGAAATGACAGTGCTAGAGGTGAGGGAGTGGGGATGCTCACCATGTTTGCACACTCAGTCACAAGCTCAGCCAATGCCAAGCTTGAGGCAGGGGCACAAACCACGGCAGCCTACAGCTGTGGGACTGGCCAAAGCTTGGAGGAGAACTCCTGAGGCTTGGTTTGATCCTTGGCAACTCCTACGGGAGAAATCGAGCCTTTGCATATGTGTTTTCAAGAGATCAATAGACCATGTAGTTCTATATGAGAGGTAATCCTAACCCCAGGTGGAGGTAATTCAAGAAGCTGTTGCAGAGATGTGGGAAGGAGCAGCTGTACCTGCCCACACAGTGAGCAGGCACCTGTGCTAACACCGACACTTTGCAGCTGTGTGCAGCTCTGTGTGCTTACCAAGCAACAGGTACACCTGCCTTTTATCTGGATGGAAATATTTCTGCCTATAGCTTGCTTTGCTTTGTTGATTGTTTTTTTTTTTTCCCCTGAAAAGCTTCTGTTGAAATAGAAATATTTCTCTTTGATAAGTGAGAGGTGTCCACTCTCCTTGCCATTAAAAAACATTGCCATCTAAGCCAGTCTGAGAACCTGGGGCAAATCTCTGCTCTGTATTTTAAGCTATCTTGTTCAGTCTCGGGAGGAATGCATAAAGAGCTCGAGAAGCTCCAAGTACCTCCAGTGAAGCTGATTCTGTGCTGCTAAGCTATGGTCCTGCTGGTATTTGAAAAGAAATGGGAGATAAGCTTTGCTTGTGGAGGATGACACGAGGAATGGTTTCTGGAGATTTCTTGCTTTCTCTGTTTTGAAAGGGGCCTATACTCTTTTTTTTGCAAAGATAAAAAAAAAAAAAGCCATTTTCCTTTTATTGTTTAAGAAATGCTTCCTAGTGAGCTCCATAGCATTTGTATCAAGCTCAGTAACGAAGAAGAGCAAGAGAAGCATTGAGTATAGAACATGCGTTGCATAGGTAAAAATTGGCCGTGATAGGAAATGTTACCATAGAGTACATCTCTCGCAACCAAGCAAAAGTAATTCCTTAGCCTGTGTTGTTACAGTACTGCTAAGATCCAGTTTGATTGGGAAAGCAGACTTCTCAGGTGTGCCTGCTGTGCCCCAAGGTGATGCTAAAGGCTGGGTGGTGATGGGCAGCTGGTTAATTAGGTCCTGATGTGCTAAGGAAGTGCTGGAGCCAGCCAGCCCCGTCCTGGAAGCCCTGGCTCCTCCAGGCTGCCGGGGTGCTCTGTGGGCTGGGCAAGGCTCTGCTGGCTGGGGGTGAGGTGCTGCCAATGTGGGCTTCAGAGTGGCCCCTGCATGGGCAATGAATGGGAGCCGACATCACCCACCCGGGAGCTGCCTGGTGATCCCCTGTCAGAGGAAAGGGAGATGTACAGAGCTTCTGGAAACGACCACAGCTTTAGGAAAGCATGTCACCCCTAGCCTGGCTGCGAGAGGATAGCCCTCAGTACCCAGCGGAGCTGCAGGAGAACCGGGAAAGGGAACACAAAGCTTGGGAAGGAAACAGTCACGACGGGCAGAGAGCTGTAAGTGCTTCCAGCTTTCCTCCTTGCTCCGTTGCTTGCCATTTCTGTTGTTATTAGCTATGACGCATACATTCATATCCTGCTGTTCTCCCTTGGCCCTGGGCACGAGCAGGGGCTGGGGCCCCTGAGCTTGGGGTTAGAGGCCCCTGCAGCAGCCCAGCACAGGGGTGAGGGGGCTGCTGCCCTCCTGGCCAGTTCTGTGAGCACGGCTGGGGCTGGGGCTCCTGGGCACGCTGCACAGAGGGCAAACAGAGCAAGTGGCAAAGGACAGCTGTGCTGAGCGTGGTGGATACCTGCTGTTGCAGAGGGAAAGCTGAACTGGTCGTCTGCTAGTTAAATGATGTTAATTTTCTTTAATTAACATCTGATAACTCCCCTTCCCCTCCAGTGTGGCCACTCGCAGAAAGGAGACGGGGGACACTGTAAGGTGCCCTCCAGAAAGAGACCTGTAAGGCCTTTACATGTCACCAATTAGGTTTTTTTTGTCCCCTGCCCCTCGGGTAGAAGCTGTTTCAAATGACAGTGAAACATTAGAAGTAGGGAAAGACAGGTTTTTCTCTTTCCTTACTGGTTTCTGAAGAGTGTGGTTTATAAGCTGTCAATCATTTCCAATGATCTCAGTCCGGTGTTTATTCAAAAGTCATGTTCGGTGTAGCTGGCAGTGTTGTTACTAACTGATGAGCAAGTCTGAATGCCTGGAATGAGAGATGATTGACATTCTTTAAGGTAAAGAAGGAGACTCTTCATCCAGCAGAAGCTGCCACTGCAACAGATGCTGTTATAGCTTCTGACACTGATCGTGATGAGTGGTGTCTAATGTCAGTAAAAGATGAGAGGCTACAACAACAAAGTGAAAAGGAAGCCTCAGAACACGAATCCCATGGCACCCTGGCAGCAGTTAATAGCCATGACTTTCCTGGATAGAAATACGACTTGAGAAGGTCAGGCATACATTGGGTAGCTTATCACCTATTCAGTAAATAAGCACAAGACCTTGCTAATTCATGAGCTGCTCTGATTTGACTCTGGGTTAATTAACTTTAATATTTTTCTTAAATGTTTGGTTCCTTTTCCCATGTTCTTTGGCAAATATGTAGCCCGATTCCCTTTTTTAGTTCAGGCTTTTCCTTTGGTTAAATACAGTAGATATTGACTGAGAATAATCCGTGGCAGAGCTCTGTGTGGTCCCGAATGCTGTGATGTTCTTGGGGGTAATGCTGTGTTTTGGGCACCTTTCGGTAGCAAACTGCAAGTTTCCACGTGTGCTTATAAAGCTTCTTCCCAAGCAGGAATAGTTTCAGGTTTAATACCTTTGGCCTCATGCAGCTACAGAAAATCCCTTACCAGGTGTGCTGGAGCAGCATGAGCCTGGTGCAAAGCTCCCAGGGAGCAGTTTGGGAGCTGTGCACTCAGACCACAGCTCCCAACCTCAAAGAAATCTCCCTTGAGCCTTGAGTTATAAAGGACAGGGGCCCTTTTGGGGAGCAGCCTTTCACTGAACCCCAGAAATGTCGAGAGAGTTCACTTAAGATAACCAAAAAAGTATGTGGACTCTTTTCTATCCCTTTTCGAAGGGATGCTCAGCTTTAAGCCACAATCTCATTATCTTCCTTGGAAGACTTTCCGCTGTGTGCCCGTATCTCCCCACAGCCAGGTGTTGTCCTGCCCTGTGACAATAGCTGTGGAGCTGGATGTGGGGCTTTGGGTCTGAGCTGTGTGGTAACTCCTGTGTCGATCATGCTTAATATCTGTAATAAAACAATCCTCTTCTTCCCGAGCTGTGGAGGGTTTGGTGCAGTGGGGATGTTTGTGAGAGGCTGTGTGGAGGCCTGGACAAGTGAGCCGGGAAACTTCATTGATTTCCTTCTGCTCCTGGTTGGGGTGTTTGGCTCGTGAGGGGTGCAAGCTCAGCATCCTGCAGCCCAGGCACCATGCTGTGGTATGTAAGGCACCTTCACCTGGCTGGTGGGAACTGGTGTAAGCAGAGTCTCACGGAGCTGCCAGTCAGCTGCTGGACCCCGTGTTTTGCATGGCTTACCCTGGGAATGCCGAGAGCTGCCTGTGCAGAGCGCTTGGAGGTTATGATTGTTTTGGCCCATAAATTGCAGATTCCTTCCAGCCTTCAGCTGGTGCCTTGTCTTCTGCTGCAGGAGACAGTGGTAGGGTCTTTCTGTTTGTGCAACACAGACAAACCCAACTTTTTGGAAGGCCTGGTGTCGTTGGTGTCCTGCTGAGTGTAACCACCCCCAGGTGCTGTATCTTTCTGGAGTTTCTGTTGCTTTCCACACACCAAACAGGGCTTCCCTCCCTCCTCCAGCCTTCCCCTTAGGAATCATACCTAGGTCAGAGATCCCTCCGTAAGGCCATAGGCTTTCAAAGGATACCCTGCCTTTGTACAGCTGCTTTGATACAAATGAACCTCAGAGGTTTAACTGCCAGATGAAAGGAGAGTGTGTTAGCCCCCACAATTGCTCTAATGAAGTTGGGGTGAAGTTGTGAAGTCTGGGTCACAACTAATGGATGAGCCATTAACACCTCTCAGGCATAACAGCACTTAAACATATCAAACAGAAAATGCATTTAGTGACTTTCAGGTGCAGAACTGGTGTTTGGAGAGCAAGTAGTCACAGCAAGGTGGTGATTCCACTGCCTCTCCCCGCTCTGCTTCCCGCCTTCCAGAGTAGAGCTGACTTCAAAGGTAAACGTGTGGAATATTTTTGGCATTGTGAAGCTGCCAGATGGCAGGTGACTCGAAGTGCTGAATGCTTGAGGAACTTGTGTTGATAAGGGAACTTGATTTGGAAGCTCCAGCTCTGATCAGCAGTTCTGCACTGGCAGGTATTTTTGCTGGCATGTTCACTGAATTTACATCGTGTTCTTCTCCATCAGAAAGGTTTTCCTAGTGGATGAGGTAAATTTTTCCTCAGGCACCCAGGGGCTGGATTAAGACCAGTGTCTTTCCACAGCAAAGCTGTGAGTGGACAGGCAGGGTGAGCTTGTCCCAGCAGACTGCAAGACTTGCAGCTGTTCTGCTGCAACAGTTCTTGCTCACCTCAGTCTGCTTCCAGAGATGCAGGAGCTCATTTAAACAACTGAGGTGTTGTTGAATGATGGAGGATGTATCACAGGATAGCAGGCTCTTACTGAAAGGGGTTTGCCACCTAGGGCTAGGATGCGAGCTCCAGACATGGTTCTGTGGAGGTGAAGAGCTGAAACAAGAAAAGCTCTGCAGAATTTCTTCAGGTTGTTGCTTCTCACAGGATCTTTAACAGAAAGCCTGGTCATGCTGCAGGCCTTATCCCGGGCCTTTGGCACTGACTGCAGCCCATTCTCCATGCAACAACTTCGTTGTGTGGGACTTTTTTTCTGTCAAACAGTTGCTGGAGCAGCAGCCAGCCTGTGTGCATAGCCTCCCTCAAACCCATGGCTGAGCCTCTGGGCTGTCTGGGATCTCCCGTGGCCTCCTGAGCAGCTGCTGCTCTGGCTCTGCTGAGCTGCTGCTTCCCCTGACTCCGTCCTTGGCCCTTATGGCCACCCTTCCATTGCTGTCCTCTGTGATGCTTCTGTCCCACACCCCAGAGAGACGCTCATTGGCTGAATGCTCCCCAGCTGTTTGTGTCTTGCATCTCTGGCCTCACTGCAGCTCTGAGGTCATGGTACCCTGGCAAAGGACATGGTCCATCGAGGAAAGCTGGTGGAGGCAGAAAGCTGGGATGGGAGAATGCTGAGAAGCTGCAGGCATCCATGCATGTGCATCATGCATCATCCCTGCTGCAAGAGCATGGGCTCAGCTTGGATGATTGTGTAAGGCTGTAAATAAGGAATTCCCTTTGAACTCCTCTGTGCTGAGATAAAGTGTCACAGGCGTGTTTGTGCTTCCCCCTGCACGTGAGGAGTCTCCCTCCTCTTGCTGTGCCCAGGCAGCACTGGTGGAACCCGTCTCTGCCGCCTCAGCATCTCCCGGCACCACAGACAGACAACAAAACGCTCTCTGCCACTGCCTTGGAGCCTGCAGGTGGGGTTGCACAGTTGTAAAGGAAACATATATGTCTTAATTTCCTGGTTGCACTTTGTTAGCCTATAACATTGAAATAGGGAGTTGTTGTTTAAGCCTCCTTTGTCTCGCCGTGTTCATCCCGAGCAAACGCTGCGTGCTGAATTGACGAGGTGGGACAGGAGCGGTCACCGGCGCTCCCGTTAAACCCTGCACAGTGGGCAGATGTGTCTTGTGTCTGGTTCTCCACTAGCGTGTCAAACCTGTACCCCTGCCCACGTTCAGGTAGAAGGAGCTGCTGCTGTAAAACTACAAAGCCTTCAGGCTTCCTAGTGAATCCTTAGGGTATAATTTAAGGAAACAGGGTCATGTGTTGGACACTGTGACTTGCACGATGGTGTCATTATCTCTTATGTATTAGCAGGCTACTAATGCTGACATCTAATTAGCACCAAGAAACTGATTAACTCTCTATAGGGTCAAGAGAAAGAAGAAAAATAGATCTCAGGCAAGCAATTAGGTCATTTATTAAATAAATTAAGATACTTGTGATTATAAGCTCACTGGCATTTTTTTTTTCCCTGTGCTCCACAGCTGATGGCAGAAACAATGGCAAAATTCAAACAGTACAGGTAGAACCATGTTAATGGCAGTGCCAAAATCCCCTGCCTGGGCTTTCTGTAATGGACAGTTCATCATCCAAAACAGATGCATCTGGCAGGAGAAAAGTTGCACTACAATGCCAGTAAAACAAACAGAGGCTGCTCAGGTTTCTTGTGCTTGCGGCCGGGTTGTTTCCTCTGGAAGCCAAGTGCATAAGGGTGACACAACACACACTTGTTACGTGGCAGCCAGTTATGTTCGTTGTTATGTTCTGCTCAGAAGTGACCGTTCAGATGGACACTGGGCAGGCAGCAGTCACTGTCTTTATATGGTAACCTTGCCAATTAACTTTTAAACCAGGCAAGAGTGTTTTTCTTTCAGTGACAATGGAATGCAAACTGCATCTGCCTGTGCTAGCAGGCAGGGCACTCGGCTTTCGCAACTGCTGTCTGCTGCCCTCCCTGTAGTGCCCCGAAAGGCTCGGGCTCTTCATGCAGCAGCGCTCCGCGGCTTTCTGATGGACAAGCTGCCCATACTCCCTCCTTGCACGCTCAGCTTAAAGCATTTCTTAATTGCGTTCATTTAAATGCTAATTTTATTGAATGCAGACTCCTCTAAATCACTGAGGTGAGTTCTTGCCAGACTCCTTCAGTAATGATAATATTTCAAAAGGTTTGAAGTTCGGGTTAGGATTGGACGGGCACTAGAAGGTCTGTTTGCAAGTCCAGCCTTCACTACAGCCATGAGGCTCCTCACACCTTATTTTCTTCTGGCTTCCCATACAAGCTCTCCTCTTCCCTACCACTTGTTCAGGTCCTTTGTCTACTGCTTTCAAATCCTCAAGCCAGCATTTAGAGGCCACCTTTTAAAATAAAGATAAATATCTATCTCCAACTGCTGTGTATATTTTTCTTGTAGACAAGGAAAAACACAAATTCCAGAGAGTAACTGAGAAGTGTGCAGAAATTCACAGCCATTTTTACAAGCAAAACCTTCTGGCAGGAGGATGTTGTAGTGCACAGCTGATGGCACGGTGCAGTTACCCAGTGTGGAACAGGAGCAAGCAGCGTTCAGCACCCTTGTGCAGATACCCTGAAGGCTTGAGATTGTGCCCGAGACTCATGAAGGTGTGGGTTTCTGCTTGGCTTAGAAAGTGAGGCCTGTGATGCCTGCAGTAAGAAGATCTGCTGGAGGAGGCAGCTGGCAGCGTGCTTTCTCCCCTTGCTCTTTCTTGCCGGGCTGTAGCTGTGTGAAGTGTGGGTTCTGCTCTTGCTTAAAGCAGGAGAGCTCAAAACAAAAAGATAAAGATGATGTAAAAGGAGAGTCGGATGTCTTCCAAGGCTCAAGATTAGGTTGGAGCCAGCAGCGAGAAGCTTGGAGGGAGCTTGCTTCTTCCCAGCTCGCTCCAGTTGCAGTGAGGAGAGTGGCTGGGGACAGACCTTGTGGCGTCCCGCACATGTCCCCGTGAGTGGACTCCAGCCGCTGTCCTCCCGCTGCCATGGCTCAGCGCACCCAGGCACAGGGCTGGTCCTGCCTCTAGGTCACAGGGGCTGTGGGGTGAGGGAGTCTGAGTCAGTGCTGTGCTCTCAGCAGCGCTGGTCCTGCAGGCAGTGGTCAGGGCAGCCAGTCCCTGGAGGCAGCACTGATCTCTTCTCCAGGAGGAGCTGGCAGTGCTCTGGCTGCCTCCTGCAGCCCCGGAGTTAATTCAGGGCTAACATGACTAGCTCCAAGTGTAACAGCCCATGCAGCACAGGGCATTTAAAAGAATAGGAAAATAACCTCTCAGTGTTTTTTCTTCTCTTAATATTTTCCTCTTGTTATTAAAACAAATCTATCGCGGATGAAGTGGAGTGTGCAGCATCAAGCAGCGAGGGATTCATCACCGGTACCTACCCTTACACAGTTGAGGGTTTTTTTTGAGGGTGTCTTGAAAAAGCTGTCATAAACACCAACAAATGCAAAGCAGCTTTCAAGATGACTTTTTGTTATAGGCGTATTCCTGAACTATTCATCTGTGTTAAATGCATTTTGCCTTGAATCATATGTCATGTTGCCAGAAAAGAGTTGTTTCCATGCCAACTCATTTGCAACATGGGGGGAAAAAAAAATCAAAGCTACTAACATCTGCAAGATGTCAGTGCTGATATAAGCCACTTGCAATGAAAAACACAGAGCTGCAGGAGGGTTTGCCAAATAGGCACTATATATAGGGTAGAATGTCATAAACTGATCGCCCAACAGTGCATTTCCATTCCTTTTTTGGCTGTATTCTTGGTCTAATCTCTGTGCCAGAAAAGGCTTGCAGCAAGAGGAGCAGCAGCGTCTTCCACGTGCATTTCTCTTACCAAGCAGGAATTACTTGGATGACATTCTTTTTTTTTTGTCACTCAAGCCTCCACAAAAGCCACTTAATTTAAAACACATAAGAACTTGTACAAGAAAGCTGGTGCTTCACTTTCTGCACTATTTCCTTTCAATTCTCTCAGCTGTAGGATCTTCTTTTGTAGCGATCCTATTCATCAGCAAGATTGATGAGACCTGGGGTCTGAATCGGTGGGTTCCGATGCACAGCTCCTGTTTGCTCTGCGTTCTTCCCCTCCCCCTTCTTTATTTTTTTGATAACAGAAGACTGTTCGTGTATTAACCTAAGCATTATGAAATGCCAGAGGCTGAGGCTCTGGATCCCGAGCAGTTCAAATATCAAGGTGTATTTAATTTTGAGCTGCTCCAGGCGTTGCTGTGTTGGGAGAGACGTTGGAGGTGGCAGCAGCGGCAGCATCTTCTGGTTTTTGCTTGGAGCTATTAAAGCCAGCTCTGATTTTCAAAACTTTTCTTTAACGGGGTGATGCAGACCTGTTGTTGTCGTTCGGGATCCGGGAGGTGCAGCGGGCACTGAGGGCACCTGTTGCATGTGTCGCTGCACGTGTCCGCTGCCGTCGTGGCGCGTCTTTGCCGTGGCGATACCCGCGGGTCGGTGTGCAGGGTGGCACGTGCCCGCTGCCAAGGGCTGCTGGCAGAGCCCGGCCCCGCAGCTCCCTCCCTCCCTCCCTCCTGCCTCTCAGTAACTGCTGCATTTCACAAAGGAATATTCATGCTTCCTGAGTATTGCTTACCCCGTGAAAGCAATTACTGGAGTTGTCACAGCGGCGCTGAATGGAAAGGAGTTAATTTCATGGGAGTTGTCTTTGCATAAAAGAGATTTGAAATATCAAATTGAAACGTTTATGGCAAAGCCTTTTGTAAAGGGAAGGTCCTGACTAGCTGTACTTGCTGGTAAGGTATAGGGAGGTGGGAAATAATTGATCTGCTGTATTTCAGAGGCTTCCATAATTTCACTCCTGCTATTTTGAGAGTAAAATTCTCATACAGGTCATTTCTGTGCCGCACAAAAAGATCTCAGTCCAAACTCGCATCACTTCGCTTTGTTAAAACACGGCTGCGGCGGCCGTTTAACCGCAGGTTATCACAAGCAAGCAGAATGGAGAGCAGGCGGAGGAACTGGCTCCTACAGCACGTTACTCATTTCACTGAGTTTTGAGAGTTAAACCACAAGTAAGAATACTTAAAGGTATGGAAAATTACCTGGGTTTTTGTTTTGAAGGAACGGGATGGAGATGCCATGAACTTTGCTGTTGCTGAGACATTCAGGTTGCAGCACCAAGGCCGCGCAGCACGCACCTCACGGTGTTCTCCTGTGCAGCTTTAGTGTGCATGTGTGTGCTTATGTGCATATACACACACGTGTGTCTTGCATAGATATTGACACGCATGTTAATGTATGTGACAGGTTGGATAAACAATGTGAAATTGGCTTCTGTCTGAAACACGCCATGGCTGAATCTTCGAGATGACTGGAAGTTAAAAAGATTAGGGGGTGTTTGCTTTCTGCTTTGGAAAGCGGATGTGGTTTGTACAGTCACAACAGAATCCTTATAACTAGGTGGCTTCTTTTTCTCTCGTGTGTGTACTACCTCAGCAGAGCAGGGAAACATCTTTAGAAGAGGGAAAACATTATGGTAAAATGATTTTTTTAAGAGTTCATTTGAAGTCAGTCAGGCACAACACCTAGAAATGCTTTAAATTGGGTTTTTTAAGTTATCAGATTTCAGCTTGACAGTGCCCTACACTGTTGTGCTCAGAATTATAACCTGGAGCTCTGTCCCACTTTGCCTATCGCCAGCCTCAAACAAGCGCTGCATCTCTTTCCCTTTGCTCAAACATCAGTGCCCCAGGAGCAGCTCAGCTGGAACGCACCGGGCCTGCAAGGACTGACTATATTTTAAACAAGGTTCGGGCTGCAGGAAATGGAACATTAAGATAACCTTTCCAAAGGTGCCTGCATGGTGTGTTGGCTGAAAGGGAGGATGGGCTCAGGGGGTATGTCAGGCAGAGCCCCTGCCTTGCTGCTTATTCCGTGGGCAGGAGGAAACCAGCCCTTCCTCTCTTCCCCTCTCTGTGCCCCCACCAGCGCTGGTGTGGGGGCACAACAGGAGCAGCACTGGGTCTCTGCAGTGGGGCTCAGGGTGCTCCCCGTGGCACCATTCACACTGTGCTGTAATTATAGGTCCCGAGCATGAGGCTGGATGTGCTGCTGACCAAAGGGGCTGATCCTGCCATGCTTGTTGCTCAAGGGAGATATCTAGTGCTGCTTAGCTGTACTTCTGAGAGAAAATGACTGTCTGTAGGAACCCAGAGTCACAGCACGTACAAATCTGTGCAGGGAGATGCAGGTTGGTACACATGCATGTTCCTGAGTGCAATAGTGCTGTAGCTTAATGGCACTTGCTATCATTGCTCCAGGCTTGTTCTGGGTTTGGCTACAGGTGAGGCTGACCCAAAACATAAGTTACAGCATTAGGTACAGTAGTACCTATCAGACTGTGCTGGTAGCTAGGATTTCTGAAGGAGCAGCTTATTCTCTTCTTTACTTTTTTTGTAGAGAAGAATAACAGCAGATGAAGTACATCTGCCACTGACTGTCTGCAGCCTTTTGTTGCATCTCAGCTCCTGGGGCTGCCCCTCTCTGACCATCAGGCAGAACCATTGCCCAGGTCCTGCTCTATCTCCATGCTGAGCCTTTACCCTCCATCTGATTCATCACAGTGATCTTTCATCTGACCTTGGGATGTGAGCTGCTGGCTCTACTGCTGTGCCACGGCTGTCACTAATTCCTTGTGACTTGTGGTAGGTTATTCAGTCTCTGTTTTGTCCTTTTAAGAGTTCTGAACCAGTGTCTGTCTGCCAGGTAGGATATTGTCAAGTGAGCACAGAAGCGCTGTACTGACTTTGCTGTGTTGTGATCACAGTCACAGCGTTTAGGGGTTGTTTTGTGCCTCTTTTGTGCCTGTGCTTCCGAAGGCAATGTTCACTTGATGGAATGGGGGGTTGCTGCGGGGCTCTGCTGCTGGAAGTGCCTCCCTCGCCTTTGGCTGCAGCAGCGAGAATCTAATTGAGCTCTTTAAAACAAAACAAATCCATGACAGTTTGATTCTAATCAAAGAACATGTGTGGCTTTTTAAATCAATTGCTGTTCCAAAGCTTTGATCCGTCAGTCAGAGACACTGCTGCGATTTGGGTGTTTCCTGTGTGAGGGGAGCATGGGGGTACGGTCGGCAGCTGATGCGTGGTGGTGCCTGTGAGACCCGTTTGGTACCCAGTGCTCTGCTTTGGGGTAGCCCTGAAGTGTTTCTCTTCAGAACACATTGCCATAGTCCAGCTAACGTTGGTTTCTGTGATCTTTACAGTAAGTTTCATTGTGCTTTCACCTGATAATTTAGCGCTTTCCACCGTTTTGTTTGAAGAGAGGCAGTAAACCAGGTTTTCATCAACAATATGCTTTTTCAAGGTGAGATGCGATGAGGTTTCTGTCCCTGTAATTTTGCAGTTAAACTTTCTGTTATTTAAAATAATCAGGGACCTCTTTCTCACCATCCCAGAGGTTTTGGAAGAGCTCACCCGCTGTCATCTTGTGCCACGAGAGCCTTGCACCTATGTTTTGTATCAGCTTTCTTAAAGTGCTCAGCCCCACTTAAGCTGGGTTTGTGAGGAGGTACACTTATGTAGTTTCAAAGAGGAAGCAAGCTTTGAAGGGTTCCTTTTCTGAAGAGAGAGATGTGTGCCTGAGCTCTTCCTGTATTCCCGTACAAGATAAGACTTCAGCTTACAAAATCTGTTTTGCTTGCGTCTCTAGATCGCTGCAGCTGTAATGACTCGCATTGCTGCAGGTTTGTCCCGGTCCTAGCAGTGCACACGAGGAGTGCTAAGTCTCTCCAAACATTGAAGTGCACTCCTGAGCAGTTTATAATTGTCTGTTACCGGGAACCGGCACGTGTTTAAACACTTTCCTGTCCACTGAGGGCTGTCTGTGTGGAGAGCCATGCAGGCTCCAAGGGAACCTGTGTTCTCTCCATCTCTAGTAGATACGAAGCATCTCTTCCACATCTGCTTAGATGGGTTTCCTTTCTAAGAAAAGATGGTTTGATCAAACACAGTCTCTTTAGCCTGTAGCCAGGTTCAAACACTACCTAGTTGAACAACAGAATGGACAGTTATGGCTAAGACACCATTTTTCTCCTGAATGTTTCTGGGGAACTAAGCCTCCAAATACTGGGTTGAATGAGAATTTGCTTGTGCCCTGATGAAACCAGACTCTCGCTTCCCGATGGAACTCTTTGCAAGTGGCATTGTTCTGTAGAGCTGCTGAAAGCACGGCTCTCCTTCTCTCACGTAAACACAGTGGTGATTCACCAATCTGTCTGTGGAGAAACCCCCACAGCAACAATAAGTGCTATGCACTTTCTGCTTGAAAACAGAAATGCACCTGCTTTGGTTTCCCTGTGTAAATGCTTTGTTCTGTGTCATTTCTGCACACTCTGACCTCACTACCCCGTGGCAGCAGTTTAAATGTTCAGATTGGAGCTCAGGTATTGAGGAGGAGGCACAGAATTCATTCTGTGCTGGAAGAGCTGTTCTAAACAGAAGTGCTGCTGATGCACTTCTTATAACTTCATATAACCTTGCAGGGGCAGCTTATATGTGCCTCACCTTGGGCTTGCTGTACGCTGCACAAACACGGCTCTTGCAGCAGCTGGAGGCTGCGCGTGCCACATTTTAATAGCACAGGCAGGCAGCTCTTACGAGGATGCTTTGCTGATGGGCTGTGCTGGGTCAGATGTGCAATAGGTGTTGTGACTAAGTGGCTCAGCAACACGCAAAACCGTGGCTGATATTGCTAGTGAAATACAAACCCAAACAAAGCCAGCATTATGTAGTGCAGCCTGCTCTGGAGACAACATTCTTATTAAGAGTGTGGCTATTAAGTTTTAAAAGACCAAATACATGTACTTCTTTTAAAATTGAATCTGGTTCTTGAGAACCTTATGTGAGGCCAGTAACACGAAGAAGAAACCTACTGTCAAAGAAATTGCAGTAAGGGACTAAATTGGAAGCAGAATGGGAGAGTCTTATTGCTGCGCCGTGCCAATTCTATTGCCACTTCTGTTCCTTCGCTGCGAGACTGATGGGGATCTACAGACGCTGAAATCACAAGGGATTCGAGCATGGCTGGTGAGAATTGGAGATCAATAAGAGCCCATAATCGCGAGCAAACGGCACCGTTGGCAGTGGGGTGAATGATGGTGGCTGTCCACTGAGATGCCGTGGACGTGGGTCTGTCGAGCACGGTTGTTGGAGCCTTCAGCCTAGCATGGGAATAACAGAGACCTGGTTTCTTGGTAATTAAGCGTATTAATCGCCTCGTAATTAGCAAGGGATGAGGAAAATGTTGACCAACCTTTCCATTCAGAGGAGTGTTTGTAGCTTCAGAGGAAAGAGGAGGCTGCTTTTTCTGGACATGCTGTGAGTGTTCTGGCTGTTCCACTGCGTTGTGTGGTTTCCAGTCCTGTCAGCACCCTGCAAACTCATCTCGGGTCTGGCTTGAGGCAAGCTTCACCTCCAGAGCTGAGAAGTAGTTTCCAGGGTCGTTCTGACTGGCTTTTGCTGAAGGAAAGGCTACCAATTCAACGTGACAATGAGAATGACTGTCCACTGGAGGCCAAACTGTGCCCACCAAAGCCCGGCTTCCTTCCCGAAGTGTTTTTCTGCTCCAGGAATTGAAATTGCGCGCTTTGTTTTTCTTGATTTTGGTTTTTTTTTTTTCCCTTTGAGACCACTCCCTGATGTTTTCAGTTCCAGCCTGTCCCTGGGCTCTCCAAGCCACACGACACGCTTCACTCGTTGTAGAGAAGTGCGCAGCAATTATGAATGTTGTGACCATATTTGTCTATGGGGCGGGGAAGAGATAGAGTCAGTCTATTGACCATGAGCATAAGAGGTGCCAGCTTTAAAAGATGAGGGAAATGATGTCTGTTGAAGGCTCAAACCCTTTTTTTTTTAAGTGTATGTAATAGCAGAAATGACCCTGCTCACTGTGAAGGGATTGCAAAGGTCTCGACAGGAGATGGCTCAGTAAAGGTCTGATTCAGTGTTGTCCATGAGCAAGGCTTCAGTCGAGACCTGCTCCTAGATCGTGTGCTTCTTGTACGTCTCTGCTTGCTTTAGTGTTTGAGAAAGCTGTTGCAGAGAGGAAAGCACTGCTGAAGCACCCCAAAGCATCCACCTGCTTACACACAGATGGTCACTGGCAAATAAAATCTAACGCTGCTTTTAATGGGAAATGGGCATAACCAACATCCAGTATCTCTCCACAGACTCCAAAACCAAGACTTCTGAGGTTATACTTGAGCTTGTGGGGTTTTTTTTTTCTCCTGCTAGGTACTAACAAATGAGCGATTGGATTAGTTACAGCTTTCATTAAAATGTAATTAAAAGATGTCATACTTTTATAGTCGGACTCAGCTGTAGCCAAACATATGGGCATAGTAAAACACTGAACAGAGCTGAAAGACTTCGTGGTCCTGCTGAGAAAATGATAGCCTTACAGCTTCTCACTTAATTATTCCAAAATTAATAATAACAATTGTTAAAAGTTCCCCTCACTCTAACAGAAGAGCTTTTAATATTCCTGGCTGAAAGGCTCAGTGGTGAAGGTAGTTACTCTGCTGTGGAAACAGAGAGACTCCAGAGCAGGCCGGGGTCCTCAGTCCTGCTCGGTGTTCTCAGGAGATGCTCTGCTGCTCTGAGCACACGCAGGAAACACTGCATGCTTCCAGGAGAAGGGACCTGCACCTCTGCCACTCCAGCCTGGAGAGGATGTGCTGGCTGCTCTTCTCCTCAGCACTGGCATCAGGCATAGACAAGTGTGGGAAATTGCTTGGGGCAGCCAAAGGTTTGTGAGTCACGGTACTGGACCGTGATGGGAGTCTCTTCTCCTCCTGCCTGGGCAAGCAAAGATGGGGAGCCAGGCTGGGGGGGATGCCTGGAAGGGACCCCTTGCAGGGAGTGCAGGCTTTGCTCCCCTCGCTTTTCAGAAGACAATAACGTTTCAGCTCCTCTGAAGAGGAGACCTGTGTGCAATGTCCTCTGCACCCCATCCTCGGCTCCAGCTAGGGTACTTTGAATTCTGTATGCGGAGACAGTCCATCCTCTGAAAGTAACTGGGGGAATGCTCGTTTATTCTAAAAGCTTCACACATCTTAACATGCATCCAAACATCTAATTTAGGTGTGCGTTACTTGTGGTTATTCACTTTATTCCACTCGCCTGTAAAGCTTGTTCAGAAATGAGAAACCACATTGTGTACCCATAGCAGTAGTATCAGCCCTACTGCAATCTATTTGCATGTTTTACCTGAACACTTAAGGTAACTGGTCTGTTCAGAGGAGCCAGAATCAGCCTGTGTACGTGAAAAATGCAGCAGTTGCACGATATAATTTGAGACAGAATTAAGGACTCTCTGAGAGAGTCACATATTGCTAGTCCCAGGGGGAAAAAAAAACACCCCACTTTGGCACCCTGTAAGTAACGTTGGGGTACTGAAAGCACTTGCTCAGCATGGACGCTGCAGTTGGTATGCACACAGCCAAACCAGCCCCGCTCATAATTAATTAGCACGAGTGGCTGGGTCAGAAAGCAATGATGAGAAGGCACAGGGGCCTCGCGGTGCCCACCCAGGCCTGGGCACAGCCAGGTGCCCAGAGAGGCCCCGTTGCTTGGGGACAGGGGGACAGTAACACCAGCAGTGCTGGCAGGACTGGAAATAGTGGGAGAAAGAAGTATGTTTCTGCACTCTTGTGACTGGTGGATGGAAAAACATTTCTGCCTCACAAGAGGTGCTTTCCCGGAGAAAGCTATCAAAGTATTACTTTAAACAAACTGTCTTACTCAAAGGACTGTACCAAAACTATTTCATCATGACTGTGTGGTTCCCGGGGGGCCTGACCGTGAGCCTGAGCCCTCCAAATGCTGTGAATCGGGGAAAGCCAGAATGGGAAAATGGCTAGAACAGGCCAAAGTTAGTAATCCTGTTGTAATGAAGTCAGGGAGGTTTGGGGTATGAGTTCCAAATAAATGGTACAGTGTGTGGGCCGGCCGTTCGGGTATCGTGGACATCTGTCTGGAGATTATTCCCTAACAAAAGGCTGTTAGAAATCATTCCTATGGTTTGTATTCATGTCAGGTTTTGGTCACAGACAAATTCACACATTCAGCAATGTAGTTAATCTCTTAGATACCACAGAAGAATAGGGATTAATACACTTATCTTGTAAAACAATGCAGTTCTCTTCTGAATTACAACCAGAAATTAGACGGTAGTAATCAAATATGCTCAGTGAGATTACGATTCAAGTTGCTGCGTTGTTAAAATCCCTGTCTGTTACCAGACAGAGGCCATCGGCAGCCAGCAGGACCTGCTGGAGGCAGTCTGCTGCCTTCTCCAGCACACAGCTTCTGCTGTGACCGAGAGGAGGCTTTGCCTGGCAAATGGGATTCAGAAGACATGGGGAGACAGCCCTGGACTGGGCGATCCATAAAGCCTTGATGGCAGTCAGTGGGGTTGGGGTCAGAGGCATGGTTGGCATGGCAGGGCAGCTGGCGGGGCTGTGCTACAGGGGCAGTGGGTGCCACGCTGCAGCTCAGCAAAGCTCATCTCAGCCTTCAAAAACCCCACCACAGCCCAACATAGAAATCCAAAAGCCACTGCAAACTGTGTGGGAATGCATTTTCTTAGCTTGTAGTTTGGGAGAGGAACGAGAGGAAGGGCTCTTTCATTTCCTTATTCCTTCTAAATGTATGTGGCACATACACTTATAGGTTAATGATACCTTTGAGGAAACACAACTCTTGCAGTGATTAACAGAACGTTTATTTCCTACAAGCAGTGTTATAAAATCCACGCCGTTCCTGACACCTAAATGATAATTAATCTGCTGGGGTGTGTTGCCCATCTCGAGGCTTCTGCAATTCAATGCTGGAATTTCTCATTAAAATGAATCCTGGAGGCACTTTGTTGTTGTTTAGACTGTGCAAACCACTGGTGGGTTTGGGTTTGGTGTTTTTTTCCCCCCTCTGTGTGTTTTGTAAGCGCTGAACGCGGGAGGAATTCAGCACGTTCTCTAAAGGACTGCACATTAATAATACATTCTCACTACAAAAAGTCAAATTGCTGAATGGTAGTTGTGTAAATCAACAGCATTCAGGAAAAAGCACTCTGCCTTTAATCCTTGCTACAAAGAGATGCCCTCGTAGCCAAGACAGTCTCACCCAGAAGTCGGCTGACGCTTGCTCGATGCGCTGCACTTGGTGCCTTTGGACCGTGCTGTAGGGGGTTATTGCAACAGCATTGTGGATGGCAAGGCTTGGATTAGTGAGACTTTCACTTCCCATCTTTGTTTTTTAAAAGGCTGTCTGGTGTATGAGAGCACTCGTATGGCCTTTTTATGCATCTCTGTCTTTTGCCATAGGTAATTACTCATTAATGTAAACTCTGCAAGAAAGATTGACTGCGTCAAGAGGAGAGCAAGGAAGCAACAACACCCTCATAACATTCTACCCCGGTGCTCGTGTCTGATCCCAATCTGAGAGTCAGTTCTGGTTTTTACCACGTTGCATCAGCTAATTCCCAAATTCAAAAGCAGTTTTGTTCAGTAGTGGTGCTCGGACTATACCCAAACACGCCTGCTATTAGGATCCTTGTTCTGTTAATTGATCAGAGTTGATAACACTAGCGCTGCTCTGCATATAAGCCCGTGGCAATGCTGCACTGTTTACACAATACAGAGGATTAGGGTCAGTGGAGCTGCTGGTAGTTGTCTGGAATCAGCTGTCACATGAATCAAATGAACAGGGGAATATGTGCTAGGAAAGCGTGTTTACTTTGGGTTGAGCTTTCATTTTCCCTCCTATCCCCGTCAGTGCCATACACTTCTCTCCAAAGTTTCTTTGACTTCCCCATTCTCTGCTCTGTGCTGGGACAGCCAGTGGTGCCACTGCTGCGAGCTGGGACTCCGAGCCGTGCCTGGGGACGTACCGGCAACGCTGTGCCATAGTAACCTTGGGGTGCAAAGGAGAAGGCTGGAAAGCACACCTTCCATTTGGCAGTTTGGTTATGTCTCTGGATACCAGTACTCCCTGTGAGCTACCGACTTCTATCAGGTTCTGACATCACAGTCTATGGACCTTGTCGTCCGTGACCTGTTTGGAACAGTGTTTGCACTCAATGACGTGGTGCCTCTCTGGGCTCCTGGGGCAGCAGCTTCCAGAAGTTTGCTGCTCGCTGTGTAAGGCAATGCTTTCCTTTGCCTCTTTTAAGTGAGTCATCTTCATGTTCCACCAGGTACCTCTTCATTCCCCCACCGCAGGGATACATTCTGAGTCAGGCCAGGATGCTGCCTTGTGCTTGTTCCACCCGCAAGCAGCTGACAGGCTTTATTAAAAATAAATTGGGGTCTTACAGCTCTGTGGAGAGTAAACGTACAGGGAGGTATGTGGGCTCCTGAGAGATGGAAAGGTTTAGAGCTGTCAGGGTGTTTTGCAAAAGCTCTGAAATGATGTTTAAATTCTCAGTTTCGAGTGACTCAGAACATAGCTGCTTTTGGTCGGTTTGGGGGGGAGGTCACTCAGATCACACAAAGTACCAGCTTCCTCATTTTACTTTGTCTTGAAACAACTGGCAAGTGAACTGTCCCGTCAGTCGTGCTGCATGGCAGAAGGGCAGTGTGGTTGTGTCAGGTTTTTCCTTATAATGTGAAAAACTTTCTGTTGGTCACAAAGCAAAACTTCATAAATTTCTTCTTAGGTTTTTTTCATTCCCCCCCCCCCCCAGTGGCAAAACGCCCAGTGCAAATCAAATCCCTCAATTCCATTTCCAAAAAGGAAGAACCTATCCTGAATGCCTGAAATATTAATTAAAAAGAAGCACAAAAAGAGATAAATTTGGACAGATCCCAAACCAGCTCCTCAAATATAAATGTCTGTGACTGTCATACGAGCTTCTCAGTAAATGAGACTATAATCCTTCCTTCCTAAAGTGGAAATACTACTTGATTAGCCCAATTAAGAGTGGATTTCTGACAGAATATGACTTTAGAGTGTAGTTTCCTAAAGGATGAAAAGGTGCCAATTTAGAAACAACTGTATGCTACTCAGGTCATTAAAAACAGAAACAAGCAACGATGTACTAAATTAACCACTGGAATGACACGCTGGCTCTGGTTTCCGTTAGGCTTTGGATTTGCACCAGTGAAGCATAATCACTGGTGTGTTTGGGTTGGGTTGGTGGGTTTGGTTTTTACTGCTCCTTAGTGGTAAGGTAAGACCTTCTCTTAGCACGCTGTAGGCACAGAGCAGGTGACCCTTTCCTCCTGGCACATCCTTCCCCGTGGTGCTCTGGCATTCAGATGCTCCTTTCCCTCCTTGAACGACAGAATATTTCAGCACAGCACGAACAGCTCAAAGGCAGCAGCCCCTACCGTTCTGTGCTGCTCCCACCACAGTGGGAAGTACAGGGTACGCAACGTTACGCTCCCAGGCCAAGGGGTACGAGTTCCCTGGAACAAACACCCTCGTTATGCCTCCAGTTTTTACAGATTAACGTGGTTTTGCTGCCACAGTGGCCAGTTTGTGGGTGAGAGCTGTTTGAAGAGGTCTGTCTGTGTCTCATTTTGGTGACTGTGTGTGTAAGCATCTCCGAGCTGTCTGGTTGCCCACTCACCTGCAAAGGAGAGAGCGGGGCCGCCGCTGATCCGAGCCGCCTGCGCTTCCCTTTGTCTCTTTCAAACCACGGAGCCGATTTCAAACCCTCTCTTGATTTGTGCAGTACGGCATAAACACGTCACAGGGTTGCTTAAAGTTCCCTCTGTTTGTTTAACTTCATCAAGGCAAGGAACATTAATTTCCTGGGACGATCCCTGCGCTGCGCCATCCGCAGAGTTCCATATTGAAGGATTGTCTATCCGTGCAGCCGCGCTTATTTTCTAGTTGCCTGAATTAAGACAATCTATAAAGAAATGTTCATTTATTAGCAACTGGTGTTCGACAGTTTATTTCATGTGAGCCTCCAGCTTTTCCTTGGCAAGCTCATTTGCATAATGTGTTATTATGTCTAAATGGAAAACTAAATGCCTCCATGTGGTCTTTAAATGACAAGTGCTTGTCAGCTTCATGCAATATTCAGAAGTAATGGATCCGAATCATAACAGTGCTTGCTGTGATGTACAAGGAGAAAAAGAAACAAAGCCCAGAAAACTTGTTGCATATCCTTCCCTGACAAATTTACACTTTGGTACAGAATTGTCAATTAGAGTTTTCATGTGTTAAACAGTTGAGTTCAAGTGTGAAGGAATTTACTGTAGCTTTATTCAGAGCTGCTTTTGAGTAATAACAATTCATGCTGGCTTTTTCTTCCCCCCCCTCTCAAACAATGCAGCTCAGGGAATAATCTTCAGGGGACCTTGGCAAGATACACTGAAGAATTTCTGTCTTAATTGCTTCTGAAAACATGACTGCTCCCTGACAATGGTTATAAAAGCTTTGAAAGATCTGTTATGAAGTTCACATTTGACAAAGTCCTTGGGTCTGATGTTTGCAGAGTTACATATCAAATTAATGCTTTCTAAAAATAGGAAACTGGCGTGTTTGTGTGCAGTTCCAGGCTACGGGGGCTGCAGGAATGAAAGGTGTCTCTGTCAATGCTCGAGTAAACATCGTCTTTCCACACTTTTTCTTGCATCGTATGGTGTGCTGTGCCATCCCTCACAGCCCCTTTCCACCCCGAGCACGCCTGAAACAGTGAAGCCACTTCCATGAACGAAGGAAAAGGCTAAACTCTACATTTTGCAGCAGGGCAGAGCGTGGCCTGATGGTACAGCCCCGAAAGAGACCCTGAGAACAATGGTACAACATGATACAGTCGAGGGCAGTTCTGGGCTTTGTCAATGCTGCTGTTATTTTCATCTGTCAAAGGTTAGAAAAAGCAGACAATATTTTACATAGCAGATTAATTTTTAACTGAGGTGGATATCTTGTGTCCTATTCGTGGGGCTGCACAGCATATTTTCAGTTGGGCCTGGCATTGGCAAATGCTGTTCAAGATAACATTGACTGATTGAAACCATTTAAAGCGTGAAGTTCCATTGCACAAGTTCTGTCTTTTCTTTTTTCCTCTTTATACAACAAACAACCAGAATGGAGTTAGGCAGGACGTGGAAAAATATTAGAAGGGATTTACTGTCTCTGGAATAAATCTGGTGGGGAGAGAAGTATGAGAGAAAGAAGGCCAGATACTGCACACAATTTTAGCACTGCTCCAAGACCCAGGGAAGATGTATTAGTGTTGGACTGGTTTTTACTTCTATCTGCCCTTTCTGGTTGCTCGGTGTTGCAGGGCAAAGAGATACAGACATGGCTGAAAAGGGACAGAAGAGAGGAGACGTAAGCTGATAGAAGGAAAACATCAAGTGAGGGGCAGGGCAAGTAGCAAGGACCTGTCACCCATTCCAGGCCCACTGTAGGGTCGGCACGCTTTTGGGTACCGCCTGTCACCACTATCTGGTCATTTTGCCTCTTCTGGGAAGCTGAACAATGAATGCTTGAATAAATGCCTGATGGTGTGGTTTTCAGGATACAAGGGAGGTAGTAGACAGGCAAGCGAAAAACTGCTTTTGCTTTCTGTGTGTTTTCCTTCTCGGCATCACTCTAGGTGCTGCACAAACAACTTGTCACCAACCACACTGTTAGTATTGGCCACTCAGAAGTCTGGAGGCTTTTTGTGCCTCTCATCTCTGCAGTGCTCAGTTACCCTTGTGCCCTTTCAAGAAAAAGTGACCAACTTCTGGTTCCAGAAGCCAAGAGAGGCTGGAAACGTGGGTTTGTGCCCGATGTGGGATGGCAGGCAGTGGTGAGCAGCCGGGGGCTGGCAGGCTCTGGAGTGAGTCCTCGTTAGGGGAGCAAGAGGAACTGCAGCTAATGAGGAGCTGGGGGCTCCCAGCTGTGAAAGGGGCTGGTGTGCAGGCTGGGAGGTCAGGGCAGGCACCAAGCAAAGGAACAGCTTCATTAAAAGAATGTTTCAGTCCCAGGCCACAGCTCCTGTTGGTAACTTCCCTGGCAGCTGTGACTGGTGCAATCAGTGTAGATTAAGCATGGAGGCCTGATGCTGGTGGGGCAGGAGGCGTTTCCAGCCCCCGCGGCCCATGCCTCACCGTGCCTTTAACCACTGCCGCCACAGCCAAGGGGCTGCAGCCACAAAGCCCTAGACAGGCAGTGTTTGTGCTCCCCTGGCCCATTGCAATGAGGACGCTATGTCATTTGCTTCTCCTTGGGTTAAAACCTTCACTCTTGGTGAAGAGAAAGCAAGAACGCCGGTGACAAACAGCTAGGGGAGTTAAGCTGGTTGTGACCCGTTCACTAAACCCCTTCCTCCAGGCCCTGAAGGGATGGCTCCAGCCAGGATCTCCCCACGGGCTGCCCTGTCACCCCATGAGGGTCTCATGTCCTGGGCAGATGATCGGGGACTTTGGCCAGCGGGAACCGTTGGGAGAATGCTCCAATATTCCAAACGTGGCAAATCCCAAGACTGGTTCACAAATAAATCACAGGTAGCCAAGAAGGTATTTGTATGGGTAATTTCATCAGCTATGAACATGCAAATAACATCGCTTGCTATAAGCATTAGAGGTGGGCTGCATGGACTTCGACTGCAGGTGTGCGCTGTGCTCCATCGCCAGTTGCTCTTTCAGACTTTGGCTCAAAACACCGTGCAGCGTTGTGTTCCCCTGCAGCTTGTGTCCCTGTACTTTTCACGGTTCTGTCAGGGTGACCGTCCCATCTCAGTGTGACTGTTGTTCACAGGGATGTAAAAATGATGAGAAAGCGCCTGATGGTGTTTTCTAAAACAACAAAACGCAAAGTTCTCTCCTGCTTTCCCTTGCCAGAAGAACGGCTGAAATTACCTGCAAGAAACGGCAATCGGGCTGGGTGTCAGAGCACAGCGTCCAGCAGGGTGAACTTTTCAAAGCACCGCTACTGATTTTACAGCTATTAAAAGAAGCCGAGGCGTTTCTTAAGAAAGCCTCACCTTTTTCTCGGTGCCCTTATTTGGGATTAATTATGTATGTAAAATCCTCAACGAGGAACGCAGCACTGGAGGAACTCACGTGGAGTTTCGGTAGTTAGTCCAGTGCTGTTAAAATGAAACAGGACCAAGCTTGGTAGGGGGCAATTATAGCGCGTTATGGTGTGAATGGCACGCTGTGATTAATCTCATGGGAGGTACTCAGCAGCAGCTTTTGCTGTGAAAGGGGCACTGATTGCCATTTGTACTGTGCGGTTTTCGTAATCAGGAATCCTTACGGAAAGTATTGCACCAGCTAAACAAATACCCCCTCAGCAGCATGAAATGCACAGCGTATTATTTTTCAAAGCAGCCTCACGTGTGTGGGTAACGAATTCCTTCCTGCCCGGGACTAGCAGTAGCCCAGCTCACAGCATCAGGCTGTGGCCCGACCGCACGCCGCAGGATCAACGGCTTCGAGTTAAAACACCTCCTGGGGCCGGGGCTGTCTTTCGTGTCTTAACTTCAGACTGGCTGCAATTACATTATAAACCATCATTTGCTCGTGATTTATAAAAACAGCCTTGTGAAAGCATTAAACCAGCAAGAGGTGTTAACATTTACTTTGGAAGGCCTGAGTTATTTCTATTAAATGGCTTTCCCTAGGATTTAAGATAGAGGAGTCTTAAGGTTCTCACTGCCTATAAAATACTAATGGGCCTGTGTTGCAAAGGTACTATATTTTCCTGGCATGTTTTGACACGCTACTATTTTAAGGGATTTGGAGAGAGCTGTTGTGTCGTGGCTTTAACCAGTTTTATTAAGGCATTTTTGGCACTGATTGCGGAGGGTGATTCAGAGGTGCCCAGGCAGAGGCACTGGGCTTAGCGTTACCCCCTGCCCCTCAGCCCCAGGCTGCCGTGCCCAGCGGCCGTGGGTTTCAGTGCCCAGCAGCAGGGAGCAGCCAGGCTGGCCGCAGAGCCCACCTGCAATCACTACAGCACAACCTCCTCTCAAGCTGAACAGAGACCAAGCAGGGATTCCTTCCTTTCTTCCCTTATGTGGTAGGACGTAACCTACAGAAAGTGTCATGTTAATCCTGTAACGCTTCTGGCAGCCGGAGACCCTGTGATTGCTTTAAAGATGCAAGCTCATCTTCATGGTATCTTGATCATCTTCCCTCCTTTTCATCCTGCCATACCGTTTTGATTGCTTAATATAAGGTCTAATGTCAAGCAATAATAAAGCAATTACAAGAAACACAATTCATTCTAAAGTGCATTAAGCAAGAACTAAATTAAGGCACATAATTAACAACAACAAAGAAAAGATGCATTCAGGACAAAATGTTTTAACCCCTATATTTCTTCCAACGTTAACTACCTTGGCATTGGCTCAAAACCAGTAGGGGAAAAAAAGAATCTCGCTTCTGTGCACAGTTGCAGTCGGGCTTTGTGTGATTTATGCAGGGGAAGTCAGGGATGTGTCACGCGTGATCCTTGCTAGACAGCAATAGACTCCCTTGCAACTGCCATCTCAATTTTTTTTCTTGTCCATCTGGTCCAATTATTAGAAAACTGTACTGGAGAAGGCTCCAATAACAAACACGAAACAGCTCAATATTTCAAGTTGCCAGTATTTTTCTCATATTTGTTCTTTTTAATTAGAGAGCATACCAAGTTCCAACCGCAGGGCCCAGGCATTTATTAAGTGATAGAGAAGCAGCACTATTTTATTGACTAATTCCCCAGGCTTTTATTATGTTTCCTAGCAAAATGTGATTTATAGGAAAGTTAATAAAGGTATCCTCACCTGCTGCACCTGGAGACAGGACATCTACAAAGGGAAGACATTTAGACTAATAAGTGAAATCACAAATCTGGGAGCTGAAATTGGATTTCATTTCTGGGAGAGCAGCAGAGAAGTGATGCAGGCTTGGGCATTTAATGTCTTCATTCCTAACTGGCTTTGCCTATAAAACCAAAGTAATAGTTTCTCTGGACTTTCACAAACATCACACTGATTACAGTACTTAACATTTTGCAAAGTTTTAATGTCGGGAAGTATCAGTAGAGTGGTTTTTTTCCCCCTCTGTATTAATTCCCATCTCCTACTCACAAATACTTGAGACGCTGTTTTTTTTAGCTTGTCTTGTTCCTGAGCTGAAAGTACCCAGTTGAAAACTGCATGCTCTTCCCCAAGTCTTGGCACAATCTGCCTGGGGTTTCCCCCCTCCCACCCCCCTTCCTTCCCATGGCCTTTCCTTGTTTGTGCGTGGGCTGAGCAGCGGGGGCCAGAGGCGCTGGGGCAACAGTCCCCACCACCTACAGCGGTTCCAAACCCAGCCAGAGCACAGAGCACCCTGCAACAGACTTGGACAAATGCAATTCCAGATAAATGCATTGATTCTGATTCTTAATAAGGTTAGGCATGCAATTGTGTGATGACTAATTTGTGTGCCTAATTACCATGATTGTATGTGCAAATCAAGCAATTATGGAAGTAAATAACCATAATCAGTTATTTTCATGGGTAATTATTCAATTTTATGCACAATGGCAATAATTGGGTGTGCAAATTAAGCATGCAATTGTGCATGCATATTCAACACACACTTGTGTGTCTAATCTTTTCATAAATCACCCTCTTTTTTCCTGAGGGTTTGTCTCCTTTCCCTCTGCATGGCTCTGGTGCCGCGGCACCAGTGCGTCACGGCCGGGGTGAGGGTTTGGAGTCGCTTCTGCTCCAAATCTTCTTGGCTTTTTAGTGCTTCAGAATTCTGCCCTGCAAACGGACTGGTCTCCTGCAAGATGGCTGTTTCAGGCTCGTTCGTAGCACACAGGTGGCACTTGTTTTCCTAATGGGACAGGGAATTTGGGGCAGGGAATTTCTGACGAGGAGCCTGAAACAGGTACATCCACCTTTGCTTAAAGATTTCAAATGTGTAATTGTGTAACCCGTTAAGAACGCTCCAGGTGGGGTTTTTGCACTCACACACACAGTTACCTTGGGGTTTTAGATGCAAGCGGTGTCTTTGCCATCAAGAGGGAGTTCATGCTGCTCTGCATCGGAGGAGATGTCCCCAAGCTGTCATTAAAGGCAAGGAACACACCGTACCTGCTTGCTTACCACACAGGTCTGATTTACAAAAGCACTGTGGCGCTGACCTAGTTCAGCTCCCACTTAAGACACGTAGAAAGCAATCCCATTGACCTCAATACAAGTGAAGTTTATCACTGCTGAACGCTGCTAAAAATGTCACCCCGTTTTTCAGGCTTAAGACCTGAATTTGTAGGCATGTAATTATCTCTAAGCCTCCATGCTCAAATTCCGCTGGCTCCAGGAGCCTGAGAGCTGACTGACTGTGGCACAGTCATGCCCAGACACCAGGCTGGCTGTTTCAGTGTCGGACTGTGGCACAGTCATGCCCGGACGCCAGGCTGGCTGTTTCAGTGTCAGATTGTGGCACAGTCATGCCTGGACGCCAGGCTGGCTGTTTCAGTGTCAGACTGTGGCACAGTCATGCCCAGACACCAGGCTGGCTGTTTCAGTGTCGGACCGTGGCACAGTCATGCCCAGACACCAGGCTGGCTGTTTCAGTGTCAGATTGTGGCACAGTCATGCCCGGACGCCAGGCTGGCTGTTTCAGTGTCGGATTGTGGCACAGTCATGCCCAGACACCAGGCTGGCTGTTTCAGTGTCAGACTGTGGCACAGTCATGCCCAGACACTAGGCTGGCTGTTTCAGCATCGTGCCTGCAGCCCAGGCACCGCACACGCCACTGTGCCCAGCTGGCAGCAGCTCTCTGAGATGCTGTCTGTATGGTACCCAGTGCCAGGGGAGCTGTTGGTTACTGATATCTTTCCTCTCTATCCCTGCCAGCAGCCAGGAGGCAGAGGAAGCACCCTGACTTCAGCCTGTCCCGGGAAGAGTGCTCTGTCACTGCTCTGTTTAACCAAGGGATTTAATTTCTATTGTTTGTCTTTGTGTCCTTTTTTGTTCCCCAGAGACTTCTCCAGCCTCATTTATGCTAATCTCATTGTCCAGGAATCAGCAAAGGGTAATTAGCGGCTGCAATAATGATCTGTTTGTCACAAGATCAGGGCCTTTCATCACACACCATCTCAGCTCTTTTCTAACTAAGGCAATAACCCCTGTCAAGCAGGAGCAGGAGGGTTTCCTGGTGTTCCCAGTGCCCTGCAGAGGCTGTGTGGGAGTGATGCCCATGGCTGGTACCAGGACAGCCCGCACAGCCTCCTGCCCCCAGCCCCGCTTCTCACCCAACCAGAAAGCATTTTCTAACGGGCAGAACCCAGCCTTCTGTCTGGCTAACAAAAGGTGATGGTAACAACCAAAAAACCCCTTCAGCCTGTTTGTGGTATTTCAGAGGTGAAGCTTTTTAATGTCATTGTTTTAGATGTGAAGTGGCTTTGCTCAGCATGGTATGGTTTCTGTGGTAAAAGGCTGGAAAGGTCAACACCAGGAGACATCTCGTTCATGAGCAAAGTGTTTCTCCTGGCTGGTTTCATAGGGAAGGTTTACACTTTATGTTCTGAAGCATCCTGACATGCAAAAGGAATAAAAAGACTGAAAAGCAGAACTTTGCATTACTCCTCCCGAGTCTGGTGAGCGTTCCCCTGGCAGCAGTGTCACAACTGTTGCTACAGGGCTTCCCGGCTTGGGACAAAGCACTGCCTCAGGCACAGGCACAGCACCTTGTTCCCCTGGCTCCAGGGCCATGCTGTCTCAGCTCAGTGTGTTCTGTCGTGCTGATTTTTCCAACCCTGGGCACTAGCTGAGCTCTTTCTCTCTACAAAAGCGGTACGGAGGTGTCCAGATGCTTCTTGGTGTGCAGTCTGTAATTGCCAGACTCCCCCAGCCTCCTACTCCATGAGCCCATCAGAGGCTGCATGCCCAGTGCTGCCCTTCCCACCCTTGAGAAGCTGCCTGATCCGTAAAGAGAAACTTTCCCCAGCAAGCTGAGTGACACCTTCAGGGAAGGGCTGCTATCTTTAAACTACATAGATCCTAGTGATAATGTTACCACCTGTAAATACACACACACACACAACATCATTTTGAATGGTAACCTCTAGGAGAAGATGGTTTTTGAAATCCCCCTAAGTGAGGATAATTGTGCTGGGTTCCTACGTTGTCACATGGGCACTGAAGCCAAAATGGGGAGATAAATCCCTAACATAAACAATAAACACTGAGTGTTGTCATTTTACAGTTCTGCTGAGTTCACAGAGCTGCAGCTGCCTGATGGAAAAGCCTCGTTAAACGTTTCTTTGTGTTAGAACAATTCTGCTTCTAGAGCCTATATTTTCCATATTTCCTTGTCCTTATTCTGAGCTACTGGGAGCATTTGCATTGAAAAAGTGTCTTTGTTTCCTAAGAGTTCTTCTGCTCTGCTGCTTATCATGCACAAGCAGAGAAAATGAGATCAGCAGCAACAAGCGTTACCTGTGTGCCCAGGTTAGGGAGCCTTCTGCCATAACACACAGGAGCGACCCGGAGACCAGAGCTGACCTACTGCCCTGCCTCCTGCTTTTTCAGACAGGCTCAGTCAGACATATTGCTCCAGCCTGACAGTATGTGACCTTGGGGAACTCCAGAGAGCTCAGGACAAATTGGAATTGCAAGTAATTTATGTGGAGTTAAAAAATATTCCTGTGGCCACTGACAGAAGCCTTTGAAGCAGTATTGATCCCAGCAACGGCAGAACAAAACAGCGGAATAAGCATCCCAGAAAGCCAGTTTCACAGGTAGCCTTTCCCTAGGAACGGGGAGATGTGCTGAGGTTATGGTGGTTCAGGAGCCTGAATCACCTCTGTGTGGGGAGGCTGGGCTAGGGCTGTTTGCCCCGTGCCACAGGGGCTGCACGAGCAGCCATCCCGAAGGACGGGCTCAGAGTGACTGTGTTAGTGCTGCCTCTGCTCAGGAATGAATGCCTGATTGTGCTGCCAGCAGAACAGGGAAGGCAGGTGGTCTCTCCTGCTGAGGTCAGGACTGTTTGCTTCTCTACAGCTCAAGCAAAAGAAAAGTACTTGCTGGAGAGGAGAGGATCTTGCCCTCTCGTTTGGAAACAGAAATATACAACAGATCACTCTCTAGGAAGCAAAAGCAATGTTAATTTGGTAAAGATGGTTTAAAATGCCTTTCTGTGAGAGGCAGCTGAACCCACTGACAGTCATATGTCCTGAAAATCTAAGCAAATCGTGCCCTTCTTTTCCCCACTAAAATGCCTTGTGTCCTGCTGTTAGTCACACTTGTTACTCTTGATTGTACCTCCTTGAGACCTGTTCTTTGACTTAAATAGAATAGTGGTGTTGTCTCAGGGAAGCATTACCTGTTTCTTATGGCATTTCTGTTGTGCAAGAGCCTTCTTTTGTTGTATGTTGCTCAGCTTATGTGGTATTGAAATTGGACTCAGGCATCCTGTCTGATGTGCAGCCTTGTCCCACTCTCCCAGCAATGACAGGAGTATGCATGAAACGGAAGCGGGTGTTTGCTGATAACAGTGTCTTGGACAGCAGAGGGGAGGAGGACCACTGAGAGAACCATGCTAAGACCAGCTGTTAAACTTACCTGCAGTGGGTTTCTACTCCACATGCCTTTGGGAGGTCAGCCTCTGTCAGCAGCTACTTGTCCTGTCTACTACTTGTTTTATGTAAATGGCCTTTGCACGTGCAGAATGACAGAGGGCTCTGGGACACGTGTCTGTAGGTTGCCAGGAGGTGCCTCAAAGCAGAGCAATGAGAACAAGTCCAACAGTAGGAATAATGTAAGCAATGAATTAACCTGGAACGCTGGAAAGCCATGAACTCGTCCTCTGCCTGTGCTTATGGTACACCACCTCAGACATGTGAAATGTGCACCTGTGTAAAAGAAAAGCTGTAATCTTTGGTTCACGCCAGAGACCGTGATTTCAGTGCAGCAGAAGCAGCTTCCACGTATAGTCGTGCTTTCGCGGCTGTTGGAGAGAACCTTACAGACGTGGGAAATTCTAAGTTAGCTGAGAGCAGAGGTGCGTTTGTAGCTGTGAACATACAGTCTGGCAATGCCCACGGAGAAGCAGGGGGAATGCCAGGCTGTGCTGCCCGTGGGCAGTGCAGGCAGCGTGGCTGCACACCCCCTGCCTCCCAGGGCCTTCCCCATGCTGCCTCAGACAGCAGCCCATCTCTTTGGTACTGAAAGCTACAGCATCTTCCTCTTTTCCTTCTCTACAAGAGAAACTCAGAGCATCGCTTGCAGAGTAGCACTGTATGGGTAAGGCAGGGAGGAGACTCTCTGTCACCACTTGCTCGAGGGCAGGATTTGCCGCTGTATTTCCATCACTTAGCTATAAAACACAGGAAGTAATCTTTTGCTGTGCCATAGGGATACAGACAGCTCAATTAAAGTTTATGAAGCATGATCTGAGATCTTTGGAGGCAGAGCATTACGGATGTGCAAAGCAAGGCTTTCAGCTATTCGTCACTGTTTACGATACTTTGCATCTCTTATTTCTGAAGAACAAAAGCTTGATCAGGAACGAGATGGGATTCCATTGGAAGGAAAGTGATTCTGAGGAGAGGAATGCGGTAATTATTAATTCCATGTTGTAGCCTCTGTACTGCAGCATCTCACCACGTGTCCCTGGATGGTGAGGCTTCTCTGTTTGGATTTCTCTGCTTCAGACAAAAATGTAACGTTCGTGTCTGTTGAAATGTGCTTGAAAGCACTTTGTGATGTAGCGTTTGATTTTCCCGTTGACAGGGATCTGCCTGTGGTCACATAAAATCACTCCTAGCTTAGGCCTGACAGCGAACACTGAGGATTTGTTTAAGGATGGTTTAGAGAAGAAGATTTACTTTGCTTTAAGGGCGGCTGGGAAGAGCCGTTTGATTGGATTACAGAAAGTGAGAGGAGCAGTAAATAAAACCTGATCCCCAATATTTAATGTATCAGTGTCCTGAAGGAAGAAAAGATTAACTGTCGTGCCCAGGTGTGGTAGCTGTGGGTGCGCTGGTTGGCTGTTTAACTGGTACCATTACAGGAGGAGCAAAGGGAGCCCATCTGCCCACCCTTGGCCTTTCAGAAAACCCAGGGACAGGAGCTCTGAATTTTGACAGGTGAAATGTTTTCTGTGTATTTGCCAGCTCTTTCCCATCTCACTGATTCGAGTGGTCCTGCCAAGTTTCACGAGAACGGTGTCTTTACACTGCCTCCAGACACGCTGCTGGATCACTGCAGCTCCATTATTTCAACAGAGCTGTGTAATTTTGCATCATCAGAGCACTGTTCCTCTTCATGCTCGCCATTAAACCGGGAAATCCTTATCTAACCTGTCTGGTTGTGTAGCACTCGTGACATTATTAGGGGCAAGTGCAGCATCTCCAGCCAACTCCCATCCCCTAAATCGAATCTGAGCTTTCTGGTTTGTACCGTGTACAGATTGTGGTGCTAATGCTCTTTTTCTAACTTGATTTGAGCCTCTATCAGAGAGCCCTGAATCCACTGTGGGGCCCCTGTAGCAATGAATAAGGTAAATTATGTACATGGGCTAAAAATAAGCGGGTGATACACTATGACCTGTCGCAGACCCTTTCTGCATTTATATGAACCAAACCACACCAGCAGTGAATAGCATCCTGCTATGGGACTCTAAGAAGGGACACAAGCCCGGTTCTGTTGGCACGTCGCAGTAAGAGCCGGGATCATGACAGCAGATACAGGGGGAGAATTCAGCGTTCTGCCTCAGGATCCTGCTGTCATTTTCCTGAGAGAACCTCACATCTGCAGCTTGGAAAAAAAAAAAAAACAACTTTTCAATCTGCTTTTGGCTTCCACCAGTAGGTCCTGGCAGTGAATGAACAGTTGCTGTTTTGCTTCAATGTCAGGCATTTACAAAAATGCAGGGCTGTGGCGTAATTAAATAACAACTCCATTTTTCTGTCCTCTTTTCTTGGACTTTGTCTCAGTAGTTTCCACAAGAGAAGAACTGCTAAAGTTCCTTCGGTTGTAGGCTCAGTGCTGCCACTTCAGCCCTCTGGCTTTTGGGCAAAGATTTAATCACAAAGCACCGGCTGAACTTTGTGGCTATGTACTTAAAAGATGATCAGGCACCTTTAAATCAGTTCAGCCCATGGGCCCAGAGGAGAGAGAAGTCAGCTCCAGAGTGCACACAGATGCACTGAAGCTTTTTCGTCCACACGTGGGCAAACTTTTATGCTGAAGCTATATTAAATTGCTGAAGGCAAACAAAGCTACTTTGTTAGGTAGTCTTCAAGTTTATTTTTACCTGATGATGATATTTGCATTGGGAGCGAGGTACAGCAGCAGAAAGCCCACAAGGGCAGCATCAGTGGAACAGATATTGAAAGGAACAAAAAAAAACACCCCCTGTTCTGTTTAAGTCTCCCATAGAGGTAAATGCTAGACCTATTGCTGTGATAAATGACAGCGTCGTGAGCAAATGCACTGAGGATGATGAAACAGCATAGGTGTAGGAAACACAATCCTGACTTTCCAAAGTTTGTCTCACACCACAGCAGCCTGCCCAGCTCAGTCTGGCTTTGCCCAGAGTTTCCCAGGAGAAAGTCCTCCATGTTTGAGCAGCTCTCTCTGGCATTTCCCTAACGGTGGTACCTTCCTGACCCTGCACCTCACTGCTTGCCCTGACCCAGGGCCTGCAGCCCTGGCTCCCCACACCTTCACATCCTTTCTCACCCCTTCCTGCTGCCGTGGGAGAGGGAGCAGGTTCCCCTTCCCTCTCCATCCTAACTGCCCTGGTCACAACCCAGTGTACAGTGCCACCATGCAACCTGTTGCTGGGGCTGTCTGTGGGGCTGTCTGTGGGCTCCCATTGCTGGGGGCTGTCTGGGGGCTCCTGCTGCACGGGGCTGTCTGTGGGGTTGTCTGGGGGCTCCTGCTGCATGGGGCTGTCTGTGGGCTCTACCATGCTTGCAGGAGCATTCTGGAGAGAGCTGTGAGACAAACTCTGGAGCAGCAAGACAGGATTACCTCCATCTGCAGGGCTGCTGTCACAGTGTCCAAAAAGCCTGGTTTTAACCTGATTGCAGGCAGGAGTAATTTCAGTTGCCTGCATGCTGTTAGTTTGTGTGTTGTGGCGTGTGTCAGTGAGCAGAACTTAACGCTTCTTCACCTGTGTGAACCTCAGCGATTGCACTCAGCTTCAGCAGAATAACAAAGTTAATTTTCTGGTGCCTTCGCAGTAGTTTGGGGGGGATGATAGGCTGACCTTTTGCATTCATTTTGCACATAGGAAACTATTAATTCATTAAGACAGGGATCTGCAGATTAACATTTCAAGTGTCATTGCAAACAATTTCTGTTATTTACAAAGATCTGAAATGCTGCTTACGAGAACAAAATTGAAAACATGGGTGGGAAAGCACCACATAAAATCCAAACGTTGTGTCCTTCTATAATGCACATGCTGGGAGTAGCAGCTACCAAGAATGTCAGTGACCAACACAGATGTCATCTGGCATTGGTTTCTCTTCTGAAGACAAATCATTCGTTAACCATTGCTGATCTGTTGCTTCATTTAACAATCAGTTGCCCGGATGAAACGTGCTCACTTCTGTGTCGTTCTGGAAAGAATACCTCCCCTGGTATATCACCACCCGACGTCATGATATGCTAATCCATGCAAATAACAAAACCGGAGTTTATTCGGTAGCTAAACATAATAAATACCATTCTAAGTAGATCAAACCTTCATTTTCACCAGGCCTCCAGTGTAGCCTTGTCCTAAGGTTCAGTATTGCTTCTCATTTTCACTATTAAAGAATTGTTACAGCTTGAGAGAGAAATTGCTCTGGCTGTGAGTTTCATCAGCTGCCATAATCAACTGCGCGTGCTCGCTGCCGCCTGCTCTGGGGTATTTCGGTCCTCAGAGGAGGATTATGGCCAATGCCTGCACTATTATCTCAATTGCTTGCATTTGCAGGCACGCTCTTTCTATTAGAAAAAAGGTCTAAGCACACAAAACCGCAGCTCATCTGTAACTTGGACGAAGAGCCTGGTCGGCAGGTTTGCTGACAGCAAATGTCATTTAAGTGAGTTTTACTATAAGCAACTTGCTGTATGTGTGCATTTTGCATTTAAATTGTTCTCTATTAAGGCCCTTCCCTAATAATATGAAAATGCTTTTATAAAGGCTGTAAGTGGTTTCTGTAATAAGATTTTTAATGAGCTGGAATATTGAATTAAGTTTTGTGGAAATGCTTGGGGTGTTGTTATAACTAACTTACAAACTGTACACCATTAACTTCGTCACCAGCAGTCATCGCTGCTTCTCTTCAGCTGCTCTCAGCTGCTCTGCGCTGCAGAGTTTGGGTGACTGTCCAGCAGTGATGTGTGTGGCTGTGACACCTGAGCCCTGCTCAGGACCCGTCCCCAGACCCGCATGTTCAAGCCCCTGCGCTCTGCTGCAGGAGGCGAGCGAGAGCAGCCTGGCACTTCAGATTCCTTCTCAGTCCCGTGCCACCGTGGAGATCCACATTCCCCCTCTTTGGCTTGGGGATGAAATCCCTCGCAAGGGAGAAACTGTAGAAGTATCCCCAGGTGTCTGCTGTCTGAATGGCCAGTGCACAGCAGATGAAGCATGTCCTAACCTTGCAGCTGCCGTGTAAGCCAGGATGCCTGGTGTGACTGCACAGCAAGCAGCAAGTCACAATGCTGCACAAGTTTTGCATTCTGTAGTTAACACTGCAGTGTCAGACATTACATGTGTAACTCATTACCATCTGCAGGAGCAGGTAGTCCAGTGGTATAGGAAACTTACGCTTTTACAGCCCAGGGGAAACTGTAGCCCAGAGTCCTCCAGAACTAACGTTGGTTGCGAGTCGCTGCCCTCTGCTCCTGGCAGAAACGCCACGTGTTGCTGCCCGACGGCTGCGTGCCTGGTCACGAAGCCAGGGCTTCATGTGTGTCCTGTCGTGTCACCAAATGTCTCCTTCCCGTGACGGGGAGCATTTCTCAGTACCTGGTGCATGAGGGAATGGGCTGTGCTCCATTCTTTGGATAAGGGGCCAGCGTAGATCAAGGCTGAAACAGTCTGTGCCAGAAGTTGCCTAAAACAGCTGATGTGAGTACCTTCATTAGAGGTCTTCTAAGTCATCCCTTAATGCATGGACACCTTCTGTTTGTTTCTCTTTGTGTTGTACACTGTTCATTTCCCTTCTCACTTCTTGTTTATCTGCCTGAGGTTTATCACACCTCCAAGTAGCAGGCCCCTGAAAAATCTCTCAATGAGCTGGAAGTATAACGTAGGTTTTGTCTTGATTTTTGACTCCGAGAACCTTGAGATGGTATAGGAAAAGCTCTGTTCCTCCAAATCCCTGTGCTGTGCCAGCAGGCCAGCAACAATAGCTTACTGTGTCTCAGCTCCTCCAGCTACTAAATGATGGCAGTGATATGTACCTCTGTCAAGTGCTAGGAGAAGAACAGCATTATCAATCAAACCAAGGCGTTACAATGATCTATTATATGTATTTAGCACCCAGCATTAGTTGAAGTTTCTAACCCCAGGGAAGCGAGGAGCTGTGGGCCACGCAGGCTTGGAAGTGTAATGCTGTGTGTCACGCTGGCAAGATCCACATCCTAACCAGAGGTAACAACAGCTAGAAAAGGTGCTTCGTGTCATAGGGATGGCAATGGCTTTCTCAGTCCACACATGGCAGAAAAGGGAGCATTTGGTTAGGGTGTATTGCTATTATTGCTCGCTTTGAATTAAAAGGTGTTAAATGCTGTCAGTGGGCTGGCAGCGCTGAGGAACAGAGACCTGCTGCTGAATATTCAGCAAGGCTGGCTGCAGCTATCAAGGCACCTACCACTGCAGCAAATGGGCTGCAACAGCAGATTTTAATATACAGGGGCAACGCTCTTCAACTGTGTTGTAGCTCAGGCGTAGTGCCTCTCTCCATGAGATTGATGGGAGCTGTGCTGTGCTTGCCACACTCCAGTGCAGAGCACCGCAGGGCATTCAGAACGCCGAGGAAGGTCAAAACACGACTACAGCGGCTTCTGAACCTAAAAACTCTGAGCTCTCTGCTCCCCATTAGGACGAATGAAGAAAATCTGTGTTTTGATGTGTGACATCTGAACGAATTGCTTGAGGCAGATGAGGAAGTTTACTGCTACTTCAAGGAGGGAGCAGTTGTCTGCAAGCGAGATCCCACAAGGCAAGTACCACGGCAGAGCCCCAGCAAGCTGCTGTCTCCAACAAACGCCGTGTCCTCGGTGAGCAGGCTGGAGAGTCGGTAACAAGGTGCTCACCTGACATATGCTGCCAGTACAGCACACTTCGTACGTTTTAAAAGCTTGTACTGTGCATTGTTGCAGTTTGTTGAGAGGGGTGAAAATCTCTCTGGGCAGAAGATGGAGATGAACCTCAGATAAAGATGGCTCAATATGCAAAGCCTGAGCCCCAGTGCAGAGGCAGCAGCAGTGGGGAGGGCAGAACCTCCCAAGCCTGGGCTGGGTCCCACACCAGCTGCAGGCTGTTCTCCACTGTTTAGGGAGCACTAGTTAAGTAGCTCGTTTGCTCCTGGCCAGGGAATGGCTTTTCCTGGGAGCTTTGGAGTGTGTCTCACCACAGCTGGACTCCAGCCTTGCCTGTGTTGGAGGCTCATGTGTGAGCCCCTTCAGCTCCTCAAGCCTGCCTGGTTCTTTCCAGTGCCAAGGGCTTTGGAGGGACCTCTCCTGGACCACGAGCCTGGACTGTGCCCAGTGCTGTCTCTGCAGCTTCAGCTGTTGTCTCTCATGCAGAGATGGGTAATGCACACTCTTGACCTCTGCTCCTTTGTAAGTATTGTGTATTTTTGCAGGTCACTGATGGCCCTGTTTGACTTTGAAAATGTACCTTTTGTTGCCCTTCTTCCTCCTCACACAAAAATGATATTCTAGCCCCTGGCTTCTAATATCCTGGCTACTACGTTACCAGCATGGATGTGTTTAAAAATACATAGAGAAAATGTACAATAAATGTTTATCTGTTTGCTTGTGCCCTCATCCAAGCACACTCATTCTGATAACTCTGAGATAGCATTTATACAAGCTGTTTTGTCCTCTGTGTATCACATTAAATGAAGGGTGCTCAGGGAAAAAGAAAGACTTGTGCTGGTCCGGGAGGAAGGTGGTGCCCAAAAGCCAGGGACTGACCCTCTTAATGTCATGCTGCTATTGATGATATACTTCAGTACTGTTCCTTTCTTTATAAGGATGCAGAGTAGGGCAAGGCAGTAACGTGAAAGACTGCCCCGGAGTGTGACTCAAGGGATAAGTATGGAACTAAAAGCTTTCTGCATGGCAGCTATGGTCAGCATTACACCCGCCAGGAATTTCTTCTGGCAGCTCTACCATGTTGTGAAAGAAAAATACTGTGAAAGGTTTCTGTTCCCTGGCTTTCCCTCTGATCCGATCCAAAATGTAACAGCTGCACAGAGGGGCTGCTGTAGTCGCTTTCCTCTCGGTCTCTCCAGGAGTGCTGCTTTCTAGTTTCTGTTACAGCTTTAACGAAGGGAGAATTAACACAGTTACAAGTCATGTTCTGATTTCTGCTAGTCCAATTACATTTAAATTAAGTAAAAGCCTAGACATAACGGCAGCTCTCCGTGTCTCCAAACTGCGTTTGCTCTTGTGGCATTTAATAAAGGCCCTCTGTATCCAGAAGGAAGAACAACCGAAACTTTGCAGGCAGGTTGGTGGAGACACTGCTGCTCTGATGGAGATTCTGTGTTGTTTTCAGCTTAATTAAACTCTGCATGCTTTTACTGATAACCTATGACAACTGCAGACAATAACCCAGAAGAGAGCTCTTTTCCAGCACGGCTCTCTCTCCTTTCTGCACGTTCTGCTGTCTGCAGGTCGTCCAAAGGTACTTCTTGCTTCTCCATCCCCTGGACTGGGCAACTTGTCTTTCAGTACCTAGGGAAATGGAGAATGGGCACTGCAAACGGGTTCTAGTAACCTGGATTTACGGATCATTACAGCTATGGAGATGGAATGGCGTGATTTTAGCCATTAACCTGGATACCTTACCCTCAACTGAAGCTGTGTTCAAGGGAAGTATTTCTTTATGGAATCCAAAACAGAGCAAGTTACAATGGCAAATATAGGAAGAGAAGTACCTTCATCTGAAAACCAGACTTCATAGCTTGTCCTTCTCATCCTGTCTTCTCTGTCTGCAGCTGATGGGCTGGGGGTGGCTGCTGGACCCACGCCGTAAGGAAACGGCCTCACTGAGACCCCTGACAGTGGGTTCCCTTCCCTTCCCTTCCCTTCCCTTCCCTTCCCTCTCTCTTGTGGATGGCTCAGCAGGTTCTTCAAAATCAAGTCTGTTCCCCCACCTCTCTGCTTCGCTTCATTTCATATAGATTCTTAGCTAATTTGGGAGGCGATGTCAAAGTTCTCCTTGTGGATGATTAAAGGTCCCTACATCTTCAGAGATGCTTATCCCTCTGCGGTAGACTTGATGCCAAAATCGCCTGTACTTAATGAGACTACTTAAAAATCAGTGGTCACTGAGAAGTAATATACTTTCTCGGTGAGACAATGTCCAAATCTGCACTGAATCTATAAATGTGTCATACTTTATATGAGCCTGTAACAGAGATTAATGCTTGTGGCTTATTACTAGCTCTTGAAAGACACTGTGCACGATGGTGTTTTAGGGTGATAATGGATTTGAGGTGTTTGACTTTGTGTCCTACCTTTTAGAGGTGCTCTAATTAGTCTCTAAAACAGTCAAAAATCACAATGCTTGTATTGCTGAGCTGGTGACTCAGTTTAAGGCAGCTCACACACCCCAGATAGTTAATATATCAGGCCACCTGTACCTCCAGGAGTAAAATGATGTAAAAATGATCATTCTGGCCGGAACAGTTGGAATCAGCGTGCTTCTCACTGCAAGCTGAGCGTCTAGAGTGTGATGCCGCCACGGGGAAAGGAGGAGTCTGCAGGCCTGCAGAACTTTTGAGGTCTTGGGAGTTTGGAATACAGTTTTTGCAAGTCTCATGAAATTTGTGTTTTAATTTGTTTCTTTATGGAGTGTTTCATTGCTGCAGGTGTGAAATTCAAAGGTATGGCTGTTCACTTACCAGGGAATCCCACTGTGACTCATCCAGTTTTGAAGGTACCAGTGTGGTTAGCATGAGAGACCAGGGACTGAGCCCTCAGCCTTTCTCCTGCTCTGCTGCCAGGCCAGTGCTCTGTGGCTTGAAATGAATCCGTTTGCCCGACGTGAAAACCACAGAGTAATAATTACTGTTGTATGTCTTACAGAGGACTTCTGAGACTTAGTTGATATTGGTCCAGCACTTGTGATCTTTGGGTGAATGGTGCTTATGACATCCAAGTGCAATGTGTTATTAAATCCTCATGCCCTGCCGCGGAGCTCTCCAGCATAGTGCTCCGGTCAAGCCCTCACTGTTTGTGCCTGAGCACCCTGCCTTTAGCTAATACTCAGACTGCTTTGCTCAAGGAATAGAAAGCCCTAGCACATGAATGCTATTAACTTGTTAACTCTGGGGAACCCCAGCCTGCTTTGTTTTATTTGTGTCCCCACAAGACAAATGGTGCGAAACCAAATGAAAGTGAAGATGGCAAAAGAGTGCGAAAGTCAGCCCTGAAGTTGTTGTTGGTGGCTTTGTGTTTCTGTTACTCTCAGCCTGCACTATTAATGGATTGTCCAGCTGTCTGTGCTTTTAACAGGGCACTGCACAGACTGTGCCACCAAACCCCGAAAGGGACAGGCTGAGGAAGCATCTGCATGTGAGGAGCAAGCTGATGAGCGGATATACCTTGGGTACCATAATGACAGCCTGGTGTTTCATTCTGTTGTTTATAAAAATGTGGTGTCACAATGAGAATATATTGCATGCTAAAACTTTTTCAGCTGAGCTCTGTACGGCTGCTCTTTCCTTACCATTAAGAACATGCCTTTAGTACTGCCGTACAAGCAGGAGCCAGAGTCTTTGAGGTCTGGGTCTGGCAGTCTCCAAGCTCGAAGTCTGGGATATGATCTCAGCAACAGTTCGAAATATACCTACAGAATGCAAATTGATGCAGAGCAGTTTGTGTCTGAAATAAAATAATAATAGCTGAAGAAAGGAGTCCAGGGATGTGTAAACACGGGGTCTACAGCTTTTAGAGCCATGTGGAGCTGTATTTTGTTGGGCGGTGCGTGTCTTTGATCCGAGGGAGCCGCATCGCCTCAGGTTGGGTTGCAACCGTGAGATTAGTTTGTGCCTCCAAATACCTCCATCACCCTGAACCAGCACTTGTATCTGTCACTGGCCTTGATCCCTTCTCACTCATGCCAGCGAGTTCCTGTGCCCCAAGGCCAAGGCTTAACTCTGCCTTGCGCAGAGAGCAGAAGGAATATGACTACCCTGACACCCCAGTCCCTTTGAAAACCCGTGCCAGGGCTGCAGCAGTGTGGTATTTGATGACACATCCCAGCGTGCCGACTCCTGCTTTACATGCTCTGTGCCCATCGTGGCTGTAAATTACTGGTTTTGCCCTTTTAAAGTCATATTCCCCATCTGCTAAGTCACCACGGCAGACAGCAAGCATAACACTAGACTGATACCTGAACTAAAAACTAAGAACAACAGGCACGTAAATTTGGCATCAAGATGATTGCCATGGTCCAAGCCTTGAAGAGCCAACATGTCACTGGACTGCATCTCCTACTGCTGATGGCGTTTGTTAAAGTTGCTGCTGCTCATGAGGGCAGCAGAGATGATAGCTGCTGTTTTATCTCAAAATGCAGACGCCCTTGTTGGGTCCAGATGTTGCAAACGGTTAATGAGATATTATGTCACGTGTGGCCAGAAATCCTCTGAAGTTTGCAAGTCGATGGTTGGTAATTCAGGCTGCAAGCTGTGCGTGTTCTGCAGCCACATCAGTGCTCCTGCTGCAGGCTGCAGGCTACACAGACCGTTAAAATGATAAAGAACATCAGTTTTGGGGATGGAAAAGTGAGTTTTTGGGGTTTTTTAAATTAAATAATAGCATCCCTTTGGGAAGCATAATGGCTGTAAGAGCAGGATTATTTCCAGCCTCCATCTCTAACCTGTTGCTCTTCTTTCCAGTGCCTGTCTCCAGCTTTCCAGAGTCAGCCAAGGTGCCTTTTACCACACAACGTTTCTGAAACTGTTTATGCTACTTAAGAAGGAAAACTGTATCTGCTTTGTATGGTCGATGGAGCACATTACAATTTCCAAGTGGAAAACACCATTTAGTCTGCAGAGGATTATTTGCAGCCACAGAACCGTCTGGATTTTTCTGCTATTCCCAAATCACAGACACAAGAAGGGATAGGTTTGACAAGGGGAATGACTGAGGTGCCCTGTATCTGTTGCCCCTACTTGGCCGTGAGAGTTGTGTTTTCTGTGGCAGGTCAGCTTTTATTACCACTAACATAGCATGAAGTTCCTGTGAAGCGTGAGGAATAGAAAAGGACCCAAACCATTAGCTCATGGATTGTTTTCTGGTGCTTTTTTTGGTCTTTGAGCCTCAGGCACAGCAGCAGTCACTAATTCTACCTGTGGCAAGGAAGTCTGGTTTTAAGATTGCTCAGGGGTTTATGCTGCTGCCAGCACAGCTCCGTGCCCAGCAGACTAGCTGTACTCTTAACAGAGCTGCTCGGGTACCCACCTCTCCAAAAAGCCTTGTTGGAGCCTGGGAGTAAATTTACAGTCCCAAGCTCGAGCAAGGGCCTGGGAAGGGGCTTTGGTATTTTCTCATGGATTGATGTAAAGCCCTGGGTACAATGCTGGGAGACTTTTGTGTGCAGAAAAGCTTGACAGTGGCTGCTGTTAAGGACCCTGAGTGTGGGGGGAGAATGCTGCTGGTGCCTGTGGCACGGGCTGCTCTCCTCTTTGTTGCCTGCAGACGCTGGCAGCAAGGGCAGAGGAGTTAGCCTGCCGCCTCGTTCAGGTTTGGTGTTTGGAGAGGCAGTGCTACAGAAAGGTTTTTGTGTGCAGCTATTTTGGGCAGGTTGTCTTCAAATGGTCTCACAAGGTATTTGTAGCTCCTCTGAGCGTTGCCAGCTGCGTTGACTGTATCTATTCAGTGACTGAAGAGACTGTAATAGCAACTGAACGCTGATCCTCCCAATCTGGATATTTTTTTCTTCTGATCTTAGCAAAACCACTATTCATGTCTATCTTTTAGCATACCGGCAACTTCTGCTGTCTGGAGTGGTCTGTTTTTCCAACTCCCAGACTCAGATCACCGTTACATGCTGCTATTACAGATCTCGGCAGTGTAAGGTTTGCCGTTTGGGTCCAATTGTATTGAATCTCCCACTACTGCACACTCCAGGAACCACCATTCCCTGAAACTGATGTGCTAAGTAGTATTTCATCTGAGTAGATCTGAAAGAGTAATTTTATATCTAGCATGTTTAATACAGAAAGATCTTTAAGTGATCCCAGTTAGCCAGCTGCTAGACAGACGGACAAGTGTGAGAACACCACTTTGCCTTTCCCTTGGGTTTGGATGAGCTGCAGTTCAGTAGCCAGTCTAGTGCCACAGCAGCCACACAGCCTCTTTATATACCACACATCCATCTTCTTGCACCGAAATGCCCCAACAGCAGTCACCTTAAAGGCCAGGATGCTTCAGTGCCTCATGACCAACAAACTGTCCTTTCATTGTTTCTTTTCCCACTAATATATGGGACGCTTAACTTTGCTTCTACGTCACTTCCCTGTGAAGCTTTTAACCAGGCAAGGCTCCATAGACTGTGCCCGTTGGGAAATAATGGCAATGGATTCCCACCCTGATCCCAACACCTGTTCCATTCTGAGCTGGAAAATATAGTTCACAGGAACATTTCCAACAAGCTCCACTCCGTGGACTTTCTTCCTTATGTCTTTGAAAGGGAAGAAACTGTTCTCAAGGCAGCAGTGTGTGTGAAGCTGCCAGCCCGGTGATGAAAGCATCTATTGCCATCAATACTCTTTATTGCTTAAAAGACTGTAATAATGTGGTTTTAATAACTTTGTGATTACAGGAGAGGGTTGTTTTTTTAATTTTAAATCTTTATTTCTCTGGTAAGAGAAGTAGAGGCTGATCACCTCTTCGGCTACCAGTGGTGCAGTCATCTCTCCCTCTCAGCAGACCGAGGAAGTGCTGCCTTCCATTTTTGGGCTGGTTTATTGCTTTCCAAGCATCTGTATTGGCTGAGAGGTTTTATTTTTGCAGGGGAATGCCCCTTTGAGGATTGCCTCACAGAAACAGGTGCCTGCTTTGAAGATTTTAATCTCTTAAAAATCAGTCCCGTTTCTTCTTGTCTGAAGGCCTTCTCCACATTGAATGTCTCTCGCCACCGTGGACAACGGCCACTTAAATGCTTTTCCTCTATGATGTTCTTTTTGGTAATTTATGCAGTCTTCTAGAAGTCTAGAAAATAACCCCTCTTTTAAAAAGCCTGGGAACACAGTGCTGTTCCTACCTAAGGTGCAAAAGGGTTTGGAGGAACTTCTTTAGGAAGTCAGAGCAGAGTTTAGGGAAAACCGTTCAAAAACAATTCCCTTGTCTAAACATCAAGGAGTTCGGTGGGAAGGTGAGCTCCTCTGTCACTGATGTGGCCTTTCAAATGTTACTGAGAGACACTTTTTTTGCTCCTTTTAAATTGAGTTCAGAGTTCAAGTTCTGGCATCCCTGGAAATCAATTCAAAACTGAAACTAGGTAACTTCAGACCTTGCACCAGCCTGGGCTCCCTGTGTGTGTTACACAGGCTTCTGTCCAATGTTGGTCTGCATGTTAGAGAGGTATTCAAAGTACATGTAAGCAGCCCCTTAAGCCGACATTTAAGCTGAGTTTTGGAATACTTACTCAGCCTGTGGCTTAAACTTCTGCGGGGCACTCAACAGGAAGAGCTCTCATGAGCACATGAGCATCTGGAGACAGGAGGGTTAGGGTCTTGGGGCTCTCCGCTAATAAAAATGACCTGGTCTGCCTAGATAGCTTCAGTACAGAGTCAGACCAGATGAGTTTAGATCACCTGCAGCAGCACATTTGCTTGATTTTTTTTTTTGCCCTGGCCCAGGAGAAAAGCCCTTCCTGCCACTCCTGCCACAGCAGGCGCACCAGAGGAGGTTAATCATTGCCAGCTTGCAGCTAATGGTCACTGCCAGCCTACTGAAGGATTCTGCCAGACTAATTTGCACAGAGCAACAGCTTGCCAGGGAGTCAGTGGGCTAAATGCCTGAGCTCAATTAGGCTAGCCATGCCCTTATGTAAGAGCACCCTTAGCCAAAATTCAGCCATCTTCACTTCAGCTCAAAACCGAAAGTAATCTTTTTTAAATCAGATGCATGTTTGGTCAGATCCTCGAGTGGAGAGCCTTTCTCACCTACAATACTGATTGGCAAAAGCCTTTGTAATAACGAGGGATTCTCAGGGAAAGCCAATCTTTCCTGATTGTGCGCCTTTTATGTACCCGTGTAGGAAAAGAAACATTAAATAATGATTATTTGTGCAAGTGTGCTTAGAGATTTTGTAACGGGGCCGTGTGTTAGGTGGGACAACTGCTGCCTGCAGCGTACAGGTCTGGGCTGGTGAAAGCATACGTCGTTGAGGGAGCAGTCCTCATAGGTACTGCTCAGCTGCACTGCAGTCAGGTGAAAACTAGGCTGAGTCTCAGCTGATTGTTGCTACTGCCATGGCTTGGGGGTTGGAATGCTTCACCTGTGTCTTGTAGAGTGCCAGGCCAGCATACAGACACACCTTTTTTGTGACAACAGAAGGATCTATGCATTTTTTTACTGTCAAGAAGCAGGGAACTTTCTACCCTTTGCTTTATAACCTCAGTGGACATCTTTGCGTTCAGGAAACCCCGAAAGATTCCTTTCCTTCTTTTTCCATGGCAGAATACAGCACTCTCTTCCCAGAGCTGCGGCCCTGGCTGTTTGAGACACACAAAGTGATCTTCGCTACCAATCAGCTGAGGCAAAACCCAAGAAAGCCCTGTGGTATAACCGATGTTTGCAGTCACCCTTGGCATATAGTGTTTGTAATAGAAAGCAGAGCTGATCTCCAGCCCTAAAGAAAGTCAATGTACCTGTATTTAATCACAGAGGTAGAAAGAGGTGAATAAATACATTTCCAGGTGGATATAGTGCAAGCAAGAGAGGGAAAGTGAGCAGGCAGATAGTAATCTGGTTGTCAAGAAGGGATCTTTGGACCCACATGAGTCTTTACTTGGGTAGTGTAAGAGCTGTGTCACAGAGCTGTTGTGGTGTTTGAGATGGCAGAAAGCAGTAACACTCCCAGCCCACCCCAGAGAAGCTGTCTTTCCAGCAGGGATGCTAGAAATAAACAGCTGGAGAGCAGCCTGGGGGACTTGCACCAGTCAGACAAGTTCTGACCGGCACTTGGGGAAAAAAAGACATTTATTTAGGGCACTGTGCTTGTGAGAGCTACTTGATAGCTTCAGAACTTAGTTCAATAAAACAAAGTAAATCAACACAGACTGCTGGGAAGAAATGCCATGGATATTGTTTACAGGAGCACAAAGAGACGAATGGCTACTAATAAAGGTTGGGACTTTGCTCAAAGGCATCTGGGGAATTTATGAAGTTGATAAGAACCGGCTTAAGATAGAATAATGTGGTTTAATATAACAATGACTGGTAAACTGAATGATCGACCTTTCCCACAATATCCAGAGGATCTGTTGGACTAAACAACACCACTCAGTGACACTCCTGTTAGTAACGTGAGGGAACTTAAAGAGACAGGGCGATTTTGTTTGGCCATAGGGACAGATATGGGTTGTTCCCGTGCAAGTGTGTCTTGCGGCAAAAAGTATCACGTTCCTTGAAGGAGTCACTGGGTGCGAGTTGAGGTGTAGTCTGATCGAAGCAACCTGGTACCGCTGCAACAAAAGAATTTGTTGAGATACCTTGCCCAAAGCTACTGAGAGAAACTAAGCTGACACAGGGTTAACAGGTACATTATTCGGTATGTTAACAGCTTATTAATTATTAGTTAGTTCATTAAAAGATAATACATGAAGGGCAAGAAAAAATGGTCTGTTTTTTCAGTAGAAGGAGGTCACTGGTAGTGTACCGGGCGGACCTGTGCTGTTCAGCCTACACTTAAATGATCTGGGGGAAAAAAAAAGAGTGATTATCGAGGCAACCAAGTTTTCTGATGATGCTGAATTACTCATGGTAATAAAAACAAAAGCTGATCGTGAAGAATTGTGGAAAGCTCTCACGGTTACCATGTGACTGAACGATAAAATGGCAAGTTAAATTCTGCGCTGAAAAATGGAGGTAACGTGCAAGAGAGAAAACCAGCCAAACTAGACATGCCAAGTCCTGGAGTGTGAACGAGCTACTTCCACACTGCAAAGAGGGTTTTAGTTGGGGGAGGCGGGTGTGTGATTCTGGGAAAACATCAGCTCATGGCTTAGCAGCATTCAACCATGCAAATGTGACTGGCAGGATCAGGAAAAAAAAAAAAAAACACAACCAAAAACCCAAATAAACCAGAAAGCATTTATTATGCAGCTATATAAAGCCACTGCATTTGTAACTTGAGCAATGAGGGCTGTTATGGCCTGCTAGAATGGGGTTAGGAAGAAGGCAAAGCAAGTTATGGAAAACACAGAATGACTTGTAATAGAAGAGAGGTTACATTTACTAGGACTTGAAACAAAACGGAAGATGATCTGATGAAGGCATACACACTCATGAAGAGCACGGTAAGGCGAACAGAGAAAATTACCCATCTTTGTTTGTTTTAAGAAAAGAACCCAGAGGCATCACAGGAAATTGAAAGGGCTTGAAACAAACAAAAGGAAATAAAGACTGCTACAATCAGGCACGTTTTAAAAACACAATAATGCTGAAAGCAAAACAAAAAAGGGAGAGAGTAGCATTTGGCACCGTGAACTTTATACACAATGTAAGCAAACGGAACGCTTAGGGGGGGCTTTAATGACAACACTTGGTCTAGCGGCCAGAGAGGAGCGCTTTGGATAGCTTGTAAAAGAGAAGGTGGTTGCAGACACCCTAATGGTATTGGCCTTTAGGAGAGGCATTATTGGTTACTTTCCACCTAGGACTTGCTGTGGAGAAGCAGAGTGACTTTTCCAGAACTGAACAGCAAAAAAGTCTCAGGGTAGAATGAGAATTCGCATGTAGCTCGAACCCTTCAGCTAGTTACCCCCCCAAAACTGAAGTGCAATCCCGTAAAATCCTCGAAACATGTTTGTGAAACCAGCATTGCCCGATGGAAACACGGGGAATACAGAAGATGCTTTGAATTCTTCTCCTGGGATCTTTTTTTTTGGGAACGTTTGGATCACATTTTCCTGCGCAGGTTATAAAACCTTGTCGTTTTCATCCCGCTGCAACCCGGAACCGTCCCGCACAAACAGCTCTGGGTGGAAACTTTTGACTCAAAACAGGGGGAGGTTTGTGATGAAGCGGTGAGCGCTGGCACCCAGCACCGGCGCGTGGGGTGGGAGCGGGGCAGGTGCTTCGCACACTATTGCACGCAGCTTCAGGCAGCACCCACGGCTGTAACACGCGCTGCGAGGAGACCTTTCCCTCCAGCTGCTTTTAACTCGCTGCGGCGCTCAAGTGCCCACGTTTGGTCACTGTTTGAAAGGGGCGTGTGGTTAACACGTTCTTCCCTTCGCAGGGACTGTGCTGGGGGGGCCCGTGCGTTAATGCCCTCGCAGCCAGGGGCGCGCTGCCGGGGCTGAGGCGGCGCAGGGGAAGGGGAGGGGAAGCCGCTGAGGGCAGAGGCGGCGGCGGCGGCGGGTTCCGGGGCGGCAGCGCGCATGCGCGGGGGCCCTGGCGCATGCTCCGTGGCGGCGGCGGGAAGGGAGGGGAGTGCGGGGGAGCGACATCCGGCGGTTCCCGTGCAGCACAGGCCGCGCCGCGCCGCCATTTTCCCCTCAGCAGCCTCCTCGGACGCCTTGCCGGCGCGGCTGTCTGTCCCGCTCGCCCGCGCTGTGTCCTGCTCGGCGATGGACGGGTGAGCGGAGGGGGGGCTGCGGGCAGCGGCAGGGCTGAGGGGAGGGGAGGGGAGAGGGGGGCTCGGCCCGTCCGTCACGCGGGACCCGCGCTGGGGTCTCTCGTTGCACTTCACGGCGGCTTCGGGCCCGTTGTGAGGAGAGAGCGCCGGGGACCCCCCTCCATCCCCAACGGCGCCTCCGGGCCTGTCCCGCGGCCGGCCAGGGGCTGTGGGTGGGTTTGGGTTTGGGTTTGCTG